>JAQJVL010000919.1:0-315546 GCA_035578905.1 Stictocephala bisonia | reverse complement strand
TTGATGGATTGGATTTAGCTCTGTGACGGGTGTTCACTTGTTTTATGGGCTGCTAAACATCTGTATAAAAATTGATCAAAGCAGGTAAGTAGTGTATGGTGCGTTTTTTGACGTTGTGTGTTCGCGTTATTAATACATCAGGTTTAGGATATTTATTAAATTAACTACTGTCCACGTACAAACTTAATTAATTTGAAGCAAAGTAAAATTTTAGTAAAATTAACACAAATTACATACATGAATAACATAACATTTAATAATACTGAATAAAAAAGAAAAAAAATAGTTCTCTGCTCGAAGTGTGGCGTTATGTTCCGTCTGATAAATGACAGGAAACAGAAGTATTCTGTGTTTTGTAACTATTATTTCTCTTGACATTTTCCGAGAGGCTTGAGCCTACGACATAAATGGAACGGAAAAGTGACTGACGTCTTGTGACTGAGGGTGAACTAGGCCAACCCTTACTAATAAATAGACATTACAACATTAAAATTTTGCTCCATAGTAAATTAAATAACATTAAATAAAAATTAATCAAAAAGAAAAAAATTAGAATAATTTAAATCTTCAGCGCGAACATGAAAAAGAGTTTAAAAATGTTGTGATGCAAATCTTGCTCTGAGAACGTTTATTTATACAATTTGCATTGCTACAAAACAGATATAACTAAATTACTAAACATGCTAGACAACAAGCAAGCGTTATAAATAAACAATTAACAACTGATAACAGCATAGCAAATAGTAAATATATATCTAAAAAAAATAACAAATATAAATAGCATCATGAAGATAAGTATATATTTAAAATACTTTAATATTCCCTAAAGTGCAAGTTACTTTTGCTACCCCCTAAAAATATGTCAAAAACTGGAGAGTATTCATAACGTCAATTAGAACAATCTAACAATATACAATAAAATAGCAACAATCCAACAAACATTGAAAACATAACAATGACAAAGACAACAATGAGAAGAGAATAAATATATACATATGTAATGGAACAACAAATAAACTGGACTGTACTGAAAGGTGATTTATTGTTCAATAATTCCACTGAGCTGATGTTTGAATAAAGCTAAGGTCGACGACAGCAGATCCTTAGTTAATAAAGCTAAGGTCGACGACGGCAGATCCTTAGTTAATAAAGCTAAGGTCGACGACAGCAGATCCTTAGTTAATAAAGCTAAGGTCGACGACAGCAGATCCTTAGTTAATAAAGCTAAGGTCGACGACAGCAGATCCTTAGTTAATAAAGCTAAGGTCGACGACAGCAGATCCTTAGTTAATAAAGCTAAGGTCGACGACAGCAGATCCTTAGTTAATAAAGCTAAGGTCGACGACAGGAGATCCTTAGTTAATAAAGCTAAGGTCGACGACAGCAGATCCTTAGTTAATAAAGCTAAGGTCGACGACGGCAGATCCTTAGTTAATAAAGCTAAGGTCGACGACGGCAGATCCTTAGTTAATAAAGCTAAGGTCGACGACAGCAGATCCTTAGTTAATAAAGCTAAGGTCGACGACAGCAGATCCTTAGTTAATAAAGCTAAGGTCGACGACGGCAGATCCTTAGTTAATAAAGCTAAGGTCGACGACAGCAGATCCTTAGTTAATAAAGCTAAGGTCGACGACAGCAGATCCTTAGTTAATAAAGCTAAGGTCGACGACAGCAGATCCTTAGTTAATAAAGCTAAGGTCGACGACGGCAGATCCTTAGTTAATAAAGCTAAGGTCGACGACAGCAGATCCTTAGTTAATAAAGCTAAGGTCGACGACAGCAGATCCTTAGTTAATAAAGCTAAGGTCGACGACAACAGATCCTTAGTTAATAAAGCTAAGGTCGACGACAGCAGATCCTTAGTTAATAAAGCTAAGGTCGACGACAGCAGATCCTTAGTTAATAAAGCTAAGGTCGACGACAGCAGATCCTTAGTTAATAAAGCTAAGGTCGACGACAGCAGATCCTTAGTTAATAAAGCTAAGGTCGACGACAGCAGATCCTTAGTTAATAAAGCTAAGGTCGACGACGGCAGATCCTTAGTTAATAAAGCTAAGGTCGACGACGGCAGATCCTTAGTTAATAAAGCTAAGGTCGACGACGGCAGATCCTTAGTTAATAAAGCTAAGGTCGACGACGGCAGATCCTTAGTTATACAGTATGTTAGACATAATTTTATCGAAATGAAATTAATTGCTTAGCAGATTTTCGGTTTTTAAATACAGTACCTTTTTAGAAAGCACTGTACATTTAGAGATATATTGGCGTATTGTAAACTTTTAATCACTGACGCTGAATAAACCAGTGATTGAGAGAAATATTTATTTAAAGTTTTATTGAAAACCTTCCGACATCTCGTTTTTGAAAATCGAATAGTTAGTAAATATGGCTAGTCACCACACCTTGTGACATTTACACGTCTTTTCAGTATTCCGGAGATTTTCAGCCATTACGGTGACTAGCTGCACTTAAATATTGCTGATGAACTAGCATTTGCTAGAACTCGTAATGTTCTAAGTAAAGGCTAGTTTTGGAGTAAATAAAATGGAAGTAGCTTTTACGGAGATAGCAAGTGCTGGTCATTTCCGGACCGCTAGTAATTGCTTCAAAATTGATGTGAATAACACCTTTTCTCTCAAGTGTTTGGTAGATTATTTTCAAGCTGCCCTGGGGCATATTTTCTAAGCAAATTAAATCAATTTCTATTGCATAGTACATATAAACACATTGCAAAAGTCAAAATACTCTATAACAATAATGTTACTAAAATGTTGTCAACAATCACTTTACAAAATTCATTCGTTCATACAAATTTGTAAGCATTCACTCTTCCAATTAATGCTACTTCAGCACCGGTGTCAGCCTACCAACTATACTTCAGCCCTTTTTCAAAAAAACCTCCCCCAAAAAAACTTAAAAAAAACCCTTTTTTTTAACGGGTTTTTGGCTTACCGTTTTTTAAGGGTCTCCAAAAGTTTTTCGGCCAAAAAATTTTTTGGGCCAAATTTTTTAAAAACCCTTTAGACAAAAAAAACTAAAAAAAATTTTTAAGGCCCTTAAGCGGGTTGGATGTTTTTTTCTACTTTTTGCTTTGTAGGTTTTGACCACTTGTTTTGGCTCAAATTTTTTTTACAATTCTGTTTTTTTCCAAAAGGAGTTTTTTTCCCCTATCTTTCTTGACCCTTTGTTTAAACAAGTTTTTATTAACCCCCCTTTTTCAATTAAAATAAAGGGAGATTTTTTAAAATTTTTTTTAAAAATTTAATCCGGGGTTTTTCAAAAACCTTGGACCCTTTTTGGAAATGACTTTTTTCAACCTTTTGTCGCCAATTTTAGCCTTTTGGATTTTTTAAATGTTTTTGACCACTTAGTTTAGGCATACAAATACGGACGTACTTTCTTTACACTGATCTTCGTCTTGACCAATTAGTGTAGGCCTACATACAGACATACTTTCTTTAAACTGACTTCGTCTTGACCACTAATTTTATAGTGTTAAGAGCTATTTACCAAGTGAGTCAAGTTTTCTCAAAAGGGCACAGTTAACGTCTACTATACAGTAGTCGGCACGTAAACGATCCCAGACCTCTTTTTCATCTTTTACCATTGTAGGAGTTTTCAATTGTTGCATAAATGTAGCGCTTCATTCACTGCTACGTATACTTAACTATTTATAAGATAAATTATTTGAACGATTTTTATTTTGAAAAGTACTTATCTTCATTACATTTTGTAATTATTTTACACGTTTCGATGCATATACAGTACTAAGTACATACGACACAACTCACATTTGATGTTTTTGTTAACTATGAAATATAAGTTGCATTGACAAATTAAGTATTAGACATTGGGATTTTTAAATTTTCTATCATCTAGTGTGGGAAAATACGCGGTCAATTTCAAAACAATAACTTTGATTGTTTTACATTAAATTAAACTAGAAGTTGGTTAGGTTAGGGACGTATATCGGTCCATACGTTGCAACCATGTTTACCGTACATGATGATACAGTTATCAAGTAAACGGTTAAGTTGTATAACTTGGTCAGTATAAAGGCCCATATCGATCGATGTTGCCGGCGTGGTGGCTCAGCACTGCGAAGGACGCAATGTCCAATGTCCAACGGTCGGCACTTCACTCGTTGAATAAGGCTCACGCACAGGCCTGCAAGCCCATGTGAACTGGCGAGTGAAGTTAAAAGAAATGTTATTTTCATCCGACGACATCTCTTGAATACAAATGTATTCGCGCGCGAGAAGTGAGTTAAAATAAACGATTGAAGACAGACTTCGTCCAACAAGTATGGGTGGGGTGGGAGTGGGGGTACGTCGAGACAGTATATAACATGTTAGGGCCTAGTATTTAATACACTTAGTAAGTGCTTAAGAATTTACTAGAACTTGTTTAATCACGCTTCGATTTGAGAAAATACTTAGGTCTCGTTACTGCCGATTACGTTCACACCACCCACTATGTAGGTCTCGTTACTGCCGGTTACGTTCACACCACCCACTATGTAGGTCTCGTTAGTGCCGGTTACGTTCACACCACCCACTATGTAGGTCTCGTTACTGCCGGTTACGTTCACACCACCCACTATGTAGGTCTCGTTACTGCCGGTTACGTTCACACCACCCACTATGTAGGTCTCGTTAGTGCCGGTTACGTTCACACCACCCACTATGTAGGTCTCGTTAGTGCCGGTTACGTTCACACCACCCACTATGTAGGTCTCGTTAGTGCCGGTTACGTTCACACCACCCACTATGTAGGTCTCGTTAGTGCCGGTTACGTTCACACCACCCACTATGTAGGTCTCGTTAGTGCCGGTTACGTTCACACCACCCACTATGTAGGTCTCGTTAGTGCCGGTTACGTTCACACCACCCACTATGTAGGTCTCGTTACTGCCGGTTACGTTCACACCACCCACTATGTAGGTCTCGTTAGTGCCGGTTACGTTCACACCACCCACTATGTAGGTCTCGTTAGTGCCGGTTACGTTCACACCACCCACTATGTAGGTCTCGTTAGTGCCGGTTACGTTCACACCACCCACTATGTAGGTCTCGTTAGTGCCGGTTACGTTCACACCACCCACTATGTAGGTCTCGTTAGTGCCGGTTACGTTCACACCACCCACTATGTAGGTCTCGTTAGTGCCGGTTACGTTCACACCACCCACTATGTAGGTCTCGTTACTGCCGGTTACGTTCACACCACCCACTATGCCCAGACACTAAATGTACTTGTCCAAAGCTAATTATGTGTGTGTTCAGTAGGAGGACAACGAGAGCAAGCCGTCAGAAGTCTCGACAGATAAGTGTTATCAGTACCGCCACTTGCGTTCTCATAATTAATTGGAAACGCGTGACAATCGTTGAGGTCGGAAATTACAAGTGTTTCGTATGTACGGACCGTGTTTCGTGATTTATATTGTTCTACGATTCCTTCAAATTCTTCACGTGTATCATTTTTTTATTCTGCGAGTTTCTTTTTTCTTTTTTTTTTAGTAAACAGCTTTCTTCATCTTTGATATTCATCCTTAGACATTTGTTTCATTTCATAAGGCTTAAAACATCTGTTAACATTGTCGTTTAAAACAATATTCATATTTAGAAAGTTTCTCGTTATTTATTACATAATATGAAATAATTTAAGACGTTTTCTAATTTCTTGTAACTCGATTATGTTTTTAAAGTGTGATTTATCGTCTTTAATTTATTCGAATATTACGTTTACCTGTTATAATGGTACGTTACCTTTTTTTATGTAGTCACACATTAATGACTATTAAATTGTCAGAGGTATTCGTGTTGTTTGTAATAATTGGTAAACGTAACGCCCTTCAGAAGCAGTTTTGGTGTCACAACATTAACCTTTGTGTCACAGAATAAACAGATATAATAATCTGCTTATATTGTAAATCTGTTTATTCTGTGTTTTTATGTTGTATTTAAATGAGCGAATTTCTAACTTATTTAGCGATAGCTTGAATAAGAAAGCTCACTTAATGTTGCTAAAATAGTTGTTATAAGTTACACGGTACATGCTTTTATTATATTTGTTAAGGTGGCGCCCTTTCTTTTTTTTAAACCTTTCTCTGGCCAATCCCCATAGACTATTGTTCTGTGCGTGGAGAGTAAGCAGGTGAAACAGTACAGTACATTAGTCTACTGATGAATACAATAAGTCGAGGCCGGATCCCAACCTGCTAACTTTAATTTAGTCTCAGAACCCGGATGAAGGATATAATTGTCGTGTAGATGTTGACGGGCAAGCAGCACATCAAATAGTTGTGTTTTTCAAATAATCGCGGACATTTAAGCAGTTTTTATTTGATTTTACAATATTTTTTTACAAATATTGTTGGTAACAGGCAGGCGACGCTTCATTTTTCTCTTTGTTATTAGGCTTCTTAGAAGGGTCAGTATTGAACTTGCTCCATTGTTTTCACTACTTTCACACATTAACAGTCTCTAGATGGCAGGGCTCGCCCTTTACAGGCGAGCGACCTTTGAAGGTCCCAAGTTCACGCGGTACGTGACACATTGTCATGCCCTTGTTGTGCCGCCACCATTGTACCAGTGAATGTAATTGTGGTCTGCCACGCCCCAGTGTGTGTGTACATATACATTATTGACGTCTCTTATTGTACACTAGGCTTCGTGTATCTTTATAGGTATTTTTTATTGTACTACTATTTTTTATAATTTAAAAAAAATTTGTTTGCTATATTTAAAAAAAATCATACAGTTTCACTATTAGTTTTTTTTATGAAATTCTTCGGTTTGGGAGTGATACGGTACGTATTTTTTTTTGTATTACCGGTGCCATCTTTAGACATAATAATTTTTTCTGTAACCTCAAAAATATAATAATTATGGAAATTTGGGAATATTTTTATCATAAACAAAAATGTTATTAAAAGACACGTTATGAGTTTCATTATAAATTATTATTTATTCTTTAGTGTCGTTTTGTTAGAATTCTGAAATTGAAGACAACATTTAAGAAGTGTAGAACACGCTGAATACTTAATCGTATTTTATGTTCAAATATGGTGTCGGACACAATAAATGAGTTACGCACGTGCGAGACAGATAGTCGCGTCAAGTAGGAGACTTACCCTAATATATAGGTAATTAAAATAATCTTGTATTGCCCCGATTTTTCCCATGTCGCAAAATATCCCACAACATGGTCTAGATAACCACTTCTTGGGCGTCCCAGATAATTTCGCAAGAACACGCTGGGCGTCAACTTAAGACATGTATGGGGCCGTCCCTAAATTACGTAACGCTAAAATCGGGCTTTTCATACTCCGCCCCCCACTTAAGTAAGACTCTTTTCAATCCCCCCCCCATCAAATTAGTGTTCATCCACTATCATGCATGCTTTTTTTTTGTTTATGAGAAAGTCATTGTTTAGAATTTTGTTCCGTTTGTTTCCGTTTGTTGTTTGATATAGGGGGGAGAATATATCACTGATTATAAAAACGTTGTAAATAAGCCTTATCTTTTGTTTTTTGGTTTTTTAAAATTCCTAATCCTTGTGAAATTTTTTGAATTAATTAAAAGGAATATTTTAGGTTTAATAGTTACGTAACGCCGCTTACAACATCCCCCCCCCCTTACCTTCAGGCGTTACGTAAACTTAGGGACGACTGTCAAAGTTGGATGACATTTTTGAGTCGCTTTCGCTCAAGTTTCGGAAGGTAGAAAACTACTGAACATGTGTGGAATGATGATGAGCAGTCGTGTGATTGCGGAGCTGAAACTAAAACTATTAATCTCATCGTTAATGACTGGCCATTAGCTCTCTTCGAGGGTTGTTAGCTGGTCTTCATTCATTCAGTGGTATCCTTATTTACACCTCCTTAGGTGTCGGACGGTTGTGAAACTACGACTTGACTCTGTGTCGGTAGCCCAACGAACGAGTACATAAGGTCTTGTGTGTTCGTTGGGAACCTCTGATCGATTCTCTCCCAAATGCCCGACGTACTCGGACCAGTGCCCCAGAGAGACGTTTCGCCTCTAGGGAATGGCTTTTTGCCAACTCTGCTATTTTTAGCTCCGTCCGCCTCATTCCACCTGTCTGTGGAGCCGTCTACGCCCTCTTCTTTGCTTATTCATATGCATAAGAGAATAATTTCATTTTCCCTTTCCAATATTCCAAGGATATATCTGTTGAAATTGGCGTTTTGTCACTTCTGTTTGTTTTCTTCTCTGTGCGCTGTATTTTTACCAATCTCTGTAGCTCCGCTGTATCAGCAGGCTACCTGTGATCGATGCCAATTAGAATAATGATAAACGTCATATTAAACTATTTTTCTTGCCTTTTTCTTTATACTGGCATCCCAAGAGAGTTCGAAAATTACTAATATATTTTTTTATATGGTAATTTAAAAAAGTCATATTTCCTACACTTTTGAGCAGTATTTGTTAAACGATTCAACAAGTAAAAATGCCTATGGATGCTTTTGTATTAGAACTTGAAATACGGTGTAAGTCAAAACTGTGCGATGAAAAAACTTAGTTGCAATATGGTATGACAGCTAGGAATGGCAGCGATATATCGGAAATATCGAGACATATTTTCTGATATATTAGTATCGATATTTTCTTTAGATAATATCGGCAATATCGATGTTTTGGTCCGATAAATCATATAACTAAACTATTGACGTTATACTCTCCTCAAAATCATCACGATTCGAAAAAATAACACATGTAAATTGCCTCTTGTGCGTACAAAACATGCATTGAAGTAATATTTAGTATTTTTATGTGAGGTTAACGCACTAAAATGTAGTTTAGTGTGTTAATATGTTTTAAGTTTTAGTGTTTATAAGAAACCTTGTGGCATTTTTAAATGTGAACAACAAAAATAACTGTTATTACATTATGCTTTTATAATTACCATAATAATTGCGGTGTAATTATTTTGATTTGTTTTCATTCAATCCTACAGACCACAACTTGTTTCGTGTAGATACACGTATTTAATTTTTACACTCAGTAGGCTATTCTAAATAATGACTGCAAAACATGAATGTATTTTTGATCACGACACAAGAGTTAGTGCATAATTTTAAACAGACTAATTATTTACAATTCGATATATCGGTTACCCGTTATATGTTCTAGTTTGGCCACCAATTAATCAGTAATTTATCAATTAATTATCAATATATAATCACAAAAGTGGTTACATTAAAGCTCTAATCTCAATCGTATTAAACTACCTATCTTATTGTTACTGTCCACAGGGTTCAAACACTTTTGGCAGAATTGATATGAAAGATAGGTCAATAGTTATTGAAATCTCCTTTACACTCTTTTTCATGCAAAGATCGTATTACATTTTAAGTTAGTCGGATTTAAGTGTCGTGGATTTGAGAAGGAACAACGTATTATTCAAGGAACGCTTAGTGGTTGGCATCAACACGGTTTAGCTGGATATGTTTAGGTGTCAAGCTTACCACAGTTTCATTTGGAAGTGATGTACACAGAAGGTGTTGTGAGTGCTGGCGGCGAGCCAATCTTGCCGGCACTCCCGGCAGGGCATTCAAACATTGGTTCTGCATTCCTATTGCACGCCAGGTCATTGTCGTCGATAGACGACGTCGTCAACTATCTACGGCAACGTATTAGGAGGTTCTGAGGCTGCTACCAAAGTATAGTAATGTTCAAGGTAGAAATCTGTTATTTTAATGGGTGGTGTACGAAGGAGAATTTGGTTTATTTAATGGATTTTATAATTTATAATCCAACAGTACTATAATTCAAATAAATGGTTCTAAAGAATTGGCACAAACTTTCCCCTATATTAAACTTTAAAAAATTCAAAATTTTGAAAATTACCGATTTGATTTTTTATATATATATAAGGAGAGGCCGATCTCCTTAACCTTACTCTGCCCATTTCTCATAGATTATTGTCTGTGCGAGAAACTTATTCAGACAGAGTAAGGGGGCGATCCAGTACAGTAAACGGTGAATATTACTGATAAATCTTCCAGACCAGGCCGGATTCGAACCAGCGCTATCTCTAACCCAAGCTCAAAGTCCTGACAACTTAGACCGCTCGGCCACTGGCTCGCCAAATATGTTTTTTTGCCATAACTAGAAAACTAGTCAAGTTAGAGACATGTGGTTTTTACTAAAATGTTTTAAATTGGAATTCACATCTTTCCTGAAAATTTAATCAAAAGAGCCGTTTTTGAGAAAATTCTAATTTTGTATGTTTTTTACCAATTAGAATTAAAAAAAACTAAAATGTCCAAAAAGTTAAAAAATAATCTGGAGATATTGGCTATATACACCTACATATAACATTTCATAAAAATGTATCCATCCGTACGGTCTGCAGTAAAGTGAACATACACACATACGGACAGAAACCAAAATGGTTTTTTTCGAAAAAAAACACTTGTAGGTTCAGAGGACCCTAAAATGGATTTTTAGACCAAATTGTTAAAAAAAGTTTGGACGATCACAATACTTTCTCTATGCTAATGCATATGGGAGAAGGTAACAAGTTAACAATTGTAAATAATTGCAGGAAAATTGGACATTTTTTGAATTGTTTGCAGATTTAAGTTTCTTCTTATGTATTATATATTCTCGTTGTGATCCTGTACAGAATATAATTAGTTTTGTTTTCCTTACAAACATATACATACATTATGATAACTTTTATATTTTTTTAGGAAATAAAATTAGTACGTATCAGGTAAATGTGTAATAAAGCGGGTTCACTTTGTTTCCACGTATAATTAGTACGTATCAGGTAAATGTGTAATAAAGCGGGTTCACTTTGTTTCCACGTATAATTAGTACGTATCAGGTAAATGTGTAATAAAGCGGGTTCACTTTGTTTCCACGTATAATTAGTACGTATCAGGTAAATGTGTAATAAAGTGGGTTCACTTTGTTTCCACGTATAATTAGTACGTATCAGGTAAATGTGTAATAAAGCGGGTTCACTTTGTTTCCACGTATAATTAGTACGTATCAGGTAAATGTGTAATAAAGCGGGTTCACTTTGTTTCCACGTATAATTAGTACGTATCAGGTAAATGTGTAATAAAGAGGGTTCACTTTGTTTCCACGTATAATTAGTACGTATCAGGTAAATGTGTAATAAAGCGGGTTCACTTTGTTTCCACGTATAATTAGTACGTATCAGGTAAATGTGTAATAAAGCGGGTTCACTTTGTTTCCACGTATAATTAGTACGTATCAGGTAAATGTGTAATAAAGCGGGTTCACTTTGTTTCCACGTATAATTAGTACGTATCAGGTAAATGTGTAATAAAGTGGGTTCACTTTGTTTCCACGTATAATTAGTACGTATCAGGTAAATGTGTAATAAAGCGGGTTCACTTTGTTTCCACGTATAATTAGTACGTATCAGGTAAATGTGTAATAAAGTGGGTTCACTTTGTTTCCACGTATAATTAGTACGTATCAGGTAAATGTGTAATAAAGTGGGTTCACTTTGTTTCCACGTATAATTAGTACGTATCAGGTAAATGTGTAATAAAGTGGGTTCACTTTGTTTCCACGTATAATTAGTACGTATCAGGTAAATGTGTAATAAAGCGGGTTCACTTTGATTACACGTATAATTAGTACGTATCAGGTAAATGTGTAATAAAGTGGGTTCACTTTGTTTCCACGTATAATTAGTACGTATCAGGTAAATGTCTAATAAAGTGGGTTCACTTTGTTTCCACGTATAATTAGTACGTATCAGGTAAATGTGTAATAAAGCGGGTTCACTTTGTTTCCACGTATAATTAGTACGTATCAGGTAAATGTGTAATAAAGTAAGTTCACTTTGTTTCCACGTATAATTAGTACGTATCAGGTAAATGTGTAATAAAGCGGGTTCACTTTGTTTCCACGTATAATTAGTACGTATCAGGTAAATGTGTAATAAAGTGGATTCACTTTGTTTCCACGTATAATTAGTACGTATCAGGTAAATGTGTAATAAAGTGGGTTCACTTTGTTTCCACGTATAATTAGTACGTATCAGGTAAATGTGTAATAAAGTGGGTTCACTTTGTTTCCACGTATAATTAGTACGTATCAGGTAAATGTGTAATAAAGCGGGTTCACTTTGTTTCCACGTATAATTAGTACGTATCAGGTAAATGTGTAATAAAGAGGGTTCACTTTGTTTCCACGTATAATTAGTACGTATCAGGTAAATGTGTAATAAAGCGGGTTCACTTTGTTTCCACGTATAATTAGTACGTATCAGGTAAATGTGTAATAAAAGCGGGTTCACTTTGTTTCCACGTATAATTAGTACGTATCACGGTAAATGTGTAATAAAGTGGGTTCACTTTGTTTCCACGTATAATTAGTACGTATCAGGTAAATGGTGTGTAATTAAAGTGGGGTTCACTTTGTTTCCACGTATATTAGTACGTATAAGGTAAATGTGTAATAAAGTGGGTTTCACTTTGTTTCCACGTATAATTAGTAGTATCAGGTAAATGTGTAATAAGTGGGTTCACTTTGTTTACACGTATAATTTAGTACGTATCAGGTAAATGTGTAATAAAGTGGGTTCACTTTGATTACAAGTATAATTTAGTACGTATCAGGTAAATGTGTAATAAAGTGGGTTCACTTTGTTCCACGTATAATTAGGTACGTATCAGGTAAATGTGTAATAAAGCGGGTTCACTTTGATTACACGTATAATTAGTACGTATCAGGTAAATGTGTAATAAAGTGGGTTCACTTTGTTTCCACGTATAATTAGTACGTATCAGGTAAATGTCTAATAAAGTGGGTTCACTTTGTTTCCACGTATACGTATCAGGTAAATGTGTAATAAAGTGGGTTCACTTTGTTTCCACGTATAATTAGTACGTATCAGGTAAATGTGTAATAAAGCGGGGTTCACTTTGTTTCCACGTATAATTAGTACGTATCAGGTAAAATGTGTAATAAAGGGGTTCACTTTGTTTCCACGTATAATTAGTACGTATCAGGTAAATGTGTAATAAGTGGGTTCACTTTGTTTCCACGTATAATAGTACGTATCAGGTAAATGTGTAATAAAGTGGGTTCACTTTGTTTCCACGTAGAATTAGTACGTATCAGGTAAATGTGTAATAAAGTGGGTTCACTTTGTTTCCACGTATAATTAGTACGTATCAGGTAAATGTGTAATAAAGCGGGTTCACTTTGTTTCCACGTATAATTAGTACGTATCAGGTAAATGTGTAATAAAGCGGGTTCACTTTGTTTCCACGTATAATTAGTACGTATCAGGTAAATGTGTAATAAAGTGGATTCACTTTGTTTCCACGTATAATTAGTTACGTATCAGGTAAATGTGTAATAAAGGGGTTCACTTTGTTTCCACGTATAATTAGTACGTATCAGGTAAATGTGTAATTAAAGCGGGTTCACTTTGTTTCCACGTATAATTAGTACGTATCAGGTAAATGTGTATTAAAGCGGGTTCACTTTGTTTCCACGTATAATTAGTACGTATCAGGTAAATGTGTAATAAAGCGGGTTCACTTTGTTTCCACGTATAATTAGTACGTATCAGGTAAATGTGTAATAAAGCGGGTTCACTTTGTTTCCACGTATAATTAGTAGTATCAGGTAAATGTGTAATAAAGCGGGTTCACTTTGTTTCCACGTATAATTAGTACGTATCAGGTAAATGTGTAATAAAAGCGGGTTCACTTTGTTTCCACGTATAATTAGTACGTATCAGGTAAATGTGTAATAAGCGGGTTCACTTTGTTTCCCACGTATAATTTAGTACGTATCAGGTAAATGTGTAATAAAGCGGGTTCACTTTGTTTCCACGTATAATTAGTACGTATCAGGTAAATGTGTAATAAAGCGGGTTCACTTTGTTTCCACGTATAATTAGTACGTATCAGGTAAATGTGTAATAAAGCGGGTTCACTTTGTTTCCACATATAATTAGTACGTATCAGGTAAATGTGTAATAAAGTGGGTTCACTTTGTTTCCACGTATAATTTTTTAAATAGTTAATATTAAAACTCCTTGCACATAAAACAAAGGCACATAAATAACGTATATAAAATTTAAAAAAATGTTTGTTTAAACCAAAAACTATGTATTTTACATCAAGCCTTGTCGTTTTTGTTTTCTATGTTTTTTTTCTTTCAAAAAACGAATATGACGTCCAGTTCATCACACGACACATGATAACTGAGACATTCAATAAAAAAGGCGGGTCACGTTAGGTTATGTTAGGTTCTTCATAAGTAACCTAGTATTAACGTATAAAATGTAGCTACCAAAACACAAGGTAACTAAACTAGCCTACCTAAGGTAAACATAACCCAAAGTAAATGGCGCGTAGTTAGGCCCTGTTGTAGAAAGATTTTTTCCCCATTTTTTGTAAACTAATCGGTATTTCTGTGGAACATTTTAAATTGATTCCTGTTCGACGGGTTAAAGGATCCCTTATTAAAACTAAACGAATAATGTATTTATTTCTCATAATAGTACAAAATATATATACAATTGTGAAAGGAGAAATTTACTGGCCACTTTATCCAGTAGTGTGTCAATGAGTAAACTATATACGTAAACGAAAGATAAACAACTAAATCTGAGTACATTCTTGACAAATTACAAAAATAATAATTAAGCCTTCTGCAGCGCTTCTATTTACATTGACATAAATATTTAATAAGATTTATTAGATAATGTATGTCTATGTACATTGAATTATAATACATTATTTGTACAGTATAAGTTGTAAGTCTTAGTATATAGTAAATTAATTAGTGGCTAAGCCACATTGAAAATAAAAATTTGACAAAACAATTAATGATATAACAAATAAATATTTTGAAACATATTTAATTACTTACTTTATTGGAAATATTTTAAATTGTATTGAGTTTTAGGTTAATACATTGTTCAAAGTAGAAATGTCTTCGTAGACAAATATTAATTTAATGGCTTGCTTACATATCGTTGTTTTACACAATGTTTTACTTCTTCTGGGGAAGATGGTTATAGTATTTAGGTCCAAGGGATTTGTTTGATCTTCTATAATTTGATTTTTTAACCGTAGGAATTCTTAAGATATTCTTAGAAACATTTCTTGTTGTATATGAAAAATTAGTAACTGGATTATTTCTACTTCTTATGAAAAACATTCTTAATACCTTGAATACGAAAATATGTTGGACAAGAAGAATTTTTAATTGAAAATATAGTGGAAAGGAACTTACTCTTTTGTTTTTATGCAATATTATACGAATGTAATGGTTTTGTGTAACTCTTATTTTATCTACAAGATATTTATAAATATATCCCCAACTTAAAATACCATATTCTAAACGTGAATTAACAAAAGCATAATATAAGGATCTCAATGATATCACAAAAATTCCACAAGTAATAAAATTTTAGAATATTTTTCCTTATTTTACTATACAAAGTATTTATATGATTTTCCCAGTGAATTTTCTCGTCCAATAATACTTCCAAATACTTTAAATAGCTAACTTGCTCTAATGGTTTACAGATACATTTTTGTTGATCGCAATTTTAATTAGGATAAAATAGGTGGAGATTATCAAAACGGAATAACGTCTGGCTAAAGTAAATAATTTTTTTCTATATTGATTTGCATTTTACTATTACTACACCAATCATTCAATAGTTGTAAATCATGATTCAAAAACTGGGACAAATTAGGTAACATTTTTATGAAAATAAAACCATGAGAATAGTACTGTACTTGAAAATTCATGAAAATTGTTATGAAATTAGATACTTGTTTTAAATAAAAAAATCATGAACATTGTGCTGAAACCGTCATCCTTCACTTTACGTGATATTAAGCCTACTCTACTGCTATTCGAAACGATAGTATGACCTTCACAACATGTCAATGCATTTGCGTTTCACATGTACTGTCGGTGCAGAAATTGTGACTCCGAGTTTGAAGGTTGTCAACTAAGAGGCATATGAACAATCAAACCACATCATTGTTTTCCTCGTTTAATTGTACGTTATAACATAATATGCATTTTAAAATGTAATTATAAGTTTCAATAATTGTTATCCTAGTTGGAACAAAAAGTACAGGAATTGTAACTAGTCTTCACTGAGCATCAGCGTTGCACTTTCATTACTCAACAATCCTCTCATTTATATTTTAGTGTGTGGTTGACAGGAGTGTATCTATAAGTTTTATAAATTTCAGAATTTTAACTTTTTATGAAAAAAGTTCTTATCAGTATCATGAAACGTTTTCTTGGCTTCTAGATTTCGTAAAATGAATTACTCGGTCACGTTGTAATCCTTATGAAATGTATAGTTACGATACAGTACTTCCATAAGCGCAAGGAAATGCAGTGATTTTAAATTGTTTGAAATCAATATAAAATCTCTTTAAATTGATAAATGAAACTGATAGCTAATAAGGATATAATATGCACATAAATCAGCTGGTCCCATTAGTACTTTTCAGCACTGACATTTATTTTCATTTGTGAAATGTAGGTAGGTCGGGAAATGCTTGAAATGTCCTGTTCCCATTTTAGAAACTAAATATATATAAAAAACACTCTCGCATGTATGTAAATGCCCTGTTGTGTAAGCATTTCAAGCGAATCGATTCCCTACTTTTTGGATTTTGTGTACACAAACATAAGCAAGTTTGATTTTTGTATTCGTAGATAGATTATCGATAGTATATTTGGAACCGACCAAGTAATTGTTTATAATTTATAACTTTAAGAAGACGACGTAAAAAGACAAATTAAAGTTTGCCATCAAGTAGGTTGATGGCGAAAATAGAGAAAGTTTTATTACGTCCATTACTGAAATGACGTCACCAAGGTGTGGGCTGACTGTTGGCACCGTCTCTGTGGTGTAGGTCGGCAGACACGTTACGCCATCACGTCACACCGGCCAGCCTTTAACTCGGGTAATTGTGGTCGCGTGCTCTCTTCAATTGACGACACCCACACATAACTTGCGGGACGTGTTCATCAAGGGTCGCACGCCTTTTAGTAACCTGAAGTCGTAGATACCTAAACAACTGTTGTTGGGTAACACGAAGTACGTGGGAAATGTTTTTTTTTAAATTAAGGCCTAAAGGAACAAAAATTAATCCGAACTAACTGACAAGGGCAAATGGCTGTAGTATGTTCTTAGATATGAGACGCCGACATATCTTTTTGCGTATTTGAAGACATATGAATGAGCGTGAATGACCTGTACAGTCTGGTTACGTTCTGAGCACTAGTTCGACTTATGCTTAGAAAGGGTCATAGCCCAATAGCCAGGGCAACTAAGGGACGTACAGCATTGCGTGGACTTCGAACCACGTAGTATTGCTTTGATTGTAAGCTAATTGATAAGCCTGATACTCAGTTCTCTCCCCTACACAACATCCGGACATTATCGTATCAGAGGCACAGGCACGTTCGATAGGTTGTACAGACAGAATTATGATCAAACAAATGTAGAGTTTGATGTAAAAAGATCATCACAGCTTGTCTACTCGTAAAAAGGTTTCATTCATTGATTTTCTGCTATGGTAGCTTCATAATACGTGAATGAATTGAATATCTTATCCCAAGTGAAAATTATGACACTAACTTCTAAAGTCGGGTGTTTGAGGAGCTTTAAAGAGCGGTTCCAGGAATTACCGAATTCCAAATGTTCAGGTTCATTATCAAATTAAAGTCGATCTTTATTCTACCCATACTCGATGTTGACTTCGATACTTCCTCCATACTAAGTAGGACTGTGAGAGTACCTCCTACCCACCCTACATGTGCACGTCTTTACAGCACTTTCTTCATAACTACTTCTACATCTACCAAGTAGATAACTTGGATGCTAGCTACAGTTGTCAGTGAAGTTCGGCAACCGTCATTGCACTCGAGCTCCTAAAGTTAGGTCAAAAATACCATGACGATTGATGAGAGCAGCCAAACTGGCGGCCCTAATGAACTTTGCAGTGGTTAATTACTGGTCGGGCGACGCCCTGTAGCTTGGCTCACTCGGTCGTGTTAGATTGATCCGTTCGCTGCAGTGTAGTCGGTCAAATTTACGGCCGCACGCAGAGGAGGAGACAAAACAAAACACACACACACACATATATATATACACCAGTGAAATTAGCGAGCATAATGGAATACGCGAAATAATCAACCTAACAACGCTTTATTCCGCTAGAGATCCTTACATTTATCAGGCTGTTCGAGAAATTAGTAACTAAAGGGCCCTTCTAACCCTCCCCCCAGCTATAAACAGTACGCACTTTCATAGTAGTATGTGCATATATATGTAGCTTTTATCAATCCCAAAATAGTGGGCGCAATGGCTGGTCGGAGACTTTCTCTCAAAAACTACAATACGAGGATATATTTTTTTCATTTTTCATTGGAAATGGGATAGAAGATGCACAAAATTGCATATGCAATAAGATTGGAAGTGCTACACCAGGCATCACAAGAAGTCAATTGCACTATACGATAAAAATAAACTTAATATTATGTTTCAAAACCCAAACACACAATTGAAGATCTAATCTGGTGTTTTTAATACCAAAGCCGAAAACTTAGCAAAGAAAGTGGATGCGACTTAAAAAAATAATAATACAAAAAAAACACTCAACAAGTACGAAAAACGTGGTGATATTACTTAGCCTATTCCAAACGTGTTTATTTCTTTTGTTTTCGTTTAACAGCTGAAGATTAAACTCTTAAGAAATAAATAGGGTAATGTCAAATATACTAAATGAATATGTTTATTTATTTACAAAACAGCTGTTTTTAATTTAGTAAAATCAACCCAGTGTTATTATAATAATCCAATGTTATTCTTATGGAAAAAAAGCAAAATTTTAGGAGCTGTTTGTATCTACTTTACAAAAAGGATTTCGACAAATCCTTTCTTAAATGAGTCCATTCAATACTAAAGCTAACATCTTTTAAAATGTCGTGTAAATCCGTTCGGTGATTTTTGAGATTTGTAATGAGTGAGTCAATGGTATTTGGCTTTTATATATATTATATATATATATATATATATATATATATTTATGTATATAATATATTTATATATTATATACATTATACATATATATATATATTCAAAATGTATATAATAACGGCTATAACACTTATTGTTATCCATGGTTTTCTAGTTCATGATTGATTTGGATTTAGTTGGAATAATGTAACTATTGTTTGTTGTTTAGTTGGTAACTGTTTAATATTTTATATTGATACATCTACCGTTTGTATTTATCTATATGTTATACGTTTGAATGTTACATGGGATGGCAGGAAATGTAAAGGGGCCGTAAATTTGGACCCACATAAACATACAATATAAATTACTTTGACTGGTTCAATGAAATTGTCGATTTACTACCAGTTTTGAAGTAAGTAAATAAAATAATAATTTCAACAGGACAGACGCTAGGAAATGTAATAAGATAATTTATGTAACATCTGTCTCAGTAGACGTAGTAAAAAATTTTTCCTTATCAAGGTCATAAGGTCAAGTAGTCATCGACAGTGGATAAACCATTGAGATACGATACGTAAGAAAGTATGTCACCAGACACATGGCAAGTGTTGTACTACTCTAGTTTTAACCAATGCCAAATTTAACAGTAAAGTAATGTAATTCTAATTTATTTAATATTTCCTTATTTATACATGTCCTTTATTATAACCTTTACATTTGAAAAGTGTCATAGAATACCTGTGGAATGTTACGGAATTTTAGATTCTTCTTGGAATGTCGGTATTGTATTTGAATTTTTTAATCCTCTTGCTAAGATTTTGTTGTTATTTTTGACACATAAGTTCGTTGAACTATCAACATGATATAGACAATAATTTCTATGCTCAACCCTCTTAATACCAACATGACGTCCACTCAATTGTTGCCATCGGCGTGGGCACGACTAGAGAAGTTTGTGATGACCATGTTGGGTGGTAGTCAAGGTTAAGATGTTGTGTAGGGAAGAGAACTGAGTGTCAAGGCTTGTCAGTTAGCTGAAAATCAGATCAACACTACGTGGTTCGGGTTCCACGTAGATGTGGGTCTCTTATTTGCCCTGTCTATTGGGCTATTAATGAATGGCTCTTTCTGATGAACAGTCGACCTTGGTAACAATGACTACACTCGTTCATATAGTCTACACTCATCACACTCATTCGCCCTTCATATTCCACCATATCTTGACGATCGGCGTCTCACAAATGAATAATGAATATTTAGGGTTATTAACTGAATCATAGACGAAGGTTTGTCTAAATGCTTTTAGGGGTTTTTTTTAAGTACAATTTTTCAAACCAATTCTTCAATTTTAGTTGCAATGTTGGTATAGATTTTGGGTTTACATTTGGCATAGTAATGGTAAAAGAAATATTACAGATTTTTCTCATGCACAAACTTCCAAATTTATATATGTTTTACAATAGGTACCGATACCTTTAACATTATACTTTACAAGACTCTAATTGCTATTTGAAAACTGAGTTACCCCCCCCCCCACACACACACACACAACCCGTTCCTATGGGGGTAAACAATTTGAAAACTATCATTATTAGTGTAGCCCTTTGTATCTTGTAAGATTGTCTCAGACAGATTTCACATATCTAAAATAACAAAAAAGGTTAAGAGGGAGGGGTGCAACATACTCTTCAACCACCCTGCATAATGTACTTTTTACATATACGAAATGTTCTCGGGCTCTACTCCCTTGGATTCTTACTGCTTGGTATCGCCATTCTGTTACCACTACAGTAATAATACGTGTTGATATGTTGATCCTGTCTACCCCCAGACTAAACGCCACACGTGTTGCCTGCACCCTGCACCTGGTAAACTGCGCAGTTCGTCCCACCACCCCTTCTCCGGTTGTCAAGTGGTTGTATTGTGCGTGAAAGGAGATTGTATCGACAATGTGCACGGTATTATGTTTCCCAATATTACCAAATTTTGCGTTATGTTTCTAACTTCGTTTTTTTTTTTTAACTTATGTATTATTCTCTAAAAGTAAATGTTTAAACGCTCTGATAGATTATAAATTTATAAAAAACAAACAGTTATTACTAAGTTGTATTTGTTTTACAAGACATTTTACCAAACTTAACGAAGATTAGTGTAAAGCTACTGTTATTCATACATAATTAAATCAACGTGGTTATTAACATATTTTTGAAAATAACCGCCAGCTTATTCGTCTTACTGTTTCACTTCGCTCGATTTGCCTATAGTCGCCCTATCTACTAACCAGATCAACTTACGTAGATAGGTCACTTAGAAAGCACCTTTGCGATAGAGATGGACTGAATATTGGAAGGTAGGTAGACAATTTCTTTTCCCCCAGCGTGTTATTCTATTTAAATTATTCCATTAAAAAATTGTCATGGCAACTAGGAAAACGGTAGACCGTGCAGGAGTAAGGCCCGCCCATTACGTCATTTGCAGCAGTGACAATTATTTTGTTGATTTTATTAACAACTAACGCATCAAGCTGAGGACGATTAATGTTATTCATTATTTAGTAACTAAATAATAATTAGCAAATGAGCAATACTTCGACAGACTTCAAAACACTTAAAGGTGGATGGTAGCCACGCCCGTAATGGAACGTTTCCCCTCCGCTGCTAAAAGACTAAACATCACGCTCGTTTATGTTGTTTGGTTTAGATTAATGGGAACTAAATGTTGCTCGTAGACAAAATGTCTAATATACGTTGCTTTATGGCCGTAATTAACTTAGTGTTCGGTAGAATCGTGTGTTCATTAATGTCGCTGTGAGAGGGGGGGGAATTATACTCTCGGTGTTCCCCGAAAATACAAGTCCAACACATCAATAATGACGTAGACAGTCAGGACGAAAATGTTCTTGCTGAGGATTTCAACAGAAAATCAGTTGGAGAAGTGAGTAATAAGTCTTATTGTTCATGTTCTGTCAGAAACCATTATTATTTTTATCGCTCAAGGTTGAATATAATTGTGTCACAGTACGTTTTTGTCTATTTATTATTATTATTTTTACTGATAACGATTCGATTTATTTTACTAATTTACCGCTCGGGACTGGATGACAGTTAAATATTTTGGGATTTTTAAAATAATTTATTTTCAGTGCTGGATTAATAAACTGTTCGTTCGGAATTTTTCGTTTTAAAATTTAAATACATTTTCTTTCAGCTATTTTCTACTCTTTTTTCGTTTAGAAAAACATAAATAAGTGTTGTGTTAAGAAAAAAATGTGTTGTCTTTGTTGTCTATGAAAAGTGATTCAATTCAAAAATCAGTCGCGATTTTCTAGTAAGCAAACAAAAAAGTGTTTAGATAAAAAGGTAATTTGACACGATTATTTTCAACCTTGAGCGATTACAATGCTAATGGTTTCTGACAGAACATGAACAATAAGACTTATTACTCACTTCTTCAGCTGGTTTTCTGTTGAAATCCCCAGCAAGGACATGCTCGTCCTGGCTGCTGTCTACGTCACGCAAGTGTGCTGGACTTGACCTCCAACTTGCCCACTGTACACTAAGTTAATTAAGACGATAAAGCAACGTATTCAGAGATTTTGTTCGTGCGCAACAGTTCGTCCCCATTAATAAACAACATAAACGTTTAGATAAGTTCAAATCCCTTCACTAGTGACTATTTTCTTTATTAATTTTGGGATTTTGAAAATGATAGGACCATTAGATCCTCTCTTACAGTTAACTAATAAGATTTATCGAGGAGATAACTTCCCTAGTGAATTTTTTAGTGAAGTCAGTAGTAGCCAACAAGAACATTTATTGAGTGGATATCTTCCCTACCTAATTATTTGTAGAAGTGGCCAGTAGTTCCCACAACAGCAAGGTTTACTGAGCAAATAACTTTCTCGCCAAATAATTTGACGCAGTTATTCATTGTTATTATTATTCATTAGTTCGATGTAGCGCTTAAAAAAGCAAAGAGATGTATCGAGGAAATAACTTCTCCAATATACTCGTATTTGGCGAAGTCAGTGGTAGTTTCAATCACATCAAGAATATTTTCGAAAAGATACCTTCCCCGCCAGATTCTCCGGTGAAGTCTGTGGTAGCTCCCATCCTAGCAAGAAGGTTGTTGAGCAAATAACTTCCTACCGATTTTTGGCGAAGCCCAACTCGATAAGAAACTTTATCGATCAGATTACTTCCTCCCAGAAAATGTTATGTAACAAATTTCCAGTATATCGTTGTTACTGACATATTCTACGGTTCTCAGTTGATCAGTTGAATAAAGTGTTTTATGTACTTTGATATTGTTCGCATTCAACATCCCTTTCTTCTTTCTTCCACATAATAGGCCCGTGATTAGCCCGTTCAAATTCCACTGGCGTAGAAAGTAAAAAAGTATTTTCAGTTAAATTACCCTAAGGCCCCTTTTATGCAGCGCATTGCGCTATATTGGTCCTTTTATGCACCGCGCCTCTAGTAACATTACAAGGCTGTATCTACAAGCTAGCACGGAGTCAGGAAATATAGAATAATTAGATTCCACGGTGAACGCTGTCAGCTCAAACCAGGCCGGAAATACACCCGCGCTGATCTGTTCACTAAGGCCACTGTTTTGACACGCAGTTCAAATACAGTATGTTGATGACGTTCCGAAAAACTTGTCACAGATTGGCTATGTTTAAACTCAATGTGTTTTTCGTTTGGGTGTCAGATAGAATAAAGTATTTTTTCTTTTTTTCAAATTAGAAATCTTGTTAAATTAGGCTTTCGCCGGAAAACGTATCCGTCCACGGTCTAATTTTTATAAGATAACGCTTAAAGATAGAGGGGGGGGGGCGAAATCGAGGTTTTAATGTGCGAATGTTTTACGTTGAAAAAACGCAGCAAACACGTTGACTTGCCAGAGTTATTATTATTACTTTGCTTATGTTTAATGTCGTTAGCAGTTTGTCATCAGCCGCTTAGAACTGATAGGAACTGAGGCCAGGACAGCCATTACACTCGGCTCCTTGACGACAATGTGCAGTAAAGAAATGTCTCATTCTGTTATCCATAACGCATTAACCTGACGTGTAGTTATATGAATCGTCCCTTGAAGGACGACAATGTGCAGTAAAGAAATGTTTCATTATGTAATCTATAGTGCGTTAAGCTGACGTGTAGTTATATGAATCGTTCCTTGAAGGACGACAGTGTGCAGTAAAGAAATGTTTCATTATGTAATCTATAACGCGTTAACCTGACGTGCAGTTATATGAATCGTCCCTTGAAGGACGACAGTGTGCTATAAAGAAATGTTTCATTATGTAATCTATTTATAACGCGTTAACCTGACGTGCAGTTATATGAATCGTTCCTTGAAGGACGACAGTGTGCAGTAAAGAAATTTTTCATTATGTAATCTATAATGCGTTAATCTGACGTGTAGTTATATGAATCGTTCTTTGAAGGACGACAGTGTGCAGTAAAGAAATGTCTCATAATGTAATCCATAACGCGTTAATCTGACGTGTAGTTATTTGAATCGTTCCTTGAAGGACGACAGTGTGCAGTAGAGAAATGTTTCGTTATGTAATCTATAACGCGTTAATCTGACGTGTAGTTATATGAATCGTTCCTTGAAGGACGACAGTGTGCAGTAAAGAAAATTTTCATTATGTAATCTATAACGCGTTAATCTGACGTGTAGTTATATGAATTGTCCCTTGAAGGACAACAATGTGCAGTATAAAAATGTCTCATAGTGTAATATGTAACGCGTTACGTGTAATTATATGAATCGTTCCTTGAAGGACGACAGTGTGCTGTAAAGAAATTTCTCATAATGTAATCTATAACGCGTTAATCTGACGTTTAGTTATATGAATCGTTCCTTGAAGGACGACAGTGTGCAGTAAAGAAATGACTCATAATGTAATCTATAACGCGTTAATCTGACTTGTAGTTATATGAATCGTTCCTTGAAGGACGACAGTGTGCTGTAAAGACATGTCTCATAATGTAATCTATAACGCGTTAATCTGACGTGTAGTTATATGAATCGTCCCTTGAAGGACAACAATGTGCAGTATAAAAATGTCTCATAATGTAATCTATAACGCGTTAATCTGACGTGTAGTTATGTGAATCGACGCCTTTTGAATTCTTATCATTTAGACGATTACAGATGAATCTTTCATTGGCTTAAGCAGTTGTCTTATCTCAGTATATTCCGTAATAAACATATAAGTAGGTCAAGGATTCAGTTAACGTCCAAATATCCTAGTTTTATTACTGTAAAGTATGGTTTGGTATTTAGAATGACACTTGGTAAGAAATTTCAAACCACCTGTCTCTTTGTGCTCTATGGTCCACTGACATGGCCTTTATAGATAGAAATATTTCATTTTAAACTGTCTAAAAAAATGTACTATGCAAACATCAAATTAACATTTCTTTATTCAAGCTTACAACGTCAAATGGTAAACATTGTTGACAGTTCGTTGGAAATGTCACATTCACGTCTATGATACTTCTAGATTAGGTCTACTCACTGTGGATTACAAATATTGTTTAGTATTCATGTTGTAATACCGCCGTGAATCCCTCTGGAACCTCGTTAGGTTAGGTTAGGTTTACCGAAATGTCACATTCACGTCTATGATACTTCTAGATTAGGTCTACTCACTGTGGATTACAAATATTGTTTAGTATTCATGTTGTAATAATGTCGTGAATCCCTCTGGAACCTCGTTAGGTTAGGTTAGGTTTACCGAAATGTCACATTCACGTCTATGATACTTCTAGATTAGGTCTACTCACTGTGGATTACAAATATTGTTTAGTATTCATGTTGTAATAATGTCGTGAATCCCTCTGGAACCTCGTTAGGTTAGGTTAGGTTTACCGAAATGTCGCATTCACGTCTATGATACTTTTAGATTAGGTCTACTCACTGTGGATTACAAATATTGTTTAGTATTCATGTTGTAATAATGTCGTGAATCCCTCTGGAAACTCGTTAGGTTAGGTTAGGTTTACCGAAATGTCACATTCACGTCTATGATACTTCTAGATTAGGTCTACTCACTGTGGATTACAAATATTGTTTAGTATTCATGTTGTAATAATGTCGTGAATCCCTCTGGAACCTCGTTAGGTTAGGTTAGGTTTACCGAAATGTCGCATTCACGTCTATGATACTTCTAGATTAGGTCTACTCACTGTGGATTACAAATATTGTTTAGTATTCATGTTGTAATAATGTCGTGAATCCCTCTGGAACCTCGTTAGGTTAGGTTAGGTTTACCGAAATGTCACATTCACGTCTATGATACTTCTAGATTAGGTCTACTCACTGTGGATTACAATTATTGTTTAGTATTCATGTTGTAATAATGTCGTGAATCCCTCTGGAACCTCGTTAGGTTAGGTTAGGTTTACCGAAATGTCACATTCACGTCTATGATACTTCTAGATTAGGTCTACTCACTGTGGATTACAAATATTGTTTAGTATTCATGTTGTAATAATGTCGTGAATCCCTCTGGAACCTCGTTAGGTTAGGTTAGGTTTACCGAAATGTCGCATTCACGTCTATGATACTTTTAGATTAGGTCTACTCACTGTGGATTACAAATATTGTTTAGTATTCATGTTGTAATAATGTCGTGAATCCCTCTGGAAACTCGTTAGGTTAGGTTAGGTTTACCGAAATGTCACATTCACGTCTATGATACTTCTAGATTAGGTCTACTCACTGTGGATTACAAATATTGTTTAGTATTCATGTTGTAATAATGTCGTGAATCCCTCTGGAACCTCGTTAGGTTAGGTTAGGTTTACCGAAATGTCGCATTCACGTCTATGATACTTCTAGATTAGGTCTACTCACTGTGGATTACAAATATTGTTTAGTATTCATGTTGTAATAATGTCGTGAATCCCTCTGGAACCTCGTTAGGTTAGGTTAGGTTTACCGAAATGTCACATTCACGTCTATGATACTTCTAGATTAGGTCTACTCACCGTGGATTACAAACATTGTTTAGTATTCATATTGTAATACCGCCGTGAACCCCTCTGGAACCTCGTTAGGTTAGGTTAGGTTTACCGAAATGTCACATTCACGTCTATGATACTTCTAGATTAGGTCTACTCACCGTGGATTACAAATATTGTTTAGTATTCATGTTGTAATAATGTTAGGTTAGGTAAATAAAGTGATAATTACAACAAATTGTTTAGTTTATTATTGTGACCACAGTATTAGCTGTTTTCCATTAGTGAGGGAATCCCCGCCTACGCGTGTTGTGGCGTTACAAACCAACACACTAAATAACAAGGTAAGTTGTGTTTTTATTTTTGTCGTTAAAATCTAATTAAATCGAAGTAACATATTTATAAATATTTAATATATAGTGCAATGCAAAATAAAATATGTTTAACTGGGCAATATTCCTAATCTGAAATAAATAATAGCAAAAGAACTAATGGTGAGGGAATCCCCGCCACGCGTGTTATCACGGGATTATTTCCACGCGTGTCACGTATTGTTAGTATTCATGTTGTAATAATGCCGTGAATCCCTCTTGAACCTCGTTAGGTTAGGTTAGGTTTACCGAAATGTCACATTCACGTCTATGATACTTCAAGATTAGGTCTACTCACTGTAGATTACAAATATTGTTTAGTATTCATGTTGTAATAATGTCGTGAATCCCTCTTGAACCTCGTTAGGTTAGGTTAGGTTTACCGAAATGTCACATTCATGATACTTCTAGATTAGGTCTACTCACTGTGGATTACAAATATTGTTTAGTATTCATGTTGTAATAATGCCGTGAATCCCTCTTGAACCTCGTTAGGTTAGGTTAGGTTTACCGAAATGTCACATTCACGTCTATGATACTTCTAGATTAGGTCTACTCACTGTGGATTACAAATATTGTTTAGTATTCATGTTGTAATAATGTCGTGAATCCCTCTGGAACCTCGTTAGGTTAGGTTAGGTTTACCGAAATGTCGCATTCACGTCTATGATACTTCTAGATTAGGTCTACTCACTGTGGATTACAAATATTGTTTAGTATTCATGTTGTAATAATGTCGTGAATCCCTCTGGAACCTCGTTAGGTTAGGTTAGGTTTACCGAAATGTCGCATTCACGTCTATGATACTTCTAGATTAGGTCTACTCACTGTGGATTACAAATATTGTTTAGTATTCATGTTGTAATAATGTCGTGAATCCCTCTGGAACCTCGTTAGGTTAGGTTAGGTTTACCGAAATGTCACATTCACGTCTATGATACTTCTAGATTAGGTCTACTCACTGTGGATTACAAATATTGTTTAGTATTCATGTTGTAATAATGTCGTGAATCCCTCTGGAACCTCGTTAGGTTAGGTTAGGTTTACCGAAATGTCACATTCACGTCTATGATACTTCTAGATTAGGTCTACTCACTGTGGATTACAAATATTGTTTAGTATTCATGTTGTAATAATGTCGTGAATCCCTCTGGAACCTCGTTAGGTTAGGTTAGGTTTACCGAAATGTCGCATTCACGTCTATGATACTTCTAGATTAGGTCTACTCACTGTGGATTACAATTATTGTTTAGTATTCATGTTGTAATAATGTCGTGAATCCCTCTGGAACTTCGTTAGGTTAGGTTAGGTTTACCGAAATGTCGCATTCACGTCTATGATACTTCTAGATTAGGTCTACTCACTGTGGACTACAATTATTGTTTAGTATTCATGTTGTAATAATGTCGTGAATCCCTCTGGAACTTCGTTAGGTTAGGTTAGGTTTACCGAAATCGATCACCGTAATATTTGTACATGTACACTTAAATTGTAATAAAAATGTGTTGTGTGACGTTCATTTGTTGCGTACCTAGGGATGGCAAATATATTCAACATATCTATCAATCTTATTATAGATATATCGTAAACGAAATATCGATCTAACGATAAAATCGAAAGAAAACTGTCGATATTTAGGGTAAGTGATATATCGAATTGTAAAATGATTCATTTGTTTAAAATGAGTAGGCCTACTATCTCCTAATTGATGACAAAAAAATACACTCATATTTAAATAAGAAATAAATAATGAAATATGGATTTATTTTCCATAACAATTACAAAACTTTTGTACATTGTAGCCATGGAAATACCAGTCACCACTGACCAGTCTTGATGACTGGTGATACATAACAAATACATAACATCTGTCTTTTTATGAACAGTTTGACTAAACTGACTTAAATTATGTTTAGCTGTCGGTATTTAGAATATCCTACTGAACGTAAAGGAAATACTGCACATTTATTTACACGAAACAAGTAGATGTGGGGTAGTATAAAATCAAATAAGAATAATTATACATTTAATTTTTATGTTACTAATAGAAGAATAATGGAATAACTCTGTTACTTTTGTTTTTCACATTAAACAAAAATGCCACTAGGCTTCTTATAAACATAAACGTCCACAACAAACTACATTTTAGTGCAAGTCTACAACAAACTACATTTTAGTGCAGGTCTACAACAAACTACATTTTAGTGCGTTAACTTCACGTAAAAAAAAAAAAACTAAATAACGTTACTTTATTATTTCAATGCATGTTTTGTACGCATAAGAGGCAATTTAAATGTGTTTTTTTTTTTCGAATCGTGATGATTTTGAGGAGAGAGAATAACGCCAATATTTATTGATATGCTATTACGGACCGAAATATCGATAGAGCCGATATTGTCGAAAGAAAATTTCGATACTAATATATCGATATATCGAAACATATTTATCGATATTTCCGGTATATCGTTGCCATCCCTATTTATTCCAGAACGTAATATGCTTGCCAAGCAACTATTTTAAAATAGAATGAACAGTTTTTATGGTACTTGTAATGTCGATAATCAGTGGAAACATTCTCACCGCCATGGTTGTGTATTCGTATTGAATCTCCGTAATAGGACTGATTCGTATGATGGACAGATGTTGCATGATCTGGTGGAAAAAAACATTTTTAACTTTCAGTGTAACATGTTATTTTAGATCAGTAAAATTGAAAAAAAAGAATAAACAGTTTTTACGTTTATTTTTGCTCGTTCATTTGGGATTTCTTTACTTCTTGTATGTTTTCCAAGTTTCAATTCACTAAATTTATATGTTTTATAACCTACTTGTTTGATGTTGTGAAATCACATTAAGATTGTTATTTTTCATATTGTTTGTATTGTCTGTTACATTTTTGTTAAAAGATTATTTTAATCGCATTATTTATTTATCGTTCTTTTGTATATAATATATATATATATATATATATATATATATATATATATATATATATATATATATATATATATTATTGACTAAAAATCTAGCGGTTTGTAATTACCGTGTAAGTCAAACGCAGTGCTATTTGCAACAACGCGCGTCAGAGCTTCACTAAAATGCCACTAGGGGCGCTCGTGTCGGGACATTCGTTAAAAAAGTATAGTACATAGTCAGACTGCGAGACTTTCGTCCTACAGTGATGTAATCCCAAACATTCGTTCCTAAAGAAAAACTTATCGGCGTTCTTTATAAAAAAAAATAGATCATCGAAACCTCTTGCACCAACCGCATATTTAAATAATTTTACAAAAAATGTACATATATATATCGCTGCTTGCATATGTCGTGTTTTAGTTCCAAAGGTAGAGGGGTTCATTAAAGTACGGCCGTTGAAACAATTGGTACAACTCGACCAATTACTCCTGGTTAAGTTAGCGTAGTCTATTGAGTTAATGGCTATTAACTTGCAGGGTCAAGGGTCGTTACTATCTGAGGGCTTAAATACGTCTGCTTAGGGACTACTTCCATTATGCGAACCAGTGGATTGATTGTATTCTAAATTCATGATTAAAGCCAATGGGTGAAAACCTGAATTAGACTTTCCAAGAGGAAATATTTTTAAAAAATTGCCTTAATAAAATATCCTTACAAAACCCCGTTAGTGTATTAGTTAGGCCTAATAACTAACGTACTGTACAAGTTCTATTTGGAACCAAGTTGTCCGTGTTTATAGTTACATTTCTGCAGCCCAGGCAGCTTCTTCACTTCATAAAGTTTTTATAGTTTTTGTTCAATAATTATATTCAAGTTCTATTCTTTTACAACGGCATTGACAATTAACATAATTAAGTGCTGATAGGAAAATGTAATCCCACCTAAGTGTGTATGGGACGCCGTCAACGTCGTTCCTAAAAGAGTGTAGATGGAAGGCCGTCAATTCCGTTCGTGAGAGAGTGGATGGAGCCATCAATGCCGTTCGTGAGAGTGGATGGGGGCGTCAATGCCGTTCGTGAGAGAGTGGATGGGGGCGTCAATGCAGTTCGTGAGATAGTGAATGGGGTCGTCAATGCCGTTCGTGAGAGTGGGTGGGGGCGTCAATGTTGTTCGTGAGAGAGTGGATGGGGGCGTCAATGCAGTTCGTGAGATAGTGAATGGGGGCGTCAATGCCGTTCGTGAGAGAGTGGGTGGAGCCATCAATGCCGTTTGTGAGAGTGGGTGGGGGCGTCAATGTTGTTCGTGAGAGAGTGGATGGGGGCGTCAATGCAGTTCGTGAGATAGTGAATGGGGCCGTCAATTCCGTTCGTGAGAGAGTGGGTGGGGCAGCCAATGCCGTTCGTGAGAGTGGGTGGGGGCGTCAATGCTGTTCGTGAGAGAGTGAATGGGAGCGTTAAAATTAATTGTTTAACGTTAATACATAATGGTGCGGTTTTTGAAAATTGTACTGGGGTGGATGACTTGTATCCGGGTCATCCAGGATATCCGCACAATATCCGCATTGCAACCAGGACAATTCTCGATCCCACCATAAATTAACAAAAATTCCTTCGTTTATCTGCGACTCCCTCCTCATTAATGTATTGGTTGAAGCAAACAACATGCTGAACATTTTTTTTTTTTTTTTCTATAAAGCTCGTACTAACAACGATGAAAGGAACTTTGAACTTCTATCGGCGGTCATCGGCAATAGATTTTATGCAGTTTGACCACTTACAAATATTTCGCTGAGTACGGGAGATGCGGCGCTGACGCGCAAGATGGCCAGACAGGTAGTCAGCGCCCCTCGATCGGCGCTGCGCATATAGATATAAGCCTAGTGAAAAAAAAAACAAAAAAAAAAACAAATTAATTTAGGATATATATATTTCTCAAAATATGGCTTGGAGGCTCTCTTCCCCATTCATTTCATATTTGTTACGTTTGGAATAGTGATAATTGTTATTCACATTGTCCTTTCCGTTTCAGTAATGTAATGGAAATAGTTCTACCAGTGCTGATTGCGTAAACGTTAAAACCGTATTTATAATTTGGCTTACGTACACCAATTATCCCACCACTTAACTGTCTTCATTACTGTTATCCTAAATGAGGCGGTTAAGTAGTGTAGACTCTATTTTTACGGTAAACGTGATAACATTTAAATGGCATTACTTGCTTTTTAAAAACAGTGCCTTCGGCTATCTATTTTAGTGTACTATGTACATGCCCTCTCTCGATGTACTGTGCTGTAATTGGCACCCCACACTACACAAACATTGATGTCTTTTGGCGCCCTGTACTATATAGTAAACACCCACATACACGGTGACGCGTACTACAGGATTTAAATTATTGTTGCAAATGTAAATGCAATGTACGTATACTACTACCGGACACACTTTACTCCGCTAAGGAGTGGTTCTATTCGCTTGCTCACCCTTCCCATCGTGGATCTCTCTAAAAACCATCACACCAATATAAAAGCACCGCCCACTGCCATAGATAATACATTTTTATAGCCCAAAAAACCATATAAGTCTACTTTAGGGGGATGCAAAGTAATGCAATCATGTTAGAGTAGGAATTGATTTAAATAAATTTCACAATGGAAACAAATTTTTTAGCCAAGCTTTGTGTCTTGTGTATGTGTTTTGTATCAGCTGTTTGAAATAAATAATTGAATTACATTCATGCCATTGTTCCCTTGTAAAGAAAGGAAAGGTTGAGGTACTGTTTTTACTCTTTGGAATGAAAGTTTGAGAAACACTTTCTTTGTGGGTCTTTATGATACAAAAGCTAACTTCCCTCTAAATTTCGTCAAAATCTGTTCAATGGTTCCGGATAATTAGTGATGATGAGTACATCATAATATATACGGTTATATATAATTATCATAATCATAGCGTTATAAAATGATTCATCTATCTTATACACACTGAAATACATTTAATTGTGCTTTGAAACTAGTATTACAATTGTGTTCGGTTTGTAACGTGTAGTTCTGGATTTGTTGCAGTGTAGTTGAACGCCGACGGCGCGACGAGAGTTGGACAGTTAGGGCGGACAACGCCAGTGTCGGCGTTCCCGTGACAGACCTGTCCTCGACCACCCTTCTGGCGGCCAACCCGGCCGGTCTGGTTGTCTTCGGGTTCAAGTTGGAGATCAGCGAGGAACGCTCCCAGGTGGACGAGGAGTCTGGAGTGCCAGAACTGTTGGCGGGAGCTGCTGGCGTCATCCGTCTCTTTGGCACCGGCTGGACAGGCAACACTAGCTTCGTCCTCACGAGTGTCGCCCAGAAACGTGGGGAGATCTGCGAGTTCCCTTCTGCAGGCACCGTGTTCTCTGTAAGTAACTCAAACTCGAGGTCTACTTGTTGTCTACACAATATTTACATCAGGAGGATACTTAGATTAAAATACGGTATAAGGAAAGCTTAAAAAAACTTGTAACAATTAGCACATAAAAAAAAAATCAACGAAATACTTTGGGGGGAATACAAGTGTTATGCTTTTCTTCGTTTTTGTACACCAGTACGAGTTACTGGGAGAAAAGGGAACCGGTAAGATATCCGGTTTGAAGAGGTCCTGGTTAACGGGGTCCGGTTAACGGGGTTTTACTGACTAATATATGCGTTTAATACGTGATTTGGGAATTAAATTGCCTAGTAAACGATGCGCTTACATAATTATAATAATATTTCTACTGTTCATTGTTTTCTCCATCAGCATTTTAATTAATTTATAGGGACCACTATTTAATATAGGCTACAATAGAGTAATGACAGTATTTCTCATAACTGTTATCAGTGAGAGGTTTAACATATTTTCACAGCCGAAAAAGTACATGTAGATTTAAAAAAACACAAGTTTTAATTGATTGGTATAATTTTATTAATAAAATTATTGTTATTTGTATAAATTGAGGATTAGAATGATATTTCTACCATCATACGTAAACTACGTTTCGTGTTGTGATCAGGGCATTTGTTTGCAGCTGAAGCCGCCGGTGAACAGAGACGCGACGTCAGCGGTGTTGCGGATACAGATGCCCCTGATGGACCAACCGGGCACCACGTACTACTTGTGCAGCAAGGTAGGCGGTTCAGAGAACCGTTGGTACCATCTGGGAGACGAACCCTACCTGCAGGTCCGATCTTACGCCAAGCTGCTGCCGCTCTGGCTCCAAATAATCATCATCGTGGTCTGTCTTGGATTTAGCTCCCTGTTCTCCGGCCTGAACCTCGGACTGATGTCGTTGGACCGGACAGATCTTCGGATCATCTGCAACACCGGCACGGACACGGAACGCCGTTACGCACACGAGATCCTTCCTGTGCGTGAACACGGTAACTACCTCCTGTGCAGCATCCTGCTGGGCAACGTCATGGTCAACTCTACCTTCACCATCCTCCTGGACGACCTGACCTCTGGCTTGGTAGCCATCATCGTCTCCACTCTCCTCATCGTCATATGTGGCGAGATCTCGCCCCAGGCCATTTGCTCCCGTCATGGGCTCGCTATCGGGGCCAAGACTATATACATCACCAAGGTCGTCATGGTCATCACCTTCCCCCTTGCCTACCCCATCAGCAAAGTGTTAGACTGGGCTCTCGGCGAGGAGATCGGTGCTGTCTACACGAGAGAACGGCTCAAGGAGTTGGTCAAGGTAGGTGCCAAATTAACGTGTTCAATAACGTGTTTATATTATCACTTACTACCCATCCTTTCTTATACCCGGCTTAAGGAGTTGGTCAAGGTAGGTGCCAAATTAACGTGTTCAATAACGTGTTTATATTATCACTTACTACCCATCCTTTCTTATACCCGGCTCAAGGAGTTGGTCAAGGTAGGTGCCAAATTAACGTGTTCAATAACGTGTTTATATTATCACTTACTACCCATCCTTTCTTATACCCGGCTCAAGGAGTTGGTCAAGGTAGGTGCCAAATCAACGTGTTCAATAACGTGTTTATATTATCACTTACTACCCATCCTTTCTTATACCCGGCTCAAGGAGTTGGTCAAGGTAGGTGCCAAACTAACGTGTTCAATAACGTGTTTATATTATCACTTACTACCCATCCTTTCTTATACCCGGCTTAAGGAGTTGGTCAAGGTAGGTGCCAAATTAACGTGTTCAATAACGTGTTTATATTATCACTTACTACCCATCCTTTCTTATACCCGGCTCAAGGAGTTGGTCAAGGTAGGTGCCAAACTAACGTGTTCAATAACGTGTTTATATTATCACTTACTACCCATCCTTTCTTATACCCGGCTCAAGGAGTTGGTCAAGGTAGGTGCCGAACTAACGTGTTCAATAACGTGTTTATATTATCACTTACTATCCATCCTTTCTTATACACGGCTCCAATAGACGTTGCCTATCTCATGCTTTGTATACGAGAACACTAATCTAACACTTATGTCCACTTGTCCAGTAATCCAGGCAATGGACATGTCTATGGTGCCCTAAGGTTAGGGTCACAATGCATAGGGGTCCATGGGGCATGTCAATATGGATCGTATGGTTAGGGTAGGGGCTCAAGCAAAGGGCGGCTATTCCAAAATTCATCCAAACTGTAGTATGCTGCATTTACCAGGAATTTTTTAAGTTCAGTTTTGAATTCAGCATGTTCTTTGGTATTGACTGTATGAAATGGCAATGCCTGAATTACCTTTTTACCTATGTATTTCGGTTTTCTTTGAAAAAGAGATAGCTTATGATATTGTGAAAAAATGTTTTTGTACTCTGTATTGTATCTATGTTAAGTGTATCGTTGGGTGTTATATATTACTTATAACAAACATTGTCAATTCAAATGTGTAAATAGAAGGTGCTGTAATATACACCCATGTGCCTAAAAGATCCCCCCCCCCGCCCCAGTACGCCCCGGAATGGGAGACGAGCCACCGTTCTAACTGCTTGCGTCTGCCATTTATAAAAATTACTCGCAAAAGTTAATGAAGCACTCATTTCCGTGGATTTTTTTGCCAAGAATTTGGTTTTTGTTTTACTCCAAGCAAACAGAGGTAAGATAAATATGTACGATGCGTAAAAGAGACTTATTCCATTAAAAAAGACGTTCTTATAAATAACGTAAAACAACTTCTTAACTTCTAGAGTTCATAAAATGAATTACTTGGTAACCTTGTGTAATCCTTATGAAATGTACAGTGATTTTATAAATTAATTGTTAAAGTAATGTATCATAACTATACATTTTATAAGGATTGCAGCGTAACCAATTAAGTAAGTAATTTTACGACCTCAAGAAGCCAAGAAAATGTTGTTTCAGGAAATATATATAGATATATATATTTTTTATTATTATTATTGAAAAGTAAAAGTGTAAATGTGATGTACAGTGAAAGCTAGTACAAATTCCGGTTCTCTTGTTGTGCCAACTAAGGCAGAAATTATTAACTTATAATACATTTTTTTAATGCACATTTTATAACGTACAATTAAACGAGGAAAACAATTAATTGTGTAATTGGTTTCTTAGTAAACAATCTTCAAACCCGAGTACAGTAATTTCTGTGCCGACAGTGAATTCCTCAGTGTGCTCAACTTTGTAGGCCCCCAGGTCGAACAGCCTTAGGTCGCCAATCTACATTGACGTGTGTAGTACACTACCATTGTCGCTGTTGACTCGCCCTCAGTTTCAGCGGAACGTGAATCAGACTCGTAATGAAGTCGCGTGGGCGCTCACAATGACGCAATTTGTTGGCGGCCAGACAGCTCATTGTTGGTGTAGGCCGCTCGCGTGCGTGTGTGAGTGTCCCGCCGGATGGATCCAGTTCCAGTTAGTTGTTTACTCCTTGCCTTACCTTGCACTTCTTGGCGGCACCGATCAGTCCTATTTCAAGCGAAGGACGTGTTTGTCATTTCCTTCTAATTGGGGGGGGGGGGGAGGAGATCGCACACCCTGTCCCTCCTCCTGAGAGTGTGACGAGAAAAGGGGGCGCAAAACCAGTAGTTGGAAATAAGAGATGAACGTGTGATATGAGACCAGTGAAAATGCAAGCTCATCCATTTCACTAACAGACTGACCTCTTTTCTCTTACCAGTAGGCCTACCTTTTTACCTAGTAAGTTAAAACTTAAAATGTTACATCGTGCTTCTTTTTAAACAAGGAATATATAATTTTTGTAAATGTAATATTTGTTTTTTTCGTTCGCCCAAACATTCCGTACAATTTATAGTGTCGGGTGAAGGTGCGGGATGCAGCTAACGACGGGCCGGACACGTGAAGCGCTCAGGATGTCCTCTAGTTAGGATGGAACTACTGAACTATTGGTAGTTAAAAATTCTAACCTTCATTGATAAAGTCTATGATCTAGATTCAGATGAATATAAATAAATATTGACGAAAGAGTGAATACTAACATTTCAAGGTGTATACCAATACCACTCTATGCGAATGGGTGGGCGGGTGGGTCATTACCACTGTACGTGTATGGGAGGGCGGGTGGGTCAATACCACTGTACGTGTATGGGTGGACGGGTGGGTCAATACCACTGTACGTGTATGGATAGCGGGTGGGTCAATACTACTGAACGTGTATGGGTGGGCGGGTGGGTCTCTACTATTGCCATCCTACAACTTATTTTGTTAATGGATGGCATTTCTGAAAAACCTCAGACGAACTAAAGAAACAAAACTAAGACTTGCAGACATTTTATTTTTGAATGTTTTTTTTTTTTGTTTGTAATTTGTTTATAGTATTTTTAAAGATATTTATTTGAATTAGTTTTTCCCGATCTTTGGAAGCAGAGCTTTTTATACCGTAGATCGCTTTACAATTGGCTCGGGATACGCCCAACCTCTGACCTCAAAAGGTTATCGACCTCTTCAATCGTGATTGATGGTTTTCCTGTGCTGCATACTGTACCGGATTCAGCTTGGATCTTGACATTACTAGATTGAGGTAAAATGTTAACATGTTCAGGTCCAAAGCGATAAACATGTGCAGTATCTTTACATCCAAGGACATCCAGTGTCGACTGTCCCCCACCCTATCCTGTGGTTATCTCTGTGGTTTTATGTTTACGTGTTTAAATGCATTAACTAAGAGTAGTAATATATGGATGAAAGATAACGTTTGGGGAAATGTACAACTGATACTTTTTACTACTGTTGGTCATGGGATGAGGTAATTTTTCTAAAAAATCTATTCTGCCATACAAAATATCTACCAAATCTTACACCTCATTTAATACCCTTCAAATTTCAGTGAGGCTTCATTCCAAGAGTGAAACTGATATCCGGACAAACTTTCACCAGCTGTAAGTCGTTAACGAACGTTTCCAGACCTACGAGTATGTTTTTTCGACATTTTTTCATTAAGAGACATAAGAGATAAGATGGACCTCTATCTCTCCAGCCCAATTAATAATAAAAACACACCGCATCCCGACTTTTATAGGATGGCAACGATATATAGGAAATATCGATTTATTAGTATAGTTATTTTCTTTCGATAGTATTAGATATATCGATATTTTATTCCGAGATATCATATCACTAAAATTGACTTTATTCTCTCTCCTCAAAATCATCACGATTTGAAAAAATTTAAAAACTGCCACTTATACGCAAACAAAACGTGCATTAAAAGAGTAAATTAATTATCTTTTTTCCTTTTTTATGTGAGGTGAACGCACTAAAATGTAGTTTATTGTAAACTACTTGGTGGAACAGGTAAGTGAAGTTCTGTGTGAGTTGACAACGTTGACTCTAATATACCTAGCCTGTCGCCTTAAAAACCACGTGACGTCATTCACTGTCCACCCGCTTTCATCCCTTTTCAGTCAATAGCAAGTGTTATTACATTATTCTTTTATAATTAACACTAAAATTAAAAGTATAATTATTCTTACTTAGAGTTTTCTTTTTTTTCGTTCAACCCCAAAAACCATAACTTGTTTCGTGCAGATAAATGTATTTAATTTTTACATTCAGTAGACTATTCTAAAGTGACAGCAAAACATAATTGAATATGCACTAACTCGGACATCACTTACGAGTTGGTGCATAATTCTAAACATATAAAGCATTTAGAATTCGATATATAGTTTAAACTATATATATCGATATTTATCTTTCGATATTATCGATAGATCGATATTTGGTTTGAGATATATCGATATGCTGAAAATAGTTGTCATCTCTAGACTCGTATGCCAGTATGCTAATAGAATGGAAATGAGACTACATGAGATGTGTGTCTCATGACGCCGGCTGTCCGGCTCCTACAACGCACATCTTTTCAGAAGTCGCTTAACAATCGTAAGCATTTCTTTAAGCGACCACTGTGCCATCTCATAGTAGATCCGTCAGCATTACAACCCGTTTAGACGAATGATAAATGTGGTACCGTATGATGGTATAATTTATTCACCATGTTTACAATAATTTATCCGTTTTCCTAAACAGAAACAGCATTTTTGTCTCATTATTGTTGGAAAAAATACTTTGATAACCAAAGTAAGTTGATTTGCTGATTTTTCCGTAATTTTTGGAGATAATGTTCTAAAACTCGCGGTGTTGTGGTGAATGCTTGAACATCATATATAGGGGAAAGTGTGTATTGTACCTTGGTTCAGTCAACGCTGTGCTGCTACCTAGCGGTGTATAGAAGCAAGAGTGGTCGTAGTTTAGTGGTTGGCAGTTAGTGGTATTGTGGAATAAAGTTGCTGTGACATGTGGTTTGGAAGAAAATTAATATTTTACGTTTTAAGATGTAAAAAGTAAACATTTCAATGTTATTTTAAAGATTTTTAGTGTTCATAGCTTAGGTTAAACTGTGGAATAACTGATATAGATAAATAGTGAATATTATGTTGCACATTTCTGTATTTAACATTCCTTGTTAGCATAACTTTTAACAATCCGTGAAGTTATTTAATAATAATGGCGCTGTGCTGTAACTTGGTCCAAACGTCGTTGCTGTACCTCGGGTCGATTCAAGGTACTTGTTTTAATCTCAGAAAATATTTTTCATTAACTTTATATGCTGTCTGTAGCTATGTATAAGCCAACCCATTAACGAATAAATTAGCCTATGTCATATTTTTTAACCTAAATTAGATGTACTTTGCAACAATCCATGGTACAGGACATAAACCAAGGTACATCATACAGTTGTACCTTGGTTTACCTTGCAGACTACTTTATAAAACAAAAATTAAGGTATGAGAGGTGTACCTAGATAAAGGGGAAACATTCTATTTATATATTGAATGGCGCAGATTCGATTGTATTAATCAAAATAAATAATTATTAAATATACTTTAATTAAAAAATAAAGAAATGAACCAAGGTAACCTTCCCATACAAATGCATATTTCAGCGCACTAGTTAAACTACGTAATAGTTACCAGTCGACTCTGCCTCAGTCTGCATTTACGTACGCACTACGCGACGTCCGCCAGCAAATGTACTAACGATCTAATTACCAGGCCTAACTGGAGGCTAATTTAGACTTTTATTGAGGGAGTACTCATCTGTATGTTGTCGAACAAGGAAGACTATTAGTACAGTAGTTACAGATACATCGTGGTGCTGGTGGGCGTGCCAGCTACATGTCTCAAACACTGACGATGATTATTTACGATATTTTTAAATTTGTTTACTTCATAGTATAATTAACGTTGTTTATTTTTAAATTTGTTTACTTCATAGTATAATTAACGTTGTTTATTTAAATAAATATATCTTATATAAATTATTTTCAATGGAAACATTCGCACATCGTAACGACGAGTAGCGACATCCAACCCTTAAAACTTGAACGTAAGCCACTTTTCTAAATAAGTCTTTTATAAAGAAATCTGGTGTTAATAGCTCCTCGTTATTTGGATTTTTCTATTCTTTGCCAAATTTAAAATTTAGCATAGCTAAAAGTGTAATCACAGAAAACACTGTGTATGTTATCAAGAGTTTCAATCTTGCGATCTTTGAGTTTTAATCTTGCGATCTTTGAGTTTCAATTTTGCGATCTTTTAGTTTCAATCTTGCGATCTTTGAGTTTCAATCTTGAGATATTTGAGTTTCAATCATGCGATCTTTGTGTATCAATCTTGCGATCTTTGAGTTTCAGTCTTTCGGTCTTTGAGTTTCAATCTTGCGATCTTTGAGTTTCAATTTTGCCATCTTTGAGTTTCAAAATTGCAATCTTTCATACACATTGATAATGCATTGATTTTACTTAACTTGGGTACAAGACATTCTTCTACTGTGACAGTCAAGTTCTGAGTCTGCCATACACTGTGTATGAAAACAGAAAAGTCTGTTTTCATACACATTGATAATGCATTGATTTTACTTAACTTGGGTACAAGACATTCTTCTACTGTGACAGTCAAGTTCTGAGTCTGCCAGTCCAAAGTGGCGATGTTACAGCTGTTAGTAGTCAAGTTTATTCACTAATATTACGAACAATATCTGGGAGTAACTTTAGATCGATCGGTGACATTTGAAAGCCATCTTCAAAGAACAGCAGCTAAAATTAAAACCAGGCCAAATGTACTACATCATACATATTATATTGATGGAACAACTTGGAGAGCAAACACACATGTCCTACGTACAACTGCTTTGTCACCGGTTTATTCAGCTGCTGAATACAGTGCTCCCGTACAGCTAAATAGTACATAATAAAGCGATTTATGTTCAAATTAATAGGTCATGAGAGTTACGAGTGGCACTCTCATATTAACTTCACTTCCTTGACTCCTGAAAGTGTGCAATACAGCTCCTCCAGAGATAAGATTTATGGAGGCACTACTTAAGTACTGCTTTCCAGTTCTGATCAAGTTTCTCGACCATTACTAGGGTTGGAACAGTTTTGATGGATGAAATATGTTCTTTATTATCGATCTGTATTGACATATTAAGGGCATACAGATAAGGACATAAACATGTCATACACTGTGTGTGTATGGGTAAGCGGGTGGGTCAATACCAATGTGTCAATGCCACTTTAATGTAAAAAAATTATCAGTATTTTTTTACATTAAAGGATTGTAAGTGAAATCGCTCTAGACTACGTAACTGGTTCCTTCACGCCTTCTGGAGCAGCCGTAGGATGCTTAATTTGTATACAATAAATTCGTTACCACGCAACCCTAATCTCCCAGACGAGCAAGTAATGTAGTACTAATTGTCGGTGCTCAGTGAGACTTGAAACCACCCCCTGGCCACTTGAGGACCCATACCCCTTCCGCACCTGCACACTATAAATATGCACTTATATTGAGATAACGAAAAAAACAATTAAATAAAACACTCACATACGTAACTAAAAGTTAATTACTAACTCATCCGTAAATCTTGAATGTTCATAGGAAGTGGATGTTATCGGGCGACCATCAGGAGTTGACTCATCGCTTATCAATTAGTCGCGCCGGTGATGTGGCGGCTTATCCCTTCGCTCTCTGGATCGATAGCGACGGTGATCGCTGTAACAACAGCTATACCCCGACCACTTGCTAGCACAAGAATTCAAAATACAGTCCACACACAACCGCTTTTCGTTGGCTATTCCGATCAAACCTACACCGACGTGCGTGTTCTTTTAGTGGTAATCACTAAGAGGTATTGCAGTAATGATGCTTGGACTGGGCCTTTGTTAATAGTGGTGAGCAATCGTCAAATATACCAAAGGAAATAAACATTCATACATCATCGTTAGTCACGAAACCTCGCTAGTATTCTAAGAAGGATTCAGTGCTATGTAACCACAGGGATATCACAAATGACGTAAACTTATTTGCACATTATGTAAAATGTGTTAGCTTTGGAAAGTGAGAGTCAGCTTTGGAAAGTGAATGTAGTCATGTTAGAGAAGATTTCCTCCAACTGCCCGGCCTTGCTCCGGGAAGGTCTTTCAGTGTGGGTCGATGAATCCACTTTCATCCTCCCTCGGGACTTGACGCCTTGCGACACTACTTTTTATATCACGTGACCGTCCTACATGGACGCCTGCTGAATGTAGTCAGGTCCATTATGCGAGAGAATACTTGCTCTCACTGCTCGGCCTTGCTTCGGGAGTCCGTTCAGCATGGGTCGATGGCTTCACTTTCACTACCCTCGTGACATGACGCCTTGCGGCACTACCTATTATCGCACGTGACCTTCCATGTTCTTTGATGCCTGCCGAATGCAGTTAGGTCCACTCTGTCAGAGAAGACTTGCTCCCACTGCTCGACCATGCTCCGGGAGACCGTTCAGCATGGGTCGATGGCTTCACTTTCACCTACCCTCGTGACATGACGCCTTGCGGCACTACCTCTTATCGCACGTGGCCTTCCATGTTCTTTGACGCCTGCTGAATGTAATCAGGTCCACTCTGTCAGAGAAGACTAGCTCCCACTGCTCGACCTTGCTCCGGGAGTCGTTCAGCATGGGTCGATGGCTTCACTTTCACCTACCCTCGTGACATGACGCCTTGCGGCACTACCTCTTATCGCACGTGACCTTCCATGTTCTTTGACGCCTGCTGAATGTAATCAGGTCCACTCTGTCAGAGAAGACTTGCTCCCACTGCTCGACCTTGCTCCGGGAGTCGTTCAGCATGGGTCGGTGCATCCACTCTCACCTACCCTCGTGACATGACGCCTTGCGACACTACCTCTTATCGCACGTGACCTTCCATGTTCTTTGACGCCTGCTGAATGTAATCAGGTCCACTCTGTCAGAGAAGACTTGCTCTCACTACTCGACCTTGCTCCGGGACTCGTTCAGCATGGGTCGATGGATCCACTTCGCCCACCCTCGTGACATGACGCCTTGCGGCACTACCTCTTATCGCAGGTGACCTTCCATGTTCTTTGACGCCTGCTGAATGTAATCATGTCCACTCTGTCAGAGAAGACTTGCTCTCACTACTCGACCTTGCTCCGGGACTCGTTCAGCATGGGTCGGTGGATCCACTCTCACCTACCCTCGTGACATGACGCCTTGCGGCACTACCTCTTATCGCAAGTGACCTTCCATGTTCTTTGACGCCTGCTGAATGTAATCATGTCCACTCTGTCAGAGAAGACTTGCTCCCACTGCTCGACCTTGCTCCGGGAGTCGTTCAGCATGGGTCGGTGGATCCACTTTCACCTACCCTCGTGACATGATGCCTTGCGGCACTACCTCTTATCGCACGTGACCTTCCATGTTCTTTGACGCCTGCTGAATGTAATCAGGTCCACTCTGTCAGAGAAGACTTGCTCGCACTGCTCGACCTTGCTCCGGGAGTCGTTCAGCATGGGTCGATGGATCCACTTTCACCTACCCTCGTGACATGACGCCTTGCGGCACTACCTCTTATCGCACGTGACCTTCCATGTTCTTTGACGCCTGCTGAATGTAATCAGGTCCACTCTGTCAGAGAAGACTTGCTCGCACTGCTCGACCTTACTCCGGGAGTCGTTCAGCATGGGTCGATGGATCCACTTCGCCCACCCTCGTGACTTGACGCCTATCGGAAATACTTCTTTATGCTACACGCGACATTCCATGTTCTTTGACGCCTGCTGCATCCTACTGCACAGTGCACACCGATCTCAATTTAATGAATGCGTCATCTTAGAGGAGGATTTATAGTGTTAATTCTTTAGATTTAGCAATTGGTATTGTATTTCAAAAATGTTTATTGCACGTATACATTTGAAGCATATAAAATAGGTTGTGGGGATTTTCGTTCACATGTTTCTGTCTACAATCGAAAACCGTAGAAAAATACGAAAGTCAGTCTACATTGATTTTACGGATCAGTGATCATGATGTTAAAAGAGTCCACCCCTAACTCCCCAGGCTAGAATAGAGGAATACACGAAAAATGCGTACACCAGGAATCTTGCGAAATATGCGTACAGGATCAAGTTTTGACAGATGACGAGGGTAACCTATGACGTCACAACAATTAGATAGGCGAAAAATGCGTAAAACTTTTAGGGCAAATGGATCTTTTACAACAATTGAATTATATAAATGCGTTTACCTCTAAAATAAATATGAATGTCGCTTAGTTTCTTGGGATTGGAGAACCTAACCTAACCTAACCTAATTTCGCTGTACGCATCTTTCGTGCCACCGGGGAGAATACTTACCCTCGTCAAATACCACTATTTCCTTCTGTACGCATATTTCGCTGTACGCATCTTTCGTACCACCGAATAGAGTACAATATAGAATTTTCTTTTATTATATTTTAAGTACTACCTTGATAAAAAGAAAATACCGTTTAGAGGTTATAACAGTATCCTCAATAACCTTTAAAAAGTTGTCATTCTCCTTGCCAAAACTGTTATTTCTCAGATTGTAATTATGGTTCATGCTGACGGGTGGCTTTGTGAATGTACAACCGTGTAGATAGACCGTTAACGTGAGACTGACTGTTGGTTGTCACGACGATGTTGATTATTTATCTCCTCAGAAAGTTACTTCCGAATACTTGGACTGGCCGTATTGAGCACAGAGAAGAAATAAACAGAGGTCGCTTCCAATAGTGGCCAAATATGTGTCGAGTAGTTAGTTATTTGCTAGATTTGCCATGCAATGGCAGGGCCAGCAAATTGTCAGCGCCGCCCTTGTTCCCCAAAATCCTCAAGGATAAACGTAGTAATTATTACTTCAGATTTATAAAATGTACATTAGTTGTAATCTGTTTTTATGACGGCTACTGAGGCGTTTGCTATTGCCATAAAAAATTGACCTCTGTAAATTTCTTCTCTGTGGCTTCAGAGATTAGTAACATGTTGTAGAAAACTAACTGTCTTGCGTTTCCGTTATTGTGTGTGACAAGCGCCCTCTATTGACGACTCCTATCCCACCTTTCGTTAAGTCCATTTAAGGCGGCCCAAACCAGTGCAGTCCGGATTTATCTCCCCTCCACAACCAACCCTTCAGTTGGCGTCAATACCACTCATTACTCTGGTTAGATAATCTGCTTTGCGGTAATTATTGGTTTTATGCACAATACTTCCTTGTGTGCCACATGGGACATAGATAAACACAACAGGAATACGCTTTTCTTTTTTTTTCATTCTATCTACATCAGAAGCATTTTTACTTTGTATATACAGGGTGGGGGGAAAATATGGAAACGCTTTCACAACTGTTGCATGACTTCACGTATAAAAGTAAATAAGTGTACATGATCATGGTTACGAAGAACATACTTTTTGACGCTATTAGCGACATTTCATTTAGGGGGACGGGCCATGAGGAGTTGAACAAAAATCTTCAACATAAGCCTAGGTCGAGTTTGATATTAAGTGAAAGGTCTATCTATTCAAGAGAAATTGATTTACGCAAACCGGACTTCAAAAGGTTTATCCTCTCCGGAGTAGCGGTCATTTGAATTTCAAAGTAACTAATTTTAACAATGTCATTTCTCCGCTGTTCAACGGTTTTAAGTAAATTATTCCGATCAAAATTATACGTTATGGAACACAATTATAAAAAATCTTAAATTATCAAATTATCTATGGAAAAAATAACGATGTTGTGAAATCATTTCCATATTTTTTTCCCACCCTGTATACGTTGTTAAGGAACGGTCCAAAACGCTGAAACAAATTTCTAAGTGGATCTCTCTGTATTTGAACCCGTGATCACCTGCGTATGAAGCAGACGTGCTAACTACTACGCTAGCAAAAGGCCCAAAATGACTAGGAATCATACATAAGATCACAGGATGAACATATCTGTTTGTTAGTTTGTGAACCAACGGAGGAGCGAATGTGACATTAAGTCCAGTTAGTAGCAGGAATAAACTTATTTACAGGAATCTTTCTGGCACATCGCCCATCTTACTCACAATTTTCTCACTCATTACTCCCTTTTTCTTTGTATGATTTGTAAAGTGGCAGAAGTAAAACCATTGCAGTGAAGTTCGTATAGTTTTAATTGTTTGACTTGCTATCTTTAGATAATTTTTCAACATAACATATCAATTGAAATATATGTAAAATATGAATTGATATTCTAAGCGCTCGACGCTCCGCACTGGGACGGTAAGTGGAGCGGAGTGCCATTTTGGTGGTAACGGCCGGCTTCACCGCAGCCCACTGTATTTGTATTACATGTTCTGTGGGGTTTACTCCAACAGTGTAACGAACTGTCCGACGTCCTCCCGTCGGTTACTCTTCGTTAGTATTTATCTCGCGATCCAAGTTCTTACTTATCAGCTAATGTACAAGTCAAACATTGTACATATGATAATTATTTCGCCAATTTCAGCCAAGGCACTGTCTAGGCACATCAGAGATAAAGATAGTGAGTGTCACAACAGTTCCTAGACTCGTAATGTATCAGGAACCGTGCATGAGTGAGTGGTCGGCCTTCACACAACTGTTGCACTTACTTAGATGACTGTGTCTGTTGGGGGTTCCTGTTTGTCTTGACATTCCTCCCCCATCATTGGAATCCATCAATCTATCTGTTACAGAATTACTACCGTATTTGTTATTTCCTGAAAAATCATAACGTTATTTATTGACGTATGATTCTTTGTTACAGATCCTTTTTTTTTTAGAAAATGTGTAAGGTTTAGTCGTAAGAATCGAGAAATTAGCTCTTCGAAGCAATAGTAAGGACGATAATTTAAATTACTCCTTAATTCGCCCATACGTGGTAGTATTGACCAACCCATACACGGTGGTATTGACCAACCCATACGCGTTGGCCTTGACCAACCCATACATGGTGGTATTGACCAACCCATACGCGTTGGCCTTGACCAACCCATACGCGGTGGTATTGACCAACCCATACGCGTTGGCCTTGACCAACCCATACGCGGTGGTATTGACCAACCCATACGCGTTGGCCTTGACCAACCCATACACGGTGGTATTGACCAACCCATACGCGTTGGCCTTGACCAACCCATACGCGGTGGTATTGACCAACCCATACGCGTTGGCCTTGACCAACCCATACACGGTGGTATTGACCAACCCATACACGGTGGTATTGACCAACCCATACGCGTTGGCCTTGACCAACCCATACACGGTGGTATTGACCAACCCATACGCGTTGGCCTTGACCAACCCATACGCGGTGGTATTGACCCAACCATACGCGGTGGTATTGACCAACCCATACGCGTTGGCCTTGACCAACCCATACGCGGTGGTATTGACCCACCCATACGCGTTGGCCTTGACCAACCCATACGCGGTGGTATTGACCCACCCATACGCGTTGGCCTTGACCAACCCATACGCGGTGGTATTAACCCACCCATAAGTGGTGGTATTGACCAACCCATACGCGTTGGCCTTGACCAACCCATACGCGTTGGTCTTGACCAACCCATACGTGGTGGTATTGACCCACCCATACGCGTTGGCCTTGACCAACCCATACGCGGTGGTATTAACCAACCCATACGCGGTGGCATTGACCAACCCATACACGTATAACCATACATACATAAGTTTGTGTACGTATATATTTTCGTACATGAAAATGGGAACTAATAAATTTAATGATATGTCTTACCTATTCGTTGCACTGAACGTATTGGTAACGAACCCATAACGAAACTTAAATTAAAAGTTTTCTTAATCTGCACTGGTGTATGTATTGGCTCTTGACAGAGTGGAATATGAGAACAACTATTTTATTCTACTTCTAAATTGTATACTAATATGGATTCAATAAAAGTAATTTAGTATTGGCATTTTTCCATACCCTAACATGTAACCCATATTTATCAGCTTTTTTCTATCATCCCACCTCGAAACATTACGGCCCTATTGATTTCATTGAATACAAATAAACATATAATAAATTTATAACCCACCCGCCCACCCATACACGTTCAGTGGGACTGTACCCACCCACCCACCCATACACGTTCAGTGGGACTGTACCCACCCATACATGTTCAATGGGACAAATAAATAAAATAAATAAAATAAAATAAAAAAGCAACTGTCCACAAATAGCAATCAATTTTAAGAGACACTCAAATTCAGACCTTCCCAAATAAAAATAAAAAATACAAATAAGAATAAAAGAAGTAGAACTAGAACTCGCCCACCCATACAGGCACAGTGGTACTGACACACCCGCCCACCCATACAGGCACAGTGGTACTGACACACCCGCCCACCCATACAGGCACAGTGGTACTGACACACCCGCCCACCCATACAGGCACAGTAGTACTGACACACCCGCCCACCCATAGACGTACAGTGGTATTGACCCACCCGCCCACCCATAAACGTACAGTGGTATTGACCCACACGCCCACCCATACACGTACAGAGGTATTGACCCACCCATACACGTACAGTGGTTTTGACCCACCCGCCCACCCATACACGTACAGGTACCTCTGTACGTGTATGGGTGGGCGGGTGGGGTCTGTATGATCGTAGGAACAAGTGTATTGTTGTAGGAGAAGAGTATTTTGAAGGCAAATCATCTTCTAAGATAGTGTAACCAGTGTAATTATATGTCCAACTATCTTATAATTATAACCGGTTATGTAACAAGACGTGTGTTAACTACAATCCTTTCATCGATGTCGAGTTACATTGACACACACAGCCCGCACCATTGGCGTAGGGAGCTTTTGGCCTATGTGATGTACACCCCCATACTATAGCGAGCGTGGTACCATGACTGTGATCGTGAGAGTTTACCGACCGCGAGTGTGAAGGTCTGAGTTAGTGTTCCAGATGAACTATTTACTTCGACAATGGTACAAGTTCATACTTAGGCTCTTCAAGACGGTCAGGTATAACGAGAAATGTACGGGGAGATAAATAAAGAATTAACTCTAAAAACGCAACATTCCGTTCTCTGCTGTGGCGTAGTGTGTGGGTAGCCTCTCCTTGCCAGAAGGTCATCCTAGCAACGGAGGCCTACCACTTCACTCCATGTCGCAGTACACTTGCAGTACTATAAGTTATATACGTAAGATTTAACCATTGTCATGTTCACAGCATCAGATATAACAAGTGCTGTATCTACATCATGTGTTATAACCGGTGCCATATTTATAAATATAAATAGATGAATAATAATAGATAAATATAGTAGATGTATTGTTACTACATTCATTAAACGGCTGTAAAAATTGCCGTGTATAGTTGATACTTATCATTGCTATACTTATACAATGAATGTAGTTATTGTTATGACTAAATAACAACTCTAACCACTGCATACAGTGTTTATTTAACAAATAAAAATGCTTCCATATTCATACATCATTAGTAACTATTGCCATGTTATGAAACAATTATATACCATTGCCATAATTATACAACTACTAATCATTACTATGTTTAAATATTCATTTTTATCATCTAATAAAACTTGAAGTTATATTTACTGTTTCACTACCATAATACCCTTGCCTAGTGCCTACAGTAGCCACCTTAGTGGAGGCTTGGAATAGAGCCACAGCCTCGTTGTTAAGTCAGTGACAAAACTTATCGACAGCTCGTGCCAGAACGCGCTGTTTGGCAGGGCCTAACTGGATAGAGGAAGCCTCAGCAAGTCTCCTGTTGTGCGTCTGTCAGAGAATAACACCACTCACTTTCACTGCAGCAGCACAAAGATACTTAACTTACTAAAACATATTTTTAAGTTTCACTATCAACGCCAAAACTTAAAAATATGAAATTAAAATCTTTCAAGACATCCTATTAAAACAAATTTGTATCCGATAAGAATATTTTTAGATAATTAAATTTTATCGGTAAGGCATTCCATAAGATGTGTGTTATTATGAATGTTAATTTTTAGGTGTGTGTGATTTTTAAATTAACTTCTTTTTAGAAAATTATCATATACTGATTATTAGTTTAATATTTATTATTGGTTTTGTTCCTAATTGATTCACTTGAATTGAATAAATTAGACTACTTAAATAAGTAATTAAGAGCAGAACAGTCGGACACTTCTTTGTTGCAATAACATAGTCATTTAACTTCAAACGCCAGTTCACATGGGCCTACAGGCCTGTGTGTGAACTGGGGAGTGAAGTACCCACCGTTGGCTTAGTGGGGATTCAAAAACCTTGGACAACGGCTGGTCGCTTTTTGTTACAATATTTTTTACATAACCAGTCAAAGTAAAAAAAATAGATGAATAATTATTTATTTCTGTAATATTAGGTAAAGAAAAACAGAATTTTTTTATGTACCAGAGGTTAAATGTGACCGCTAACAAAAAATAAATGTGCCGTGAATACTTCTTTACGCATCAGTAACGTGCACCAGGGAAATAAAGTCAAATGATAAAATATTAACAGCTGATATAGTCACTTCATGACCTTAAATCAATCACCCTAAATACTGTACATCTACTCTTCATTAAGTACGTACTACATACTCATAAATTCACGTAATCACATGACATGCCATATCAAGTGTTATATGTGTGGAAGAAAAGTCTCAGAACAACTTAATAATTTATTAAGGATTACAGATAAAGCAATCAAATTTGGTAGTGTACCTATTAATCTACTTCTTGAAGTAACTGCAATTTTTCTGTAATATCAAGGAAATGGCCCACAAGGAGTCAGAAGAAAATCTTAAATAAGAGCATAGGTCGAGTAGTATATCAAATTAAAGATCTTTAGTAGTAGAACGTAAACCCGCAAATCTGACCTCAAAAGGATTGCTTTCAAAAAAATAAAGTCATAATGAAGGTCCTGTTCAAGCATATTTCATATATTCTTTTAATAGCTCTAATTGGGAAAGATGACAAGGCCAGCACCTTTTCAGTCCCTACTTTATTACCCCCAATAGTGCGCTAAATGTGTGGGAGTAGTTATTTCTCCATTTTTCCATGTGATGACAAGGCCAGCACCTTTTCAGTCCCTACTTTATTACCCCCAATAGTGCGCTAAATGTGTGGGAGTAGTTATTTCTCCATTTTTCCATGTGATGACAAGGCCAGCACCTTTTCAGTCCCTACTTTATTACCCCCAATAGTGCGCTAAATGTGTGGGAGTAGTTATTTCTCCATTTTTCCATGTGATGAGAAGGCCAGCACCTTTTCAGTCCCTACTTTATTACCCCCAATAGTGCGCTAAATGTGTGGGAGTAGTTATTTCTCCATTTTTCCATGTGATGACAAGGCCAGCACCTTTTCAGTCCCTACTTTATTACCCCCAAATCCTTAACTACATTAATACATCCCAAAAGTATTAATGTAGTTATTATTATTACACATTTATTAAGATGTAAATCAGTTGTAATCTACTTATAAGTGCCACTAAGACGTTGGCTGCGCCAATAACAAGGGGACCTCTGTATATCTCTGTGGTGTTTGTGATTTATACATTTTGATTGAGAGTAAGGAGACCTGTCTTGCTGTCTTGAACAATATTCATAAAATTACCATTGTTAAATTTGTACCGTTTTAAAAGAAAGACGTTTCTCATTTTTATTGTATATAGATTTATTTATTTACAAAAGCTAAATACATTTTTGTCCAGATATACAGTTTAGGAGAAACTTCTGTTTCATATCTTAAGTTAATTAGTTTTATCACAACACATATTTATGCTTATCACCTTCCACCTTCGTTACACTGGATGATATATTGCGATGTGTTCCTAAGTTACATAGTAAAGTTAATTTACTGCCAGATTTATCACATGTGAAGGGTTTTACAGGGTCTCATAAATGTGATGATGAGATGGTTTGGTAAAGGCGCTGTAAATTGTGCTGGATTGTTGAGTTATTACCTGTAGTAAGTTTACTTGAGTGATTGTGGATCTTGTCTAGTTTTAACTTTTAGTACCTGGTTTAGTTCAATTGAAATTATTAATTTACATTGCATAATGGGTACAGAATTTCATTTGTATCCGTTTATAAAATTGAATAGCAAAATATATCACTCATAAAAAATGTAGATTCAATATTTTACCTTGGCAATATACACACAGTCAACATTGTTATATATGTACTTCATATGAAACGTTTTTATAAGAAGCTCAGGAAAGAAAATTTAAATAAAATTAAAATTATTGTTATTTTACAAAAAGGCTCACCAAATAATTCAAGAATTTAAAAAAAATGTGATTGTTTTCACACTTTAAAACATTTTGAGGTCCATGTAATTTACAAATTAATTGCCGAATTTAATCATCACTACATTAATATTGGTAAAGAAACAGTTAATCAATATTATAAAACAAACATTTAAAGAAATGATTATAAGATTTTTTTTAAATAATGCTAAATGCGTATCTGTGAGCTTCACTTGGAAATATGTAAATGAAAAAAATCTATAATGTAATTAAATCTTTAAAATTGTCAAACTCTGAACAATAACAATTGTATCATTATTTTCGAAGATTTTAGAATCCTTTGTGAAAGAGCAGATAGTATTCTGTCTTACAGTCAGTTCCGTTTTTGACCACAGGTAGCTCCACTGTGAAGAGTTTAGATTATGTTGTGACTGAAATCTGTCTCAGATCACCTTGAATTAACCTTATTGGATCTCAGCAGGCCTTTTGATAGCACATCGTATAACATTATCTTAAGAAAGCTTAAATACTATGGAATCTTTAATGAGCAATTAGAATTTTTTAAGACATACTTATGTGGCAGACATACATGGTTAGTGTAGACAATAAATTATCTTCTCTTCAGGAGGTTCTGGCTGGGGATCCTCAGGGCTCTGTCCTGGGACTTCTTTTATTTATTTTATATGTTAACGATTTACCCAGTAATTTAGTGTGTAATACTGTGCTATATGCAGATGATACCACTATGCTAGTGAAAGGTAATAGTCTCTGTGAAGTCTTAAATAATTCCACTATTGTAATACAATCAGCAAATGTATGGTTTGAATTAAATTTTCTACAGTTAAACGAACATAAAACAGAGAAAATACTATTTTCCTTAGGAAATATCGATTTAAATAATACAATAGTCCAATTGGTAAAACTTTTAGGTGTCTTTCTTGATAAAAAACTTACATGGGATGAACACATAAATAATATTATCACAAAGTTATCAAGGGTCTGTTTTTTGTTAAGGAGGTTAAAGTCTTGTGTTAGTGAGGAACTAATGAAGATTAGTTCGTTTAGTTTGTTTCACTCTCACTTATTATATACAAATATATTATGGGGTAATAGTGCAGGCAAGATCTTTTGGGACAAAAGAAAGCCTTATAAAATGGCTAAATAAATGTGCATTTTATTCTGTGAATGAGTTTTTAAATGCTGAAGACATACTTTTTGCTATTTACTGTCGGTGCAGAAATTATGTGCACCCGAGTTTGAAGGTTGTTTTCTAAGTAACTAAAGAGCCGTACGAAAAATTTAATCAAACCATTGCTATAGGGGTCTAAACCCTTATAGCAATTTTAAGTGGACTTCCCGGGATTTGGACTCGTGACAATTACATTGGAAGGAGAATTGCTAACCACTAGAATAGCAAGAGGCCTCTATATGATAGAATCTAAATAAAATTCTGATTATGCGTTTCATAAATATTTTTGTTCTGAGGGTTGATGGGGCAACACAACGGGGTTAGGATGAATATAACTAATAACGTGTAGTAATTTCTTAATTTTTTCTTCACCGTTGATTATTATTTTTAAATGTACATTTAATATAAAACGTAAAGAATATTATTAAAAGCAGTAAATTACAAAGGATAACAAGGTTCAAATATTACAGTGATAGTATTACGAAACCACGTTAAAGAGTCCACCACATGGTTTTGGTAAACTGATCATAGTATTTGTAGCTGCTCACCAGAAACACTCAATAGAAATACAGTTTTATAGGTCGGCCAAATTAAAGGACCAACTGTTTAACACTTTACTTGAGGAAATTAAAATACCCTAAAATATGTTATGCCATTAAAAAGTGTTTCTAATAGTTAATTTTATGACATTATTGTTCTAAGCTGATAAAGTCAATTATAGAAGCATCATCTCATGTTTTAATAATTGGCCAATTTTTCACTGTGTGTAGGTAATCAATACTGACCTCGGTAAGTAACCAAAGTGAATCGCAAGTTGGATTCGCAATTAATTGACAGGCCATACACTTTGTTTCACAAGTATGAATCAACTACAATATACTGTTCTATTTCCATTGTTCACACCAACTCAATATTCAGCTAAGAGTTGCAATTACCATATGGGAGTGTTGGAATGCGTTTATGAGTCACCTGCAGTGAGAAAGAGTTGTAAGTACTGGTTGGATCACTATCACACTGTACTTGTATGTGATCAGGTGGGTCACTAACTGTGTATGGGTGGGTGGTTCACTTCCACTGTACGTGTATGTGGGCAGATGGGTCTCTAACTATGTATGGGTGGGTAGTTCACTACCACTTTACGTGTATGTGGGCAGATGGGTCTCTAACTATGTATGGGTGGGTGGTTCACTACCACTTTACGTGTATGTGGGCAGATGGGTCTCTAACTATGTATGGGTGGGTGGTTCACTACCACTTTACGTGTATGTGGGCAGGTGGGTCACTAACTATGTATGGGTGGGTGGTTCACTACCACTTTACGTGTATGTGGGCAGGTGGGTCACTAACTGTGTATGGGTGGGTGGTTCACTACCACTGTACGTGTATGTGGGCAAGTGGGTCACTAACTATGTATGGGTGGGTGGTTCACTACCACTGTACGTGTATGTGGGCAGGTGGGTCACTAACTGTGTATGGGTGGGTGGTTCACTACCACTGTACGTGTATGTGGGCAGGTGGGTCACTAACTATGTATGGGTAGGTGGTTCACTACCACTTTACGTGTTTGTGGGCAGGTGGGTCACTACTGTGTATGGGTGGGTGGTTTTTATTTCATGTTAAAATTAAGTAATGTTTTAAAAAGAAATTAATATTCCTGTTGGTATAGGGCATGGTAGTTATTCTTAAGTATAAATGTAAAATCCAGTTATCCTATGATCATTGTTGAAGAGTATGACATCAATCTTGTTGTAATAAAAGTTGCACAATTAATCAAAACTGGTTCTTCTATCAGTCATTACAGGCAGTTTCCTTCACGCTCAAACCGTGGTCGACTGATTACCAGTAATAAGACTGGCTGTTTACAGATGAGCCAAAGGTCTCCCATTGAGATTGTTGTACAGAGTGCTCCCACTATTCCCAGTAGATAAATGGCACATGAACTCTGGTTCAGTGATAACAACTTTGTGTGAAGTTATCTGTGTGACACTGCTATCACATTAAACCATTAGGACGACACAACTTTCTGTTGTGATTAGGACAACTTTTTTCGGTTAAAAACCCAAACTTGTTTAAAAATCATTGGTATTTCTATTTGAATCTTATTATTTATAAACCAAAAACTATTTACTCAACCATCACAAAATTTCCAGAACCACTTATTAGGTTTTAATGAATTTCGGGGAGAGTTAGCTTTTGTATTATAGAGCTGCACGAAGAAAAGCTATTCTCAAAATTCCATTCTTAAGGGTTAGAAACAGCCACTCAGAAAAACCTTTCCTTTCTTCCATAACAGTACCATTGTCATTAATTGAATTTAATAGTTTATTTCAAATAGTTAATACTGAAAAACATGAAGATGACAAAGTCATGGCTTAGCTAAATTGATTTTTATTGTAAAATGTATGAGGTAATTTCTACTAACTCTGACATGGTTGTACCACTTTGCATCCCTATAAAATATAGACTCATAGGGTTTTCTAGACTATAAAAGTTTGCTATGTTTGGAGAACGGCAGCTGGCTGAGCTTTCATATTGATGTGATGGTTTAGAGAAAACCACGGAGGGAAGATAAAAGGAGTGTAGAGAAGCACCTCGAAGTGAAGAAAGGGCTTATATTAGGAGCTGTAAATATATGTAGTGTATACACACTAGTGGCACAGTGCTGGGGACGAAGTGTTATGGAGATTGTAGGTGGTAGTTTCTACCAATGTGGCATCTGCCCAATGGTTGCTATTGTCATGGACACAATTAGGGAAGTCTGGGGTGTCCCATGTTGGATAGTAGTCAGGGTCTGGATGTTGTGTAGAAAAGAGGTCAGAGTGTCAGGCTTTTCAATTAGCTGAAAATCAGACTGATGCTAAGGGTTTCGGATTTTCAGCCCAATGTTATTTCTTAGCATATTAAACAAGTATTCATTTATTTTACTTAATAGCTGATTATTGCAGACAACCAACCAGACATGCATTAGCTTTTTATATTTATAGATCAAACTAAACTTTCACTGAATTAATCAAACTTACTCTCTCAAGAAAGATCTATAACCTTCTCAATATTATAAATAGCATTACATTCCAGTTGTTACAGTTGTTAAAATTTCAAAAACAACACTGTTCACATTTGAACAGCTGTTTCTTGTTGATTAATTCAACTCAACTCTATCCATGCTCTTCATATGGTGGAAAATGTACTTTAAGGGCTTCCCGTGCCTTTCAGAGTGAAAATATTGAACAATTAAAAATAGGGGCAAAACTTATGACAGCTAGAAAAGTTAAAATTGGTCAATAAATAATGGAGGCATTACATTTACAAAATAGGCTTCTCTTATTTATACAAAGATTCACCTTAAAATATGCTCTAGCTGTTTCAGTATTTCAAATCCGAATAATACTTAATTTCTATATAAATTTGCATAATATGGTTTTAACTCTATTGATTTTCTGATAAACATCAAGTACATCAAGTTTAGTTGCCAGTTTGGCTACACAGCAGTTTCTGGCCGAGTATTTCTGTTCCTTGGCTTGGCAGCCAGTCACTGTTCTTTCATCACGTTTTTCTAAAATATTTATCTTATCCACTGAAGTTCTGTTCAGTTGTTATCATATGAAACTCATTTATAAAATTTGTTTATCAATTCTGAGTTCAGTATGCAATGAAAAGTGATAGTTTGTTAGCTACCAATCTGTGTTTTAAAGAACTTACCAGATCTGCTTGTTTTTAAAGAAATGTGAATACTAGATTCAGTAAAAAATGTGCCAATATTTTACCAAATTTTATTTTAACCTGACTAAAGTTAGGTACAATAAGACTGTTGCTTCCAGCATCCCTATGAAATAAAAAAATGCTATATTAATAATATGGCTATGGTAATAATATTACATCTTTGTATCAGATTTTGTCTCAATGTTCGGCTGAAAAATTAAATTGCTGAAAATTGTCTTATCATGAATCATACGTATTTTGTCCTGATGTTTAGGAAAGTGTGTAAATCACTTCTAGTACTGGTCCAGGGGTTTTTCATTTTTTTATAGCTATAGTAGAAATTCGATAAGCAATTTTTAAAACTATATTTCAAATTGTACTTACATTAAATAATTATACTGTACTTAATTCCTCTTTAGTAAGTATTTAAAAATAATTCAACTCATTCTCTGTTGAAATAGGCAAATATAAACAATAAATCTATTAACAATAATATCTTCTGAGTTTTGGCCATAGAGTTGTTTTAAATTCACCTTTTATATAATTTATATATTCTTACAAGCCACTCTTAGTTTTATTACATTTACAAGCTTTCTTCTAGAATTTAGTTAAAAGACTTCTAATATATTTCATAACGGCAATTTCCTTCAAGCACATTATAAAAATTCATTGCAAGATTTTTTAATTATTACAAATTATCGATATTCAGTTTGCAGGAAAATAAAATTTAAATTTCTAAGTTTTATACAACCATTATTCTGCAAACAGTTATAAATATGATTCTGAATTATTATTCATTCTATTGCCATAGTTAAATGAAATAACGTTATCCATATTTATAAAACAACAATGTATTGCAATGTTAGTAACTTAAAAAGATTTAAATTACCACTTACAGTACTTAGAAAATGAGGTGGAAAAATGTTATATGCTAGTTGACTTATTACGGACAATAGTTCAAGGTAGCCTTAAACAGTTTTAAGTTGTTTATTGCATACAGACAAAGAAGTCCTTTTATGTAGCCATAAATATACCATGGCATGTCCGCATCGCAGTCCATAATCGTATTCCTGGACCCCACCCATATTGATCCATCTATTTTTCTGCTGTGAAGCAAATATTTCTTCTCACAAAATATTTGAAAGTTTTGGATTCGAAACAAGACATATCTGTCTTGAACCAATCCTGATAGTTGTATTTTGATTTACATCAACGCCAGTTTACACTGAGAATAATTTTAACTACTAGCGCACGTAAAATCGCTATTATTAGAGAACGTAATTCTCACCTTGATGCAGAATATGCTGTATATTAATAGAAATTATCCATTAACATATATATTTATTTCAAAGGGTAAAATACAAATTATTCATTAAAATTATTTGACTGCTTTTCTTCCTTTTACAATAATAGATTTATCACATCAAATATTGTGCCAATGTCATTTAGATATGTTTAATAGTGAATCTGTATTTCACAGTTACATATTGATTATTTATATACCGTTAATCATCATCTGTTCACGTTTCCATTTTCACAGGTTGTCCTACACAGCCTCCTTCTTTTCTGTTAATCTCTTCGGGTTTCCCCTTCCACTTGTCTTTTCTTCATTCTTCTCTCTCCACATCCTTCCACACTTGGTCCTCCTAACTTTCCTTGATCTTCCATTTGGTCTTTTGCCTCTTTCTCCAAGCCTATTCTCTGCATTCTATTATTTCCCATCCTCTTCAAATGCACCTTCCACTGTATCTTTCTTCTTTCCGTTGTCTCTTGTAGCAGTATCTACTTCAAACTTTCTTTCTCTTATTATTTCACACATAGGTCTTTCTCTTCTGCTGATTTTCTCTATTCCTCTTTAAAATCTCATTTCTGCAGCCTATAATCTGCTTAAACCACAGTCATAGTGTCATATTCTATTAATATAGAGTGTAAATCACTCATCTTATGATTTGAGAAAGTCCTCAAATATTCTTCCTGCATAGATAACGTTTTTAGATTACCTTATAATATGTAACTTTAGATCTTGAAGAAGATGTAAGTTAAAGAAGTTATTTAATTATGTTGAGCTTAAAATTATTCCTGGCTAATACTTGTTCCTATTGCGCAATTGAAAGCCTTTACCTGTTGTTCACATTTGAAAGTGAATTTACCAAATTTTACCTTAAATTCAAATTCAAACATACAAATCAGACACTTACATTTGAATTTAATCACTGACTTTGAAGCAATTACATGTTTTGTGTGCTGTGTATTGAGCGCAGCGAGCGTAGGGGTTGACACACAAAGCATGCAAGGGTGTCCCCTTGTAACATATAATTTATCAATTCAAAGTAAGGAAAGTATCCGTTGTATTGTTCTTGTAGGATATGGTTAAGAATTTAACATACCTTAATTTACATTCTTTTAATGTTTGTTTTCAAAGTAATTAGCATTCTTTCACTATCTACAAACTAGCTATGTGCCATTTTCCTCTCATGAAATGTTTCAAGCTGTTAATTGTCCAACAAGAGTAATAGCTGACGCAGCAACAGCTACCGATTACTTTATAACCGATATAAGTAATAGGAATAATGTTTCTGTAGCGTTGTCATTAGTGATAAAACTTAATTATTGTGTTTCGTGTTACAGCTGACTACAGAATTCAACGACCTTGAAAAAGATGAAGTGAATATTATCTCAGGAGCACTGGAGCTACGAAGGAAGATGGTGGCAGACGTCATGACAAAACTAGAAGACGCTTTTATGCTCTCCTATGATGCAGTTCTAGATTTTGAAACTGTTTCTGAAATAATGAAATCAGGTACAGTGCTGATTGGTGAAGTATATTACTCTTAGTACAAGACTACACACTACACTCATATAATCATTCATATTCGCCGTGTCAGCGTCTCGTTTATGAATCCTAAATTAGTGTATATCTTATGATATAAATTGTTATGACTAAACTGTTTATGACAGTTCACCAATTCTCAACTTGGTACATTTACTAAATTACTACATAGTACTGAAGTAGGATATGTACAAAAAAAACCTCCTTCGTCAGTTTACTTAAGGATGCGACATAACTATTTGATAATGTTTTTGAAATGTCCAATCTTTTTAATTGTTAACAAAATTTCAGGAAACTCTCCTATTTTAAAAGTGCTAAATATCTTAATTTGCTTATTTAAAATAAAATGGATGGAATACGTTTTCTACAAAATCCATGTCCTTGAAATATGTACAGCAAGATATTGTATATTATATCATATACAATTACCTATAATTATTTTATACAAGGTTATATACAGCATACATTATTATACTATTTATTTATTATAGCATTAGGTTTTAATTTACTGTAAAAATATTAAGAGAATGTTTTAATTGTAAATTTATTTGTATTTCTCTAGAGAAGTGTACTTAGCTGTAAACTGAATAGTCATACCATTGTAAACTTGATCTGACTTTGTTAACATGTATAATATGTGGTTAAAAAAAAACCAGTTATGCCTACTGCACAATTTTCTTAGAATGAAAAACGTTTAAAATATATAAAAACAACCTCACTTGTGTGGCCAATCACCTTCACCAGTGCCTGTCATTGCTGTGATTATATTTAGAACTTCTATATCCCAGCAGGCATGAAGACACACTCTTCAAGTGTCAAAACACCACTTTGTTGTATTTGCACAGTAATGCACACTATTACAGTATATATAACAGGGTCGATTCACAAAATATATCAATTTAACTAATCACTTGACTGACTTTTACCGAGATCGGTCTGTAAAGATATCATGTCCCGCTACTCACTTACTACCTGAACTTAAACTGACCAACTGAACTTACTTAACAAGCCAGTCAACTGGTATACACAACCAATGTAACCAGAAGTCTCTATGTTTACTTCTGGAAAGTTCAGGAGAAATCTAGACATCAGTTGTCACTTCTACGATATTCTATAACCTTCCATAGATTTCATCTCCATTATTTCAGTCGTTGAGTATTTATATTTTAACTATAATAACTTTTAGAATATCTCTCCTTAACTAAACTATTAGTTATACAGTGAGAGCCAAGAAACATACAGAAGGATACTGCTATAGTTATGATAAATGTTATAAACAGAATGGATATGAACAAGATGTAGCTGTTGCTCAGTGTATCAATATATATATATAAATGTTTGAGTTTTTTTACATCCTATTAATTTTCTTTCAGGGTTTTCTCGAATACCCGTTTATGAAGGCTCACGCAAGAACATAGTCACCGTGCTATATATCAAAGATCTAGCCTTGGTGGATCCGGACGACAATACACCCCTCAAAACCCTTTGTCAGTTCTATCAAAACTCCTGCTATTTTGTTTTTGAAGATACTACATTGGATGTCCTTTTTAAGCAGTTTAAGGAAGGTATGTCAGCTCAACAATTAATTAATGTGTTTAAGTTCAAAAATGATTTTCTTCATTTGATTATTATTGTTAGTAGTAAGAAATAAGCATTTTATTGAACATGAAAATTCAACAGCAGTTGCGATAAAAGAATTGCAAACGATAACAGAATAGTAAATTCTGTCTTTGTATATTTTTTTATGCTTACTACTGTAAAATATAATATCATATTTGACTTAATTACCGACTACTGTGGGAACTGAAAACTTTACAATATTTTAATAAACATTCTCTTTATCATCTCAGTAGGTATATATTTTACCTATCGTACTAATCTATCTTGCAAAAGTGAGGTTACACGTCATATAAATGAATTTGTTGTTTGATTTTATTCTTTCAATTTCATTAAAATAGATTCTTCCGTTGTAAACATCAAGTAATGAGATTTTGTTAGTAAATGTTTTTAGATTTTATGTTGCTCAAATGAAAACAAACTAATTTTTTTGCTGGTCGGGCTTTACCTCGCAGATTATAACATGATTCTGAGTATGGCTAGAAGATCAATCAATTATAATGTAGTGTGCTTAAATTGGGTTATGACAGCAATATTGTATGTATGAACTTTCTTGACTGTTTGTTGGCTATCTCGACAGTTCATACATTGAATAAAAGAGCCTTGTGGCAGTTTGCGTCGTCGAGTTATCTAAAAATAAGTTTTCCTGCAACCGAGGCAAACTGATTTATTATTATATTGCATTTTTTTTGTCATCCAACAGATGGTAGTACAAGTTGGAAAGCAGATTTTAGAAGTGTAAACAGTAGTTTGATAGCTCAATCCCCTTTACTCTACAATTAAATAAATAGTTTGCTTGGAGGCGCCAATTGTTTACAGTGCATAATCCTTGTTAATGCCCCAATCTACTGAATGGCCTCTTAACTCTACAAGTCATTATATTCGCTCTAGGTTATCAGTATTATATTCCTATATGCTATATCCCCATTACATAAGAATAAATCACTGTCAAGTTTCTCACTGATAAAATCCACAATAGTTAAGTTATATAATGAAATCTGAAAAATCATGTTTATGATTTATTTAAACTGCAAGAAAAATTTACCAGCAATAAAGATAAATTTCTTGGTAGTGATGCTTTTAATTAATTAAAATTCAACAAACCGATCAACGATCTTAGAAGTGATGACGCTAATTAGATATTTCCCAATCTAAGACAAAACGGCTTATAAAGTCTTTGTCCAATTTTGTGTGGATGAACTGTGAAGTGGTAATTCAATTGATGAGATTTGTATAGGGGTCCTTTATTGAGTGCTAATTTAATTATTTGCTTAATTGAATCATTAATTGCTTTTTACGTCAAGTCGTCAAGTAAAGACACAGTGAGACGCTTGAAAAACCATATACACCATTTAAAAGTAAAGTGTATGGTGTTATTTTAAGGAAAAAATATTCTAACAATCTTTTGGTTGTGTAAGTTATTATTTGTGTTTGCTAATAGGCCACTTCAATTTTACTTATTAAAAATAATTTACTTTTGTGGCAAATAAACATAATTAGTTTTCAAAGGTATTATAGTTTTTAGTTCAAGCGATTGATTATAGGATCATAAGAGTTTAAAGTTCACTCTCATGGCAACTTCACTCCCTTGGCTCCCAGTGCTGTGCAGTATATTTCTTCCAGAAATAAGACGTCAGGAGGCACTACTTAAAGAGTTCAATAAGATCTTGAATTATTGAAGATTTCACCCTCCCATTACCCAGGATCTCTCACGTCAAAAATGGTCACTTAAAATCTCGAAACAAACCTCTACGTACTATTTTCCAGTTGGGTCAGATCAATTGACTCGCTCAATACTAGCTGTGCCGTAGTGTGGAACAGTTTTGGTGGATGAATAAGTTCTTATTAACGATCCGTCTAAATTTTATTAACTGATTCTACCTAGCATAAATAGAATGATTGAGCCAAGTCGTAAATGGCTCTATGGGTTGAATTTAGCTGAGTTACACGAGATCACTTGATTCTTTTAATATAATATTACTTGTGGACCTGTTTCGAAATTGATATCATAGCTTATATAGTTTTTAAAATAAATAAATGGTAGCTGACAAAAAAAACCATAGTTGGAGGGTTCGAACAAGTGACAATGTTAATGGTATGTTTCAGGTATCAAGGGGCACATGGCTTTTGTTCACCGGGTAAACAATGAGGGCGAAGGAGATCCCTTCTATGAGACGGTTGGTCTGATCACCCTGGAAGACGTCATTGAGGAACTGATTCAGGCCGAGATCATGGACGAGACAGATGTTTGGAGTAAGTGATTGTTGAATGCATACTTTTTACTCAAGCAGATATAAGTTCTACTAGAGAGAAAACTAAAACATTTGTTATGTCATGTGCAATACGTGGCACTGAAACTTGTACATGTAAGTTAGTATTGACCCTCCATCTGTACCAAATAAAGGTATCGTACCCATCACTAACATACATGTATGGGTGAGAGGGAGAGCAATCACCACTGTATGTGTATAGAAGGGTGGGTGGATCAAAACCACTGCGCCTGTATTAGATTGACACAAGCAATGAGACAGAAATCAATATATATGTATATATATTTTTAATCAAGTAGTGTAAGAGAATTAATGTCATCTGTTAAGTTGATTAATTAGGTTTAGATTTAATAGAATCACATATTCTCTCTAGTAAGTGTTGGTCACGTTACTAACAGATATTGTTGTACTTTCATTCATCTATATGGATTCAAACAAGTGAATACTGAATATAAATTAAGAGATTGCATAAAAAAGAGATATAGTTACAAGCATTATAGGTAAGTAATGTGACAAAGTCTCCATTAGTGTGAGCAACAAACAAAACTATGATAGAAATTATTAGAAGTCTTTATTGCGCTCTTATTAAATCTTCTACTTAGATCAAATCAAATTATAATTTATCTATATTTGTGTAATTTCATTCGTCAAAATGTGTGTATTGTTTTGCACTAAAGTAAAACAATTGTATTCATAATATTATTAACATAATAAACACACACACACACACATATATATACTGTAATAAATATATATAAAATAAAGTATATATATATATATAATATTGATATTAAATAATTAAAATATCAAATACATTTTGTTATATTCTTATTCCTTAACAAAAATGGTTTACCGGAAATTACTCAATAAATCGGGCAGCACTATTGGTAAGATATTATACAGTCTACTATGTGGCTATATAAATATTAAATTTTTGATTAAGTCCAGGTGAGCTAGAGAGTCCTCTTCCGGTTAAACCTAGACCTTGGAATGATTTAATCATACTACAGTCAAACCTCACTAAATCAAACACTTTTTTAATAAAAACCGTGTACAAATCAACATGTTATATGTCCTTTATAAAACCTGTACATACTATTTACTAAATCTGTAATCTATAATAACCATTTTTTGGCTCTAAAATTCAATTTAGTTTATTATTACTCGTTTAAATCATGACTTTCATAATTGATTTTAAATTACTGTTCCCTTGAAATATGAATTGCTGAGTTTCTTATGTTACAACTGGAATAAAGTAATTAATTTTGTTAGTTCTATAATTGCATTAAATTTTTATTTATTAGGTTTTTAATGCATAAAAAAACTTATTTTCAGCCGACAATAGATCAAAGAACCGGCGAAGTCAGAATCGTTCCATTAAGAAGGACTTCACATCATTTGCCGAGCGCAGTGAGAACCAGCGAATTCACATCTCACCCCAGCTCACACTCGCCACATTCCAGTTCCTGAGCACTTGTAAGTCTCTCTCTAGTTGTAATTCACGTTAAAGTACTTCAATCTATAATACCAGTTTAACAAAATAACTGCCGATCGTTTTCTGTTCAATTATTGGACATGCAAAAGTAAAAACATTGTAAGTGGTTTAAAAAATAGGTTTGTAAATTTAAGATTAGTTTTTCACAACAGCGCAAATGCATGACTTGTTTTGGGATACGAAAGTAGACTTACTTTTTTAAAAAACTCCTTCTGAGGAAGTCCGTTTAAATTATATGTAACAAAAAACATTGAAATATTTTAAGGCTACTTACTTCATCTTCAGTCTGGCCTTACTCTTGGTCAGTCTCCTCTACTAACATTCTTCTATGTTGGACCATAGAGAAAGCCAGTGGCCTCAAAATAGCCCCATGTTTAGTGTTTTATTTTCAATTCTCTTTATTTTTCAATGTTATATTGCTATAACAGTATCAAAGAATTGGTACAATACAATGATATATACATTAAAAGCAGTACAATATAAATTTGTCAATTTAAAATCGTAATAGGATATAATAATAAATAACAATAAATTAATAAATAATGTGATAAATAACAATAGATTAACTATTAGACAATTTCTAATTCTATGGCAGAAGAATAAAATTTATATTTTAAAAAAATCATTGATTCTCACAATGAAAAAAATACTTATACACTAGTTTGACAGTGTATTTGCAGATGGTTGGAATTTTAAGTTTCTAATATATTGTTGCAGTTTATTATAATACTTAATTTGTGGCTAACTATTGTTTTCTGCAGCGTAGAAGTGGATGTGACAATATATTGTGCCCTCCTAGTGTCACGATCATGCAAGTTTGTCAAAACAGATCAAACCATTTTGGTTTTCCTTTACATACATAAGAGATTTTTAAATATCAAAATACAAGGAACCGTCATTATGTTATTGTTAATACAGAATAACTTGCAGTTATCTTGATAAGCCAAAATACTTAATGCATTCCTCTGCCAAGCACAAACTTGGCTAGCACCCCTACTATTTCCCCAGAGCATTGTTGCATACAGCAAGTGTAAGTGGAAATCACTAAAAAAAGAAGTAAAATGAACAACATATTTCTACTAACACAGTCATTAAGTTTACATTGTTCTTCGCTTATTCAATAGTCTTTTTAAAATGTGCTTACTATTCAAAAACCTCAACAAGCTTATATAATTAGTTTAGGATTAGATAAGATAAATTTTCATGCTGTTGTATCTTCTGAGATAGAAAAAAAATATAGGCAGAAACATGTTGTCTCAGCGTTCAGGATAGTTTTTGTTCTCTCTGTGTGGCTAAAAAGCCACTTTGAAAATGAAACAAACGAAAAACTATAGTAGTTATGATGGGTTGGGATTTTAACCCATTCCATGCGTATTACGGGATTTCTCGCAACGTTATATTTACGTAAAACGCGTATTACAGTATTTCTCGCATTTGAATACTTTGAGATAAATATTTAAATTTAAGTGATAAAACTATACTAACGTGTACGTAAATGGTTATTGAGGTAATTTTGAAGACAACAGAAAGGATGACAACGTTTTTTGTCATCGTGACCTTCACGCACCGTCGCCATGGCAACCGAGCGGCCATTGTGTGCTGCTACGCCGCGCGTATTACGGGATTTCTCGGACCACCCAGATGAGTGTTTTGAGTTATTTCACACAAAAAAAACATTCTAGGGATACTTGTAAGTGCTTTTATGTCATCTATATTAGTAAACTTGAAAATAATTACTATGATTACATATATATTTTAGCTTAATCTAATTTAATTTTTTTTTAGATTTATGAGTAAATAAACAGAATAATTGTTCAATAATGGGAATTTTACAAATTGCTGTATATTAAATATTGATTTAAAAATGCCAGTTTGGATTGTGTTTTCTTAACAGTTGTTGGCCTTATAACAAAATTCCAAATAGAACTTTAAACATTTTTAAAATATTTTTTTTAAATTTATGACACGTTTAAAAGAAATAGCAAATTTCTTATGTAGCGTGCAAAGGGTTAAGAATGTGATGCTTAATTTTTTACTGTTGTTACATATCTTGTTTGATTTTGTATACTGTTTACAAAGGGTTCAATAAATAATAATAATAATACTGAAAATGGCACAACTGATAATTAAGCCTTAATAGTACAGTAGAAAATATCAAATAGCTGCTATAAAAGCCCCATATTAAGTTTGTATATAATTAGTGAATATTACATGAACTACGTTAGTAAAAACTTTCTCAGTCCAAGCAGTTGTAAGTTATTGAAGATTAATTTTATATTAAATTAAGATTTTAGCGTAGCCGGTATGCAAGTAGTGAAAAAGTCATTGAATCAAATTAACATTTTTAATTAATTTAATTTTCGTTGTATCTGTAAAAATATGGCATCAATGACTTCTTGATTGCAATCAGAGTGAAGATTTAAATGTAGTGTTAACAAAATTATACTGAGATAATCAAACTATTTACTTACATTCTTAACTATTAACTGCTTACAAATAGCTAGCCTACACGAAATGTTAATATTTATTAACTATTACTTAAAAAAAATTTGTGTTATATTAAGTTACGATATGTATAAATATAGACATAATTACCTTGTCTGACTGATCACAGTTTCTCTAAAACTATCAGACTTTGGACCATGTTGTATTCTTCTGGATGTGTATTAAGAAAGGATTTAAAAACATTTCCACTCAAAGTGCTAATGTAGATTTATTTTTAAAACGCCGATCATCAAGATATGGACGAATATCGATTTCGAATGAGTGTAAATGAGCAAGTGTTGTCATTGTTACAAACTAAGACCGGCCTCAGAAAGTGTCATTAATTAGCCCAGTCATTAACACATTGAATGCTGAAAGACTACATAATTACGCACCGTAATGGCTAACCACAAAACACTATCACCTATTACAGTCACCCCTCCTAAAAAAATGGCGGGAACAGAAAACAAACTACTCTTGAACACAAAAACTGACACAACAAGCGGCGGAGTGTCACAACATTTTCCAACAATAGCTAAACTCACGCTAAACCAATGCATTTGAAGTAGAAGCGATATGTAAATTAATGTAGTCCGTCAGGCATGCCACTGCTAATTAACGTAGTCCGCATTCAACGTGTTAATCAGTATTAATAGCCTAATGACAAATAAACAGTTGCTGGTTATCAGCTGATCCCTTTCACAATTTGTTACAACTCTGATCGGGATCAAGCTGAGAACCTTTAGCTTATGAAGTTGTGCTTTAACCAACTAAGCTAAAGGTTTAGCTTTTTAGTTAGAATAGTTAACTAAAAAACTAAGAAAATCAATGTATATAGAAAATAAATATCCTGATACCGGCCAATCAGAGCCCTTTGTTATTGTTCGCCATACGAATAAGAGAACTTACTCCAGTGCAACTTGACATAAGTGGTTACTTTGAACAGTCCAAGTGTCCAATGTGAAGAAAAATAGCAAAATTGTTAGAAAAACTTTAAATTACTTTAAAGCATTTTAAAGTGAAAGGTCAGTCATTTTTATAATCGTCTATCTGATGAAGTATAGAGAGATAATATCCTAGTGCTGTATCACGGATCAGTAGAGGTAGACTCTGTCCTCAGTTAGGCTCACCTCATCACCTGACTTCCCCACTTCTTACTTTTTCCGACACTCATTACCATCAGTGACCCCCTCCCACTGAAGGCAAAACTTATTCTGTCACTCAGTAAGCCCGATGTGGGAGCGATAATTTTTCTTGGACTGACCATGCAGGAAACGTGTATAATGCACCTTCCAACGCTTCCCGAGCCAAAAATTAATTTCATTTAAAAAAATAAAGTATTTCTGTTGTCTGGTAGTAATGCAAATGCAGTGAGCTACTGAAAAAATCTTTATTTGATGAGTTTACTTTTGGTAAGGTGGTTCTAAAATTGATTTTTTGACTAACTAGCAAAAAAATATTTCTGTATCCACCACAATACTTTCTCCAACCTGCACATATAGGGGAAAGTAAAAATTCGTAAAACCCTTAACTACACTAATACTTACAAATATATATCTGATGTAATAATGTAATGTGCCATTAATCTCAGCTGGAAGATTCATATAGCTGATATAAGTAACAAAATTAACTCTGGCCTTTATATCCTGAAGAGAATGAGTTTTTCCTGTAGTATAGAGGTCTTAAAAACTATATACTTTGCTTATATTCACTCACATATAGCCTATGCTATAAGTGCTATAGGTTATAGTCAGAAGCGGTTGTCCCCAAGGGGGTGTCCTTTCCTCTCTCCTGTGATCCCTAGTGGTTGATGAACTTCTAAGGGTGCTTAATGGGATAGGGGTATATGCTCAGGCATATGCGGACGATATTGGGTATTGGTAAGTTTGCCTGAACAGTGTCAGACATTGTCCAGTCTGCCTTGAGATTCTTAGAAAGGTGGTGTAGAGACAAGGGGCTCTCTGTTAATCCTAACAAGACAGAACTTGTACTCTTCACTAGGAGGCAGAGGCTGGATGGCCTATACATGCCCACTATGGGAAATATGGTGCTAAGAGCTTCAGGTTCGATTAAGTATATGGGGGTTATTCTTGATGCTAAATTGAACTGGTTCAAGCACCTACAGGTAAAAGCCAGGAAGTTCAGAATGGCTCTTTGGGCTTGTCGGAGGGCCATTGGGACAATGTGGGGCCTTAAACCAAAGATGGTTTATTGGGTATACACGAGTGTACTTCGGCCCTCCTTATGTTATGCTGCAGTTGTCTAGTGGTCGACCATGGCACAAAACAGTGCAAGGCTAACATTAGATGGATGCCAGAGAATGGCATGCCTGGGAATTATAGGCGCAATTAGAACAACCCCACTGGTGGCGATGGACTCACTGGGCTCTGCCTTATGGACCTGATTGTAAAGGGGGAGGCTTGTAAAGCGGCCTTTAGAATAAGGACGACTTGTGGCTGGTTGCCTGGCCAACCAGGACTCCATGGCGAAATACTATCTAGGGATATTGGTCTGGACCTGTTGCTTGCGATCGGAACAGACTTAATGACACCTAGGTACAGATTTGACAGGCCGGTCAGAGCTTTCCTTCCAAGCAGAGCTAAGTGGATGGGGAGTACAGAGCCTGCACAAGTCAAAAGGAAGCATCTGGTTTACGGACGGCTCACTTACAGAAGGAGATGCGGATGCTGGAGTGCACGGAAAGTTCTGTCTGTTCCTCTCGGAGCCCATGCTACCATTTTCCAAGCGGAGGTGGTGGCAATCATGACAGCCGCACAGGAAGGTCTAGGTGGATTCGGAGGAGTTGTTTCCATCTGTTCAGACAGTCAGGCGGCAATCATGGTGCTCTAAGTGGGTTGGGAGTGACAGGGAATCCTAGAGACCCTTTGTCAGCCTAAACAGGTGAGTCTCATGTGGGTCCCTGGGCATGCTGGCATTGATGGAAATGAGAGGGCTGATGCACTGGCTAGGAGAGGGTCAAAGTGCCCTCTTCTGGGACCGGAGCCAGCCCTTGGCATTCCTTTCCAAAAGATTAAAGAGAAGAATTGATCGGTGGACCTTTGTGGAACACGCTGGTAGATGGGGAACCGAGTCCAGGCTCAGGCAGTCTTGTGCACTTATTCAAGGACCGGATCGCAGTTACAGCTGAGCTTTGCTGAGCTGTGACCGGGCCAATGTGAGGGCTGTTACGGAAGTGCTGAACAGACATAATCCTCTTCATAGACATATGAAGATTATGTGCCTAACAGAAGATACCACATGTAGGCTCTGTGAGGAGGATGAGGAGAGCTCCATACATATTTTGTGTCATTGTGGAGCTCTATCATCTCTTAGGTACAGGACTCTGGGTGCCGCTTTTTGGGAACCAGAGAACATCAGACGGGCTACATTCAAGGAGACCCTGTCCTTCATAAGGAGGACTGGTCTCTTGTGACACTGTTGCCAGGCTCGGGGCGCAAAGGGCCATTGAGTCTAGGCGCGGTGGGCTTGGTGACAGGACCACAACCCGGTGTATCTATGCTATCTGTGTCGATGGAGCAACATCAAAGAATAATTTAAATACAATTTTAGGCCTACAAAAAAAGGTCATCAGAATTATTTTTAAATTTTTAAAACAACTTTATGACAGTATTTAGCGTATACATCTTTGTGTGCATTTATTATGTGAGAACACACATGGAAGAATTTCAAAGTAATGTCCACTCATGTGATACTAGACAAAAAAATCAAATATCAATCCCCTATCATAAAATTCAATTTTTAAAAAAACCTCCGACATAGGGGCTAAATATTTAAGTAAACTTCCATAATGCATCACAAATATTTAAAGTAATGTAAAGTTTAAATTAAAATTAAAAGAATTCCTTACAGAAGAAGCCTTACTAGATCTATAAAGAAACAGTCTTAATAACAACAATAATTATGTAATAAACAGAGTATCCTAACCAGCTCCTTTAAACTTTTTAATTTTAATTGCTTTTACTAAAACTGTATAATTTTGTATCAAAAGGATTGCATATATTTATGATTCAGTAGTTTGGTCTAATATTTAGTTTTATACTTAGCTGTAACTGACACTATTGGCTGTATGAATTTGTACGTTATGTCAATAAAGATGATTTGAATTGAATAGGAATATTTGTGCCATTAATTTAGATAGTTAGTAAGGTCTGTTACTACAGCTGGTTTAAACTGCATTATATTTACATGGAACTACACTAGCACTCCACAATGTACCACAAAACAGCTGATAATTTAAGACACAAATATAATAGTGGATGAGAAATAATCTATCTGTGTGCTTATAAAATCAAAAGTAAAACTAATATCTTTTTTAAGGTTTTTATTTGAACTCTTAATCTCGTAGCGAAGCTCAAGCAGTCACTTAGTTATTTATGAATCAATTGTAGTATCTAGAATCGTAGTATAATTTATCTAATAATAAAATTATTTTGTAGCTGTGGATGCTTTCAAACCAGAAAACATATCTGAAACAATACTCAGCAGACTTCTTAAACAAGACATTATCTATCAGATAAAAGTGAAAAACAGGGAAAAATCTAAAGGTGATCCTCACACCGTTATCTACCAACAGGTGAGTGTTTAATGTGTGTCGCCTGACGCTACGTTAGTTTAATATTGATGTATCGCATGTTAACTCTCCACATAATGGACATGTAAAATTTAGCATTATTAAAGCTCTTCTAAGATATCTATATACAATGTAAATGTATATATTTGTTGTTTGAAAGTTATTTTTTGGCATTGCATTGTTCATGATTGGTAAAATTGTTTTGAATATTTCCAATGCTTCAAGTATTTTAAGAAACAAAACGTTTTATACACGATGACCGGATCCTCAGTCACCTGTAACCCAACTAAAACTGCGTGAATGGAACTGCTTGTTATGTTCTTTAGGACGCATGAAATGAAATGGGATGAAATGAAATGGGGGGGTAGCTTCATCTAGTTTGACCATTCTACCTATCTTTGCGTCATTTTGAGCTAGTTCATTCGCCTAGTTCATTACAGTGGTTGAGTCGGTCGTGAATCAGTCTTGCAAATGAACTACCAATTGACCGATACCGGCAACATAATCGTCAGTTGTTGTCACTGTTGAAATCTAAGTGTGTAGGGAAGCACGTACAGGTAACACAGGCTATTGATTGAGAAAAAACAGATTTTTAAAAGAGAGATCGAATTAAAAAAAAGTTTTGTCAAAGAGGATAACTTTTTTCAGATTTATTTAACTTCATTAACTTGATATAGAAATAACGAATAGTTTTCAATATCGTATAACATACAATTCCCGTTAACCTCATACATAGAATACCACTAGCGCTGATTGGCTAGTTTGCTTCTTCTTCAGGATTTCACTTTTTTGTTTCTCATTCTCTTTGGCATTCACATAGAGTTGAGGTTGCGTTACGGTTACATACTGTACAAGGGGAAGTTAGTACGTTTTGGGACTAATTACTGTGTTGTTTTGAAATAAAGCTTTATGTGTCATTTGAAATATCCTTGTTTACATATGACCTGTGAAAATGTTATACTATTTTCCTTGTTACATAATCATTAATGGTGTAGTTGGCGCACCACTAAAGAATCTGAATCAAACTAAGAATCGAGAATCAAAACGAGACATTTTAGAATCGAGTGGTAATCAGAGTCAAGAAAATTTTGGAATTGGCATATCCCTAGTTTTATACCTGTCAACAATTTGTTTATTTCTTAAAACACTTGAAGTTTGTATATTTAATATTTCAAATGCCTCTGATGGTTTCTAAAAGTCCCTTTCTCGCTAGAGACGGGTATTTAATGACACAGTACATTTTATTTTAGATGATGTTTTTGATGCAGGGTAAAGCAGCTGATTATTTTGTGCTGATCTTGGAAGGTCGTGTGGAGGTCACGATGGGCCGAGAGAACTTGGTCTTTGAGAGTGGACCATTCACATACTTCGGCATGCAAGCTTTGACGCAGAATGTTGGCGTTGGTGAGCCAAAGCAGCAACTGGGTGATTGCATTTTTTATGCTTATTTCTTTTAGTTCCAAACTACATTCTTCCATTTCTTGAAGACAGTAAAATTAAAAAAATAAAAATAGAATTATTAGAAATCTTTCAAAATATTACGTTCACTAAACTACAAATGTGTACAATATGTTCTTCCAGTGCAACTAAGCAACTTCATGGTGTCTAGCAACTCATAGTTCATTATAATATTTAAGAAACCATAGAAGATAACATCTATAAACTTTGAACAGTGTTATATGGCTATGTAAACTATTTTTCCTTGCTACGAGGGTCGTCCAGAAAGTAAAGAATGATTGTGCATTGTGTGGCGCCGATCCCCCACCACTGCGACTGCGTACATCCTAGTTACCTCTGGCTGTCCGGTCAGTGTGAGCCGAGTTTCGTTCCTGTGCGGTCACACGTCTTTGCTCTGTAAACTGTCAAAATGGCGATGCCCATTGAAAATCCTGCCAAATGCGAAGTGCACAGTGTCATTCGGTTTTTGAATGCTCAAAATGTTCGGCCTATCAAAATTTATAGGCAAATAAACACTGTTTATGGTGAGAATGTAATGAACGAATCTTTAGTGAGGAAATGGTGCATTATGTTCAACCAAGGAAGAACCAATGTGCACGATGAAGGACAGATTGGGAGGCCATCACTTGTGACTGAGGAATTGAAGAAAATAGTTGGCGACAAAATTCAGAAAAATCGGCGATTCACTTAAACCACTTTAATAGATGCTATTCCAGACGTTTCTCGATCCCTCCCTCTTACATGAAATTGTGACTGAACATCTTGGGTATAAAAAAATGTGCGCTCGGTGGGTTCTAAAGTTTCTCACAGAAGTCCACAAGACTAAACGAATGGGAGCAGCCCTTAAACTTCTTACCCGATATGATAGTGATGGTGAACAATTTCTCGATCGTATTGAGACCGGAGATGAAACTTGGGTTTCGTACAACATTTCGAAAACAAAGCGACAATCCATGCGGTGGCGTCATTCAAACTCGCTCTCAAAACCTGTAAAAGAAAAACAAATCTGGACACAAGAAAATTGATGGCAACTGTTTTTTGGGACCGCAAAGGTTTAATCCATGTCGAGTTTTCGCCAAGGGGAGAAACGATAAATTCAGAACCTATTGCGAAACCCTTCAAAGGCTCAGACGTGCAATACAGAACAAAAGACGTGGCATGTTGTCAAAAAAAAGTGTTTTTGATCCACGACAATGCTTGGCCCCATGCATCGTTATGAACCCAGCAAGAACTTCAAGGTCTAAAGTGGGATAAAGTGGGACATTTTTTGGGCACCCTTTCTATAGTCAGGACCTTCAGATTACCATCTGTTCCCGAAACTGAAAACATTCTTGGGTGGGAAGCAGTTTGGAAACGATGAAGAACTGAAAGAAGAAGTGACATCCTGGCTCAGATCTTTGACGGCTAAAGAGTATAACACCGGCATTGAAAAACTGATTCTTCGGTGCAATAAATGCCTTGACAACCAAGGCAACTACATTGAGAAGTAGGCTAGGTTACTGTGAGTATGTAAATAAAGTTATATGTTATTATCTTTCGTTTTTAATTTTTTATACCAAAACGTTCTTTACTTCCTGGACGACCCTCGTATCACCGCATCTAAAAAGGTTTATCCCATCAGAATTAGCGTGGTGTATTAGGTGCACATCGTTAAGTACATAAAGCGCTGTCATTTCTAACCGGATTGTCGTATTGAGCTGTAGATTGTGGCATTTAAACTCTACTAACTAAGCTCTTTAAAATGAGGTATCACTTGATCCATGCTCACGTTTTAGATTAGTATGACCTCCACCGTGGTAGGTACGTCAAGGTAATACAAAGGAAAAATAGTTAACATAGCCATATAACACTGTGCAAAGTTTATAGATGTTATCTGATATGGTTTAATAAATATTAAGCTGTACCCAGACTATATAGACACCCAGTATAATATGCAACTTTTTTCATATATTGACTATGGTTACAAGTATATTTGTAACCAGTGCTTAGTGAATTTATCTTCATCAAAAAAATCATTAGGCTTTCAAGATTAATAATTTAATAATTATTATAAGGAAATTTGAATTAATAACTTTGTACTAAGTAAAAAAAAAAATAAGAAATAATTTTTCGTATTGTACTGAAAGAATAAATAAACAGTTTCAAACTTGAGGCTTGCCTAAGTTACTTGAGATTTTGAACTTTATGAATCCCTGGCAAATTAATGACATATCAGTGTTTGTGTATTCATACACACCATTTAACTCACATGATTCTCAATTGAAGCAATCATCGCAAACTTACACTAAAATATAAAGACACAAATGTCAGCGCCACATTAGTTCTGCTGGACGTTAACCAAAATGGTCCTTCCGCCACCATTTATCCAGCAGTGATCATTTATCTACTCTCTGGGTAGCCTTCTCATATAATACGTCAATTTCTTCAGTTATTTTATCATTATCGCTTACGACGAAGAACACGTGCGATTAATTAACGTTCATAACTATGGAAACTAAAAGCAAAATACTGTATCTCCTGACAGCACTTTCTGTATCACTGTATCTCTATTGGACTTTCATGAAATCACAATGTGAATAGATGCAGATTAATTCTAATACTGCCTAAAAAAGGCGTTATCAAGATATACTACATCTGTGGTAAGAAAAAACTTTAAGGCGCAGCACAGGTCTTTCGCTTCCCTTCTGAAAATTGGGAGGAAGCTCATTTCAGGCCTCGTTTGCGAAATTGGCTAACATGCTGGATAACACTTTTGCTGTTGTGCTTTGTATCTCGTCTACCTGTGTGTGCCAATCCCACAGGTGCTCTATAACTCCTGGTAGTTTCTTTTTAGTGGTAGTTTCTTTCCCTCTCCTTAGGACATCACCAGCCCACCTGAGACGTCTGCTTCTTGCTTCAGCTATTATATCTGGATCTTTGTAGAGATTTCTTATTTCATGATTGTGTTTAATTCTCCAATTCCCATCTTCAAAGCTTGGACCATATTATATTTTTCTTATGACTTAATTCTAAAAAGTTATTACAATATAAGCACAAAATGCACAAATATATTACAATACAAGTACAAAATGCACAAATATTATGGTGATTGATTTCGGTGAACCACGTTCACCTTCCTCAGACCAGAGGGATTCACAAAAGAATGAGACCAGAGGGATTCACAAAAGAATGATTCTTTTGTGAATCCCTCTGGTCTGAGGAAGGTGAGCGGGGTTCACCGAAATCAATCACCATAATATTTGTGCATTTTGTACTTGTATTGTAATATATTTGTGCATTTTATGCTTATATTGTAATAAATTTGTGTTGTGTGACGTTTACTTGTACTGTATATGTACCAACACGTATTATGCTAATTAAAAAACTATTTCTAAAAAGTTATCAATCGTTGCTCAGATTTTTAATTGATTATCCAGGTTTCTGATCCATATAATAGTGTTGGTCTTATAATAATTTTGTACAATCTTAATTTTGTTAAGATAATAATTTGGAGCTGAAAATGTTGTTACATGCATGGATACATTTAATCTATTAGTTGTCTCGAGTTCTTCATTATTATTATCGGATAGGAGAATTCCCAAATAAGTTTTATGAATTCTATAATTATTAAAAATGTCAGTTTTAAAATACTTTGTAAATTGAGTTTTTTTCTTTCTTTAACAAAGGTTTCATAAGATTGAATTCTAAGAATAAGTGAACAAAAATAACTGCACTTCTAATGAGTCCCTCCATAATTTTATGGAAGTAATTGGTTTGATTTTGCCCCATGCATGAGAGACCCACATCACCATCCACAAAATATCCGTTTTGCATCCAGTCCAGTGACCAAAACAGTCAGAAGCTTCTTGGAATGTGTACTCTTAACTATCTCAGCACTCCATGATCCATCAGTTGACACAGTGGTGGAAAAAACATACATTTATGTCACTGTTTTTCAGCTCATCTGCTAAGGGTTTTGTAGGTGCATTATTATCAAGCAATGAAAATAATTTGCTTGGCAGATTGATTTTTTAAAAATATTGTAACAATAGATACAAATTCGGATTAAACCATTTTAAAATATTTGACATCATCCACGCACTTCGTCGAGCTCTATACCACACTGGTGACGACGAGGCATCTTCTATGTTTTTAAAAGCTTTAGGCTTTTGAGATTTCCCCAAGACACAGAGTGGAAGTTTCAGTGTTCCAGTGACATAGCTAAAAGCCAAGATTGTAATTATTTCTTTTTATACTCTGGAGCACTTCTTTCTTGATCTTTCTTCTTGCTTTGAAGCTAAAGTCAAAGTAGTAACATTTTGAAATGTAGACCACTTAAATCACAATTACAGTTGATTTCCCATTATTCTTTCTTTCTCAATCACGTTGTGTAACAATATTTCAAAGTGATCTATGTCTTCTTGGTTGGCAAACAGTTTCTCACCATCCATGTCTAGCTTCTCAATGCAATATTGCTTCATCCATTTTTCAATCCAGCCTTCACTTGCTGTAAGTATTCAGATTTATTTTCAATATTTTGTTAAATTGAAAAGCCTTTTCCTACAATATTATTGGTCTTGTTAGTGGTAAACTTTTTGTTTAGCATTCTTCATCGTTTTTCTGTTGTTTTACGAGATTTTTTCCTATCGCTCATGTTGCTTTTTCCTACTTCCAATTCAACAGTATTTTTTCTGACTCACGTCTAACTGCTTTGCTTCCATTTTCAATTCAGTCTTTTCCCGTTTTTTAAGCCATGTTTTAGTAAAATCTACATATTGTATAAAAAAAGTACGTTAATGTTCAGTTAAAATTAAATATATAATTATAATTAATAAATTATAATTATATATATATATATATATATAATTATATATAAATTATAAACAGGAGTTGACACACACAAACCTTATTCTTAAGACACCTAAAATATAACAGGATGTAAAATGAATATTATTGATAACATTAAATAAACTCATAAAAATAACATTTGAAAAATGATTATTTTCAAATATTTTAGTCAAGTAACATGAGAGAAAATTAAAGATCCATTAATCACTGTCCCAGTATGTACCACAACTCAACTAAACCAGGTTAATTGTAACGTGATGACATAGGCAATACGCCTGGTAGTGCGGAGTACGATTCTCACGCCACATAATTTGTTTCCTGAAGTCGGCGACGCACTCACACACTTCTAACCACCTAGAAATATAAATAAGTACATAACCACACTGCTGTTAAGTACTTACTTATCTACAGCAGTTTCCAATTCTTTCATCTTCTTTTTTCCATTACTCTAGTCCATTCCTCACCTTTTCTTTCCACTCCCCTAATCTATCTATATCTTGGTTTTTCTCTTGGCCTACGTCCCTTCATTCTTCTCTCAAGTATCTTTCTCGGCAATCTGTGCTCCCTCATCCTGTTGACGTGTCCAAACCATTGTAGTCCATTTCTCTCAATCCTCTCTAGGAGTAGTTCTTCCCACACCTCCTCTCTAATGGTCTCATTTCTTGTCCTTTATTGGATATTGGAAGGTCCGATTATTAGAGGGCCAGATATGAGAAGGTTTACGTGCTTACTTTATTCCTTATTAATATGTAAAACAATAATTGGATGTTTATTCTTTCAAAACAAAAGTAGCAAGGAAATGGAAGAAAGTATGTATTGTTATTTTATTTGATGTGGCTGTATCTTCCCTTGTAATGTTGTTGGTATTGGGTTTAAATGGATCATGCAATGCCTTAATCCATCCTGCAAGTTGTCAATAATGTGTATGGTCTTTAGAAAACAGCAACAAAAAAAAAAACTCTATTTCCTGTTTCGTTGTCGTAGATGTATTCCTGTGTATGGATTATCATTGGGTATAGTCCTGATTGCAAAACTAGTTAGACTATTAACTATTATATGCTGTATTCTAGATTGTCCAAGATCCAAGAATAGTACTGTCAATAGTTTGTTTCTTCATTGTTGCACATTTACTTTTTAGATTTAGAATAGTATTAGAAAACAAGTCATGTTTTTTTTTTTTTTTTTTTGGAAGGTTAACAAAACAATTAAATCTTGAAAATTTATTTATGACAAGTTCAAGGGAGAACACAGTTGAGTTTGAATGTACTCGGACAACCAAATATGAAAGATCTCAATTGATATGTCTTATTTGTATGGCATTGGTTTCTTTGAGGCTTCTATGAGGCATTGGTTGTACTACAGATTATAAAGTGTTTCTTACTGTAATATATTTTTATGTTTGTTTTTAATATATAAAAACAATCTAATCTTGTTTTTCTTTAGTTTTCAAGTCTTATTAAAGTAATTGTAATTAACTATTAATTGTGATAAATATTTAAATCAACCCATACACACACATATATATTGAGAGGCTCTACCTTGAAACATGGCTAAAATAAAATAACTTTTGAAATAAATGATCATATAAAATTGTGACACTGCATTTTAAATAGGTAGAGTAGTGAAACTCAACAAGCTTTCTGGCGCTCACAAGTTGATTTGTGTACAACAATTTTACAAAATGTTTGCTTTCATTTATCATAAATTGTTTTGCTATAACTTATTAAACCAAGGAAAAGAATTCCTAATTATCTATCTAGTATATTGGAGATATAGGACACCAGCAAACTTACCTTAGATGCCAAGTTCACTAACACCAGAGTAGTAGTAACATACACAAAATAAACACATAATCTCACAAATTTTCAATGCTACTGGCATTTTCTTCAGGTGAGTAGAGAGACCCTGACCTATCCTACAGACCAGCAACCACCCGGATCTAATCCTTGTAACAAGAAATCTTGCAAAACCTGCCCTATTCATCTCCCAGCCACATCTTTTATCAGCTCCACCACCTCCTTAATCTACAAGATATATGGAAACCACTCCTGTGATTCCACCAATCTAATTTATCAACTCCAGTGCTAGCACTGTCCTGCCCAATATATCAGCCTTACCAATATATAAACCCTTCGAAAACGCATGAATGGCCATGGGACATGATTGCAAAGTCCAAAATCCTGAAAAACCTGTCTGCCCATACTCTTCTCCATTACCAAAATTTTAATCAGTGTTACACCACAAAAATAATCAGATCCCTTCCTTCCCATGCCAATAGTTCCCAACTCGGAAGGATGGAATTAGCACACCAATAGATAACAAAATCCCGTGACCCACCTAATCTGAACATAAGATATACCACTTCCCTTTCCTCAACAGCAAACTTCATATCTCTCTCTCTCTCTCTCTCTCTCTCTCTCTCTCTCTCTCTCTCCTCTCTCTCTCTCTCTCTCTCTCTCTCTCTCTCTCTCTCTCTCTCTCTCTCTCTCTCTCTCTCTCTCTCTCTCTCTCTCTCTCTCTCTCTCTCTCTCTCTCTCTCTCTCTCTCTCTCTCTCTCTCTCTCTCTCTCTCTCTCTCTCTCTCTCTCTCTCTCTCTCTCTCTCTCTCTCTCTCTCTCTCTCTCTCTCTCTCTCTCTCTCTCTCTCTCTCTCTCTCTCTCTCTCTCTCTCTCTCTCTCTCTCTCTCTCTCTCTCTCTCTCTCTCTCTCTCTCTCTCTCTCTCTCTCTCTCTCTCTCTCTCTCTCTCTCTCTCTCTCTCTCTCTCTCTCTCTCTCTCTCTCTCTCTCTCTCTCTCTCTCTCTCTCTCTCTCTCTCTCTCTCTCTCTCTCTCTCTCTCTCTCTCTCTCTCTCTCTCTCTCTCTCTCTCTCTCTCTCTCTCTCTCTCTCTCTCTCTCTCTCTCTCTCTCTCTCTCTCTCTCTCTCTCTCTCTCTCTCTCTCTCTCTCTCTCTCTCTCTCTCTCTCTCTCTCTCTCTCTCCTCTCCCTCTCCCTCTCCCTCTCCCTCTCCCTCTCTCCTCTCCCTCTCCCTCTCCCTCTCCCTCTCCCTCTCCCTCTCCCTCTCCCTCTCCCTCTCCCTCTCCCTCTCCCTCTCCCTCTCCCTCTCCCTCTCCCTCTCTCTCTCTCTCTCTCTCTCTCTCTCTCTCTCTCTCTCTCTCTCTCTCTCTCTCTCTCTCTCTCTCTCTCTCTCTCTCTCTCTCTCTCTCTCTCCCTCTCTCCCTCTCTCCCTCCCTCTCTCTCTCTCTCCCTCTCTCTCTCTCTCCCTCTCTCCCCCCCTCTCTCTCTCTCTCTCTGTCTCTCTGTGTCTCTGTCTCTCTGTCTGTCTGTTCACCTGAAGAAAATGCCAGAGGCATTGAAAATTTGTGACACTCTTGACACTCATTTGAAATCCATATTCGCCCATATCTTGACGATCGGCGTCTTATGAATAAATGAATAAAAAAAAAACAAATAAAAAAACTCGGCCCTGCGGGCCTCGCCAGGGGGCAAGCCCCCTGGACCCCCGGATCTTTTTGCTTAGAGCCTACGGCTAAAATTCAAGAAACATGGAACATGCTTTAGCTGCGCTTTTTCTGTTTGCTGGCTCCTTTTTAATAATTTCTGCAAATGTATTTCTCCGAAAACAACGAATTTTAGATTTCATGTAAGGAATTACAAAAAATATAAACATATCTTAAAAATATAAATATATCTTTACTTTTTAAATTTTATTGTTTCGCGGCTCAGGTTCTTACTCACGCGATGACTCATTACCACCTTGAAAGGAAGTTAATTATTATCTTATATAATCCTATAGACACAAAATGGATTCTCTAATTAGGACTTAATTTTGTATATTTTTAACAAGAGTTGTCATGGAAACTAAAGATGTACTTTGATGAACGCTTGAAAATAAAATCATTATTGAAGTCAACACTGATATGTCATTGTGTTTTCATGGTTACGCGTCACGCTTCCCGCGTCACCCTCCCGCGTAACGTAACGTTTTCAGACAGTTAGGTCAAGACTAAAGCATGTTCCATGCTAAAAGATTATGTGTTTATTTTGTGTATGTTACTACTACTCTGGTGATAGTGAACTTGTCTTCTAAGGTAAGTTTGCTGATGCCCTATCTCTCCAATATACTAATTCCTGGCCTAGTGCCCTTTAACCTAACCTATAATTATCTATCTAGTGTTATCTATTAGAAGTTATAATCCAGACCAAATTAAACATGGCATGTGTTTGATCTTCAGCATGTCTTTGTGTTCACTTCCTGTTTTTAATATTGGACCTCAAAGAAACAGCATGAAAACATTTTCCTCTTTCTATTGTTTTAGTATTTTATTGTGTTCATAATTTTCATATCAGAATGGCAGGCTAGTCTATAGAAGATTTTTTTAAAAATCTATCATGATTTGTAATAAAATTATTTTTTTGCATTACATTGTTTTTGGTTACACATTTTTATGTCTTGAATAAACCTAAACTAACTTTTTATAACCAATGTTAATTTTTTACTTTTCTACAATCAGTCTTGTACACCCTATACATTTAATATTTTTCCAGTCTGTTTATTTACAGAGAGCACATGTGTAAATTATAAAAAGTAAGCAACAGCAACATTCTAGAATTAGAAAGTTTCAAAATCATCCAATATTGCCAAATTATAATCTAATTGCACTCTTTAGACTTATCTACAGAAACAACCAGAATAAAAATATAATTTTTTTCTATAATTCAAATTTAATACATTTTCTATAACATGTTTTTGAGATAAGGAAATAATTTAAAAAAATACTTCTGAATGGGAAAGTAAAATGTAATCTGGCTATGAGTAAACAAGAATGACAAAAAACAGTTGTAAAATGAGACAATTTATTTTATTTTTGTAAAGGGGAGTTTGCTGATGGACCTATTACACACGTTATTTATGTAAAGGGGATATTATTTATACACGTGAACTTACTCATGGGCATACTTGTGAGTTTGCTGATGGACCTATTACATGCGAGGACATGCTTGTGGGCTTGTTAATGAATGCGGACATGATCGTGGGTTTTCTGTTGGCGATAGAGCGCCAGACAACCAGAAGTTCAGTAGTGTGTTGCATGCCATCAGTGTTGTTTGAAAAGGAGACTTAGAATGAGTAAAAATGATGCTGTGTTAGCAGTTTTAAGTGTTAATCAAATATTGGACATAGATTTTCCGCCTAGGAAAAAAAATGCTTATGGTAAAAAAAGTTACTTTTTAAACGTGAAACTCTGTCACACACAGCTATTATATTACCTGAACTACAGTAGATTCAGATAATCACTCGAGGAAAAAAGCCTACTAACAAAGTACACAGGTGTATGTAGCACCACATTTATCAGCCCTATCTCGCCTATTACGTTAATTATAGTACCTTGTACCTAATAACCTAACCTTAAATTAAAATTGTATAGTGCAGATTGATATCTTGATATATGTTCAGCAGAGTCACCCACTACTCAGTCTGCACAGCCTTTAGGTAGTCTCCAATCAGTTAATCTGGAGTCGATGCTGCGCTACACGTTTGTGCCTGATTACTCTGTGCGTGCGGTGGCAGACACATACTACCTACGGATTAAGCGGTCCTTCTACCTGGCAGCCAAGCGAGCCACATTGATGGAACGATCTAAGAAGGAGGAGTCCAATGCTGGTGATAACTTCGAAGACGAAGTTGAAAAGGTAAGGTAACAATCTTAATGATTTGAGAATGAGATTATCTTTATTTACAATCCTTGAGATTATAAACTGTCATAAGTACATAAATATCAGGAAAAGGTTTTTTTGAAAATACTCTTCCAGTGTGTAGAATTTCCGGTCTAGAAGCCATTTGTGTAGAGCTATCTTCAGGTCCTTTCCTCTTTTTGGACAGCAGGTGAGGTGGTAGAAGATTGTGGAGCTTCATTCCTATACATGATGGTTTTCGCTCATAAAGCCTCAGATGATGAGCTGGAAGGTTGTAGAGGTGTGAATTTCTGGTGTTGTAGTGGTGTACATCATGATCCTTGGAAGATTCTCCCTATCAGCATACATTATTACTTCTTGAATGTTTAGTGAATGTATAGTACAGTAAGAATCTTCAGAGACTTGAACGCCTCTCTACAGCTCTCCAGGGGTTGTAGTCCAGCCAGTGTTCTAATACATTTCTTTTGTATGATGAGTATCCGTTGAAGATTTGAAGCAGTAGTTCCACCCCAAGCAGCAAGGCCATAACGAGGTGAGATTCTTAAAGGAGAAAAGTAAGTTATTTTTGCTGTTTCATGGCTAGTGAAAGAAAGAATTTGTTTGATAACAAAGTGGCTGGTGTTGAGTTTTTTACAGAGATTTTCCAAGTGATTAATTCAGTTTAGTTCGGTATCTATTGTTACTCCAAAGAATTTTAAATTAGCGTCAATACTGACATCTGGAATGGTTGGGACTTCTAGTGCTCTCCTTCCAAAAGCGATCTGGTTAGTCTTTGCTGGGTTTACTACAAGGTAATTTACATAATAATACTGGATGGCCATGTTGAGAGTTGTATAGGATGAGACTGCAAGGCCATCTGATGAATATTGGTTCAGGAACAAGGTAGTATCATCCGCATACATAAGAGGTGTGCAGAAGTTTCCTAGGTGTTGGGGTAGATCATTGGTAAAAAGAATGAAAATCACTGGTCCTAATACGGAACCTTGTGGCACACCTCTCAGCACCGGAAGAACTTTTGATCTAACTGATATGACCACGACTTGTAAAATTACAAACCTGAAGTAAACAAAATTATTATTTGATATTTTATCAATGTTCCCCATTATAAGTAATTAGAATTTCTGGTTTTTTACTATATTCAGAGCTATATATAATGAACCAGTAAAAATAAAAAAAACAAAATAGAGTTTAATAAAATACTGCTAGATGCTACTAGATCATTACATGGTACAGTGGAGTCTCGGTAATCCGAAATAATTGGGACCAAACTCATTTCGGATTACCTAATTTTTCGGATTAATCAGATTTTCTTAAAACACTCTTTTAATAAAAAATAACACAAATAATATGCCTATCATCGAGTACAGTTCTTGAGTTTTGAACACAGTAAGAGCCCATGATAAGAAGGAGATAGTGAACCCTTTAATAGAAGAATATATTCATCTGAGACTTGATCAAACCGGAAAAAGTTTGAGAAACTGATCCCGGGCCCAGCGCTTTCTGATGCCATTGCATTTGCCACTAGGCAATATAATCAGCTGAAGGAAGTCATGTGCATATTTCTGGCGTTCTCACTTACCTCATACAGCACTGTTCCCAACTCTCACTGTCAGTCTCGCATAAACAGTTTGAACTCGTCTGTATACATATTTCAGTTTTGATATGTCAGAAAATCATATGTGCTTAAGTATTTAATAAATAGACAATATTTATACTAAATACCAAATAAATGCAAACTTTATATCTTCTTTTGTGCACATGCTAACGAATGCTGTTGTTAGTTGACCATATACAAAGAAGTCAGTGCGGAAGTACTGTAGTTAAGTTGCCAGTACAGTAGCAACTGCAGAGTTATGTATTTAAATAATTTTGTCTCTTATGATCATCAGAATATTTAACTTGTCTCTTATTTTTCCAGCTGTTACACACGTATGATGATGACACCAGGAGTCAAGGGTCACCAGACATCACGAGGACTCAATCACAGGTTGGAACTTACTTTAAATACTATTTGAGAATGATATAATGTCTTGATACTCTATGTGTATTCCACTGCAACCACATGCTCATGTTTCAAAACTCATTATAATTTAATCATTCATTGTTTTTAATTTCATTGTACGTTTTTATATGTTTAAAGATATCTATACCTCTCATTGGTTAAAATCACGTCAAGACTTCCCAAGCTTTATTATCTTTCAGTGTTACAAATGAAAGAATCTTACAAGTAATTTTTTCAAATGCGATGATCACTAATCATGATATTCTAGCAGAATTTTTCTCTGGTACTGAAGCATCTGACATCATTAAAAGTACATGCCATCTGTCTCTTCATAAAGAGTCTAAGTTGAACATGTGTAGTTCAATTTTCAAACACCAACTGCTGAATAATAAGGTAAATTTACAACACATATCTCAAATAAAAAACAGAACATTATCTTTTACAAGAAATATGTGGAAAGTAATTTCAGAAGAACATAATTTTGAACCAATATTTAAAACTGTACTTGTCAGACCTTTCGATAACAATGCCAATCTGACGATAGTAGCATTGCTATCAAACGGCCTCACAAGTAAAGTTTTAAATATTGCTTTAAAATTTATGTTTTATTCGACAATACTATATGTTAAAAAAACCAATAAAGCTCCACCTTCAACGTTCAAGGTCAGAAGATTAATTAAATTTACATAGAATGAAAATATTTCAATACAATTCATATAGATTGGAGTTTGTTATTTTTCCACATAACTACCAACTAGTCCAGTATATTTTAGGTTAGGTTTCCATAACTGTATATTTGTTTATTTATTTTTTTAAAAAGAAAAAGTATATTAGTATTTAAATTTGTAAAAGTAGCAAAAGAGGGTGATATTATCTCATTTACTCTAATAAACTTAGGGTGGTAGTTTTAAAAAAGTTTTACAATTTTACTTTAGTTGACAAAACAGTGGCACATTACAAAATCACTACCAGCATATTTAGTGTTGGAAACAGTTCCTTTCATATGATTTTGATTGGCTTCATTATTTCTTACATCGTGTAAAGTGTATCCCCTTGAGGTATATGCTATTCTTTCAAGATGATCAGAAAGTGTTAACAAGTTTGATATCACATGTTTGTTGCATTTCAGAAATCTGCATGATTTAATTGGATGATTTCAGAATTTTCGTGAAATTGTTTACCCAAAGAAGAAACGAAATAGGGCCTCGTCAATTCAAATAATCCACCGGCTGACAAAACAAAATAGCACAGACGAGTTGTTTATCTAAGGTATCTTGTGATACTAACCGCATGGCTCACACTTAACCATTTTGTTGCAAGTTACTTATATAACTAAGTTTGTTCGTAATGAATGCTGAGCTAAGCACGTTTAACAGATGAAATATATAAAACAAGTAGTTAGGGTTTATGGTTGAATTTGTAGATAGTGTAAAATGTCATTGAAATATTACTGCTTTTTCAGTTTGGCTGTATTAGTAAAATAAACTTAAATGGAAGTATTCCGAAAAATCGACTGTTAACATCGAGAGGTACCAACACTTTTTGATGGTAGATTAATATTTCACTAGACTTTTGTCAATTGCACCTTTCATCATTCCTGACGTGAAGTCTTGAGGTATAGTATGTTTAAAAGAATTGCCATTCTAACTGAGAAAAACAGAGCTCACAGAAAATTGCTAAAAAATTGCCATTCACTGCAATAATAAGCATTTATTTATCAACACTTTGAATCATAGATAAGTTTCTTCTGGGCTTGAGCTCGAAACAGCCAAGATTACACTAGGTCACATGTAGCAACTTGGGTCAGTTACTTGCAAACCTCTTAAGTTTAAGGTACAGGGCTACTAGTATATATGAGGCATGGCTAGAAAAAACCGGACTGAGGCTTAATAAAATGTACTTACAAATATTTAGAATTTAATGTTATCTCCTTCAATGTACTCCCCTCCTCGTTCTCTACACCACTCCATGCAAGTTTTCCACTGGGTGTAGCACTGCTAGAGATCATTTTCTGTAAGCCCTTTCATGACTACCGTCGCTTTTTCTTTTACTGCTTTAGTCTCAAATCTCGTTCCTTTCAATGCTGACTTGACTTTACGAAACAAAAAAAGTCACAGGGGGCCAAGTCAGGTGAGTATGGTGGATGGTCTAACACGAGAATGTTGTGGTTTGCCAAAAACGTCTTCACTGACAAAACGTTGAGAGCCGGGAAATAGTCCTGGTGGATCCATGATTTGTTTTCCGATTTCTCCGTACTCGCTCAGTAGGATAGTCAGGTCGCTAATGTAGTAATTGTGGTTGACTGTTTGTCCCTCTGGTACCCAATCAATGTGCACAATGCCTTTGATATCAAAAAACACAATCATCATGGTCTTGAATTTTGATTTTGTCATTGGTGCTTTTTTTGCCATGGAGAGGCAGGGGATTTGACATTAAAGCACTTTTCGTAACATTAAAAATGTTTCAATTGCAAGTTTTCCAAGTTTTGTAAAGAAATTTAATGTTTACACACTGTTCTTTTTGGACACTCAACATTTTTCTGACACAGAGACAAAAGGTTATATGCTTATAACTGATGCTACAGACTTAATGAGTGCGGGAGACAGATGAAACTCAAGCAGCGGGTGGAGGGGGAGTCACGTGACCACCCATACAATATTCAGCCTCATTGCATTCGTTCTGTGACTACGGCAATACTAATCCGGTTTCTTTCTAGCCAAACCTCGTATGTATATATAATTTAATCAAGTTACCTACGACTTTATTAAATATCAACCTTTCTTTTATTTCAGTGCCTTCTTATAAAAATGCTTTTTGGTGATTTCCGTGACATCTGTTACCAATAGTCACCATGTATGTTTTTCTTTTCCCAACTACTTATTGTTAAAATTAATAAAGATGGTCGATTTACTCAAATTTAAATACAAATATTTGAAATTAAATTTTTTTTTTTTATTTATAAGACGCCGATTGTCAAGATATGGGCGAATATGGATTTCGAATGAGTGTAGATGAGCGAATGTAGTCATTGTTACAAACTAAGGCCGACTATTCCTTAGAAAGTGCCATTAATTAATAGCCCTATGACAAATGAACAGCCGGTGATTATCAGCTGATCCTTCTCAAAATGTATTATGACTCTGATTGGGATCGAACTGAGAACCTTTAGCACATGAAGCTGAGATTGAACCAACTACGCTACTGACCAATTACAAAACATGATCAATTTTGATAGTTTTGAACAATGTTATGTTATAATTAAAATCACTGCTATCACAAGCATATCAAAGGCCGTCTCATATTCATTGAACTAAATCAAATGATATCAATTACGGTTGGCCAGACAACCTCATAACAATAGGTAGATTATTACGACATATTTCCTTGGCTCACTAACAAAATCAGCAACTATGACCGGAAATAGAAGGGGAAATGGTTTAATTTGAAACAGAATGTCAGTTCTTAGAGAAACAAAAATGTCAGAAAATAAAGTTTGATTAACTCATAACTTTTCTACTAAGACGAAACAACTATTTCGTATTCAGATTTAGTTATTAAATTTATTCCTATGAATTTATTGGTATATTGTGGTTTTCCCGGCACTTATTTTTGTTTTACGACAGCCCAAATTCCTGGTTTACTCCCGGTTCAGTGTCCACCCTGATTGATGTTAAGACTTCAGTAATGTAGTTTGCTTGGAAATGTTACGCTTTTTTGATGCACGGCTAAATTCATTACAATATTTTGACTAGGTAATGTAGTGAAATGTGTGGAAAAATTCAAAACTAAAAAAATCAATTAATGTGTTTATAAATCCATATCTAATAATTATTTTTATTTCAAGACACTGCTGAAACAAATTTGATTCTAATTAGCAACCATTTTTTTAAATATCGTCTCCTTTTTTGTTTGCCTACAGATACTTAGCTATTTATTTGTCTTTAAATACTAATAAAGTCTAATTAATTTATATGACACATTAAATTGTGACAATGTTGTACTATTGTTGATAATTGTTATCTTTTACAAATATTGACTGTCTAAACAGTTTAATTTTGGGACTAAAGTTAAAATTGTCATTAAATACTTGTTAGGTAAAGAAGCTAACTAAATGTATTAGCTTCCTCAAGTTTTCTTTCATAATGAGTGGTAGAAGAAATAAGTTTCAAAAAAATTAAGCATTTACTATTTGAAAATATCAACAATCTAGCAGTGTTTTCCAACCTCTTAGTACTCTACAACTTTTTTTCCTAGACTTGGCGTACCATCAGTTGTTTCTATGAACGAGAGGAAGCCCAAACCTCCATTGAAGGCTACGCTAAACTGTAATATAAAAAAATCCATTTAAATTGTCGCCACTTTATACTTGATAATTCTAGTTTATTAATTGCATTGTGTTCTGCTGCATTAGTGTTATCACTTAAGAAATAAAATTTCTCTTCACACAAGAAAATATTTTCCAATTTGACAAAATATTTCTCATTTTTTTTTATGGACTGAAAAATCTATTCAATCAGAAATGCTCTTGTGTACCTCCAGTGGTCCGCTTACCACCATTAGAGAAACATTGATCTGGAGTTTTGTTCCTTCATGGTCTTTTTTTTACATACATCAATGTTTTTCTTATCTAATTCTCGTATGTACATATTTAAACCATTAGTGTTCTTATTTATACATTTAAATGAGTGGTTTTGAGCTGCCATATTACAGGGCAGATGTAACTACTGGAAATATAAATGGGGATTGACACTATGTGGCTTGATATGATTGTAGGGGATTGATATGATTGTAGGGATTCTATCCAAACAATGGATCACATAGTTACAGTGTCCCCAACACTCTTTTACAGAAGGATTAGCCAGCATAAACAGAATCAATGAGGCAGGTCTTAAATGGCTTGTATTTAGCTCTGGAGAGATCACTGTATATTTTTATTAATATCACATGATTTTTGGACTTTTTTCTAAAATATAAATAGCAGTTTTTATCAATTTTTTAAAAATTAATAGGTGGTAGCTGACAACAAACCATTCGCTATATATAGTGGTTTTGATTTACATGTCGATATTGACAATGATTTATATAATATCGCAGTATTTTTGTATATTAAAAAATCCACGATTTTTGTTCAACCTATTTTTTTTTTTTTATTTATATCTTTGTAGTTTTTTTATATATTTGTACATGTCTAAAAGATTATTTCAAGTACTAAGTCACCGTGAAGTTAAATATTTGAAATTTCATTTATTTTGTTAACTGTTTTGCACGTGAGTGTCCAAAACGGACAGCGGTGGTTTGGCCAAATCATACAGTGTGCCAAAATCACCAACATCCGTATAGTGTGAGTACGCAGTTGTATTAAATGCTTCATATTTGAGGATTACGATGGTTCGATTATATCAGAGGAACACTTTCAGGCGACAGTCAATAGTTGGTGGCTTGTGTTAACTTAAAAGAGAGTGTTCTGACTTAATCAATGTAGAGTAAAAATCATAATACTTGAAGTTTAGTACATAAATGTATCTTAGAACTTTTAAGTGCATTAAGAAAGGATTTATCGAACAAAAGAAAAACTTCCTGAGGGGTAGATACAGCACTTCAAAATTAAATATTTTCCATTTTTCCATATTTAAATTGGTGTTATTTAGATTTTTTTAAACAGCTGTGGTAAAATATTTATTTAAACATTTCAATATGAATAATGTGAATGAATGAATGACCTATACGATTATACAAGTTGATTGAATTATTTTTATTTTAATCATGCCTCTTTCCACATAAAAACAATAAGGTATTGTGATTTATTATTATTATTGGTAATATGCCTTATTTGTGATATTATATTTTTTATAGTCAAATCTCTTATGTTCAATTTGTATGTATATAAATTTTATGGATTTTAATTCTGTCTTTTTTTTACCAAGACCATGTTTTTTGTAAGACCATTCCGAAATGTAAGGTAATGAAAATTGTTTATGTATATGGGTATACAACTCTAAAAATAACCTTTTAACCCTTTGACTGATAGGCCAAAATTGGCGTTTATGAAAGGGTTTTATTACAAATCTGCAACTAGGGTAATTAATAACGTATTTGCTTGAAAGTAGTCTTGTTCTTGAATTCCCTAATTTGTGCATAAGGAAAAAATATTTTAGTAGATATACTAGTTAACCAAAATATACATATATCTTAATTTTTTAATACATTTTTTGTTTTTAGATTTATAAAACATAAGTTATACCATATACATATTTAGCTTATTGATTATAGTATATCCTGAAAATAAATGTAATTATGAGTAGATCCTAAAAATTACAAGATTTTTTATATTCAAAATACTTAACTTATTAATGAAATTTTAAAAGACTTAATTGTGTTAAAGGTAATTTATTGGAAATCCTTGTACATATAGCATTGCGAGTCTTGAATAAAATAAAATAGCAATTTAACTGTAATTGCAACTAATTATAAAAAAACCTGAAGAATAATAATATACGGTTCAATATTTACAAGTTTTTTTTACAAGCATATATGCGGACACTCAGCATGTACACCTTGTCTGCACTTTGTACAAGCTGTGCGAGACCTCGTCTTCTTCCCCTCAGGATCATTGTCTCCTGAACACATCCGGGTACATTTTACATTTCATCTAAGAACACAATAAAAAACACATATAACCTCAAACCATCCTTGTTTGAAGTTGAAGAGACGCCACAACCTTTCAAATCAATACTACATTTTCTTTAAAGGTGGTTATTTAACATGCATTGTACAAATTAACTTTTTTTTATTGAATTAGATGTATTCCTCAACTAATTCGTGGATATTTGAAGCTATTTAACCAAAAAATAACGTCATAATAAATTTATTAAACAACAACAAAATATCGTTGCATAATACTTTTCGGCTGTACAGCCAACAGCAATATATCCTTGTTTATCAGTTTTCGGCGAGTTTGGCTACAATGATAAATCGTTTCTTATCAGTCAAAGGGTTAAATGAATTATTTCAAGTTGTTCTAACAAACCAGTGTTTTTGTGCACACATCTGATATTTCTCACAGACTAGGGGACATGTGTGAACAAGTTACATAATTTTTAGACTATCTGTCAAAAAATAAATGATCATTCAATTGAGAAGTAAAGTTATTAATAAATTAAATCCCATTTAAAAATGATTTCTCTTCTTTGTAAGATAGGTACCTTAAAATTACAAAATTAGAGTGAAAATAGGAAAATTATTGTTAACCAATGTAATTTCCGATCAGAGAGATCTGACAAATCAGTGGAATTTTTCATCTTAACTTGCTTCTTATTACAGCGAGACATGTGTCCATCACTCACAGAACATCTACTTGGGGTTACATCATACACCAGCATAAATACTCATGTCTTGGTTTAGATAATTTAAGAACATTTGAATTAAAATAAAACCCTATGAAATAAAATGTTACCAATCACAACCAACAGCCGCACTTATGAGTAATAAGTGGTGTGTTCTCTATCACATCAATCAAAGATTCAGTATGCATGAAATGCCTCTTTTCTGTTATAATGCATAAATTTGTCATGCAGTAAAACTCCCTAAAGTCCAGCCACCTTCCAGACTACCGGCTGAACTGCTCTAATACGATTTACATAAAAATTAAATATTAAGAAGGTTTAAACAATTTAACAAAAATGTCGCTGATCCAAAAGTTGCAGGTATTTTGCTTGTTTAGTTGTCATGTCATTACTTTAAAAAATTCTTAGCTTACATGTTTTATTTTGCCTTGCGTGTTTATCTTGCTTTATTACAAAAATATTTTTATGTTGGGTTAAAGGGCACTAGGCCAGGAATTAATATATTCATTAAGATTTTTGGATAGGATAAAGGGCACTAGGCCAGGAATATTGGAGAGATAGGACTTCAGCAAACTTACCTTAGAAGACAAGTTCACTAATACCAGAGTAGTAGTAACATACACAAAATAAACACATAATCTCACAAATTTTCAATGCCACTGGCATTTTCTTCAGGTAAGGAGAGAGAGTGAGTAAGAGTGAGAGAGAGAGATCACATTATTTAAATAATTATTACTATCTATAAATATAGTATCATCCAGGAATTTAAGGCTCTGTAGTAACTAAAGTGTTATTTTTCACGGTTAATTTCAAGAAACGTAAAATCGCACGTGCGCACACACGTACACACACAAAAAATCTCTTTTACAAAAAAATAATGTAGAGAGAAGAAAATGCCAGTGGCATTGAACATTTGTGAGATTATGTGTTTATTTTGTGTATGTTACTACTACTCTGGTGTTAATGAACTTGTCCTCTAAGGTAAGTTTCCTGATGTCCTATCTCTCCTAATGAATATACTAAAAATATTTGTATATGTTTCAATAAATAGAGTTTTAAACAGTTTTACTGAGCAACATACGGCATTTTTTTTACAAATACATAATTCACATATTTTATCCTGAGTTACAAACTTATGTTAGTATAGCTTTAATAAATTCTAAGAACAGTTTTGCTGCACAGTTTGTATGAAATACAGTAGTCACGCTAATCCGAAAATCTGCCTAATGCGAAACAGAAATTGGCAAAAGATTTTGGGAAAATAAAAATACAGTTACTATAAGAACCACTACTTTATAAATCTAAAAATGGCAAGAAAATATTATTTAATTCAGGTACTTATTTGTTAGTAACATTTTCAAACAACTTTTACTGTTGTTTGAAAGAATCAGTTAAATTTCTTTGCTTTAAAGAAGAATTTCTCACCCTCAAAGCTAAATTATGCCAGTGTCTAAAAACATTGTATCCACTGGGGTCGCATGGGGTGTTGTTTAAAGCGTAGTGCGAGATCAAATGCAGTTTAAATAATATATTATAAATAACAACAAAATGAGTTCACAACTAAAAAGCAGTGTGGTATGGAAACAACAAAACTGAGGTATGTAAACACATGAGTTCGAACTGTTGATACGAGACTGACAGTGGGAATTGGGAATAGAGCTCTATGAGATAGTGCGAGAACACCAGAAATAAGCATAACTTCTGTCAGCTGATTACTCGGCCTAGAGGAAAATGCAACGGCGAGTCAATCCATATGGTGGTAGTAGTGGCAGTGGTTGCTGCAACATTTTTATTATTTTTCATATTTTATACCTAAAAGTGCCACTTATCAGAAGTACAAAAAGTATGTAATTCAATTTTTAATATTGTTATTTTACTGGTGGCGGCCATTTTGGCTTCGGAAAAACACCTCTTTTAAATGAATTTCGAACTTTGCGGAGAAGCACATATCTCCTATTCTATTCAACCTAGAACATTCAAACAAAAACCAATATCTTCAGAAGAGTCTAAACTTTAATTTAAGTCCTTACAGGTATGTCCTTAAACTTAAGTATAAGGGCCCAAATATATCTCCAAAATATATCATGGATTTTTTTCAAAAATCAATTTTCACACATTTATTTTTTTCAAGAAGGCAACAGTTAATTTATTTGTTATTTTTGTGATAGGTACTTCAAAATCACAAAGTTTCAAATTGTGGACTAGCATAGTTAAAAAAGAACAATTTTTGAAATCATGAAATTTTCAAATTTTTCAAAGTTCAAGGATTAATATCTTTTTTGGCTATGAAAATAAAAATTTGAAATTTATCCCAGTTTTAGTACTAGAACAGAGGAACAACGTGCAACAATTTATAACAACAACCAAGATATATAATGTAGAAAAGTGCCAAAATAAAAAAAAATATATCGCTCCAGCTACTTACAATGCTAAATATAGCTAAATATTATGCTTTGTTATGCCTGAAAATATATAAAACAATTACACACACAGTTTGATTCAAAGAATGCCACAAAATTCCTGGAACACATCTTTTCATCGACATGTGCTTTTGGCAGACAACAAAGTTAAGTGCTTCAAAAAGTCTAATTCTGTGGACATTAACATGTTGACAAGTGCGCACGGCATTTGCCGTGCCCTAATGCCAACTGTTTAGAAGTATACGTTTGGCCGGTAATTGACCCTTATGGAGTAGGAAAAGAATTGTTCAAATAATTTTATACTTATTTATTACATTAGAAATAATATTAAAAAAATGTTACAGACTGTCAAAAATGTTTAATTACATTTTAAAACTTCATCAGAACCTAAGACATCGCCCTCACTAATGTCCCTACCCAGTTCACCTCTAATGTCATCACTTTTTTCAAAAAACTCCCATTGTATGTAGTATTTACACACACTTATACAACACTAATACATACTAAAAACAATATTTACATAAATAATCGTTATAAGATACAAGAGCGCAAACTAATGTGAAGTGACTGCACGTAACCTACATCCTACGAGTTGAAAGCGCGGTAAAGAGAAAAGCGCGGTAAAACGAAGTTAAGGTAAATGACGTAAGAGACCGCCACTAAACGGCTTTGTACAAAATCAATATTAGAACAACCGAAATAGTACAAAAAGACCCACTAGATAGTATACAATGCCATAAATAAAGTTTGTTCACGGTAATGGTAAAAAACGGCAAATGCCGTGGTTACTCATATGGGACCAAACGGCATATGCCGTGCTCACTCATTTACTATAACTTTAGCATACTCGTCAACAGGTTAAAGAGAGTAATGTTAACTTTGGATTAATATGATACCATTGCCTGCGTACGTATGACTAACAGTGATGGCTCGTAAAATTCCATCTTGTCAATCGAGAGCATAATGACTGTTGCTGGTCCAAGAACTTATGAACAGCAAAAATTATGAAACATGGGTCACTTTGAGTAATATCTCGAGGAAGACCACACCCCTAAAGCAACTTCAACATCACACAATGGTTGTGCAATAAAATCTCACATCATGAAAATAAAAGTTTGTATATTAATAAATGGTATAACTATATGCGTGTCATTGTTTTTATATATTTTCAGGCATAAAGCATAATATTTAGCTATGTTTAGCATTTTAAGTAGCTGGAGCGATATTTTTTTTTTTTTTATTTTGGCACTTTTCTACATTATATATTTTGGTTTTTGTTATAAATTGTTGCACGTTGTTCCTCTGTTCTAGTACTAAAACTGGGATAAATTTCAAATTTTTATTTTCATGGCCAAAAAAGATATTAATCCTTGAACTTTGAAAAATTCATGATTTCAAAAATTGTTCTTAAAAACTATGCTAGTCCACAATTTTAAACTTTGTGAGTTTGAAGTACCTCGATATACCTATCACAAAAATAACAAATAAATTAACAATTGCCTTCTTGAAAAAATAAATGTGTGAAAATTGATTTTTTTTAAATCCATGATAAACTTTGGAGATATATTTGTGCCCTTATACTTAAGTTTAGGGACATACCTGTAAGGACTTAAATTAAAGTTCAGACTCTTCTGAAGATATTGGTTTTTGTTTGAATGTTCTAGGATGAATAGAAGAGGAGATATGTGCTTCTCCGCAAAGTTCGAAATTCACTTAAAAGAGGTGTTTTGCCGTAGCCAAAATGGCCGTCATCAGTAAAATAAAAATATTAAAAATTGAATAACATACTTTTTGTAGTTGAAATGAAAAATAATAAAAATTTTGCAGCAACCAATTAAATTATTTCTGGACTACTTCATATGGATTGACCAATTACCACTTTTTTGTTAGTTTCTGCTTGTGTTTGTTAAGTAAGTTCGTACATAAAGTTTTTATGTCCTTTTATTATTTTTTTCAGTCATGTTTTAAAATTATATACTAATGACCATTGACTGATATCTCATTATTAATATTTAATAGTTTACCTGTAATTCTTTACAGTATTGCCTTGATTCCAGAAATATTAAAAGTGTAAAATAATTTTTTTTCTCTTGATATTGTTGCTTTGTTTTACCTTTTGTTTGAATCCATCACAAGTTTTCATTTTAATTTTGTGGCAACATTTATGTTCATAATTACAATCCTCTATGCATTACCATTAATATTTATTTAACAAATGTATTATTATAAATTATGCAGTTTGCTAATATCTTTACTGAATTGCTGAAAATGCTGCAACGATTTTACTGTAAAACCTGTAAAATGCTTCTGTGAAAATCAGAGAAATTTAATTCCCTAAAATTAGTAAGACACCCAGAATAACGTCTAACTAAAAAGTATTTATTCGGCACTGTGAGTAGTAGTAACCGTACTATACTTTTAAATGTTTACGCACGCAACCCAGCGGCAACGCGGCTGTAATGAGTGTATTGCCGGTGTGCTATGAGAGAACGACGTTTAATGTTTGTACGGCAGTGTAACAACTTTAGAAAAAAATATTCACCATCCATCGGATCGGTCATCTGATCCGTATAAACCGAAATCTGGATAATTTGGGTCCGAATAAAACGAGGTTTACTCTACCTGACTGTAAATACCTCCCTTATAGTGCACTAATTTTATGACAAGAGTTCTAGAAATTTGTGGCCATCGTTCGAGCCTCGGCAGACATATCCGGTTTGAAGTGATCCTATCTGTCTATCACACAGTTCACCTGTTCACCCCAATACTGCAGTAAATTATAAAATAAAATACAATGCAGTAGTGCATTCGATTTCTGATGCATTAAAAATACACCCAAGTACAGTATTACTGTGGCCTGCTCAATCTGGTACACATTTCCTTACGAAACAGCAATGTAAACACAAAGGTCAGGCTTACTTATTGTTTACTCTAGTGATTAGGTCGTGGTTAGAGTAGTAATTAATGATAGCATCTGATATCTGGATTTTTCCTTTTTCGGATTGCCAAGCTCCGCATTGATCTGGATATTAGAGGTTTTGCTGAATTTATACTTAAATTTAACTTGTCTTATCCATTAATATTTCAATTCAATATACCTTCAAAAAATACTGCAGTGTCTTTATAAGTATAATGTCCAACTCTAGCCAATTTCCGTCACAAAATACAATTTTTTACTGTCCACACTGCATGTTGTTCTCAGTAGTACTTACTTCAAGTGCAATATCAGCTGTATTCGAACCAACTAGCAGATTTCATATTTGTCACGTTTTTCCAGCTAAAACGGATAACCACACTGATCTGTAATCAATTGTCTTTGCCAATGAGTAAAAACCTTCTGCTAGAGACTCATATAATTGTCTTTATCGGGAACCACCGGGGAAGGCTCGTTATTAGAGGCAATAAACATACTTTTAAAAACTGCTTCATTGAAAAGACGACAAAAGTCTGAAAACAAATTTAAAGTTATAACCTGCTATACAAGGCCATTTATCCCTTTATTTGCTAAGATTTTCTGCAAATATGCATAAATAATTATGTAAAGTAAGACATACTTTGCACAGTTATTTTTTCTGTATTCCAGTGACTGTAACATCAGAAGTTATATTTTATTTTGTACTAGTCACACAACACAAATTTATAACAATATAAGCACAAAATGCACAAATATATTACAATACAAGTACAAAATGCACGAATGTTGTGGTGATCGATTTCGGTGAACTACGCTCACCTTCCTCAGACCAGAGGGATTCCCAAAACGCGTATTATGCTACCAATCCACCGTGTTGGTATATGTACGTATATGCCCATGTACATATACCACAGTACCACATATACACAGTGGTACATATACACAGTACATATACACAGTCAATACCACAGTACGTGTATGGGTGGGTGGGTGGGTCAATACCACTGTAAGGGTATGGGTGAGGGGGTGGGTCAATATTATCGTGCGTGTATGGATGGGTGGGCGGGTCAATACCACTGTAAGTGTATGGATGAGTGGGTGGGTCAATACCACTGTAAGTGTATGGATGAGTGGGTGGGTCAATACCACTGTAAGTGTATGGGTGGGTCAATACCATTGTACGTGTATGGGTGGGTCAATACCACTGTACGTGTATGGGTGAGTGGGTGGGTCAATACCACTGTAAGTGTATGGGTGAGTGGGTGGGTGGGTCAATACCATCGTGCGTGTAAAATACTAAGTATTATTTACATTCTATTATTTAAAGTAGTGCACATACGTGGCTTGTCCATACTTAGTTAGAATTCTTAATGTTAACTGTTTTTAAGATTTACCTACGCCTATACAACAATAACCCTGGTTTAATTTATTAAGAGTGCCGCAAGTGGGCGCGCCGCAAATAGCATGGAACTGTCACATCTACATGAGGTTGTTGTCTAACGGCGCTGTAGTACATAAAGACTGTAGTAATTTAGGGGTGTATCGAACGCAGCGAGCGTCGGGTTGGCACTCTAAGCGTGCAGGGGTGTCACCTAGTATCATATAACATGTAATGTAATGGTAGATCTCCAATTCTTCTTATTTAATATGCTACCGGACAAACCCGATTTTAGGACAAACTAGTTTGGACATTAGGTTAGGTTAGGTTAGGAAAAACTAGATCATCCTAGTCCAAACTAGTTTGTCCTAAAATCGGGTTTGTCTGGTAACAAATATAATAAGAACGGTGGTCTGCCACGGTAACTAATCACATTACTCTCAACACTAGACATAAAGGCTCGTATAATGACAGGGTGTGCCCTGTACATGACATATGCGTATAAGTCATGTACATATGCTACATAGCCTATACGTGTTGTGCTAATTAAAAAACTATATTTTATTTTATCTAACAGGAAAGAAAATTTTCTTTTTATATGTGTACATGAGAAATGTAGTATTTAGTGTTTAGCCATGTTACTTTGTTCTCTCCAGATTTACTGAGTGTTATTGATGTTATATTTCATTTACTTTAAAACATTTAATGTAAAGTGCTATGTTGCATTTGAAGTGATAAAAAAATTGAGCAATAGTTTTGTCTTTACATATCTATACATCCATAGCAAAACAACATTCACTCGCTTGTTAACATGTTCACTTTGGGAAACTCGCTTGTACGTCAAGTTGACATGCTGACGAAGCACTTGTATGTCATAGACTAAAACAGCTAATTAACGCCAATTAATTGTTTATTGTTTAAATGTGTTATTTTATGCGTACTTTACATTTGAGGTTATATGACTTGAGAGGTGTATTCGTTTTTATTATTTATTAGAATAGAGTGTATTCAGAAATGATGCAAATAGCTTCAGCAAAGGACAAAACATTTGGTCAGGAGTGAACGTGTTAAGACAAGTATTAAACTTCTGCTTCCTTCATTTAAAAATTGCTAGATGTTGCATAAAATTAAGAACAGTTTTTTTAACATACTGCAAGATTGCATCATAGTACAATCTCTTTTAGTTGTCATTCCACAGAACTTTAATGCCCCTTTGTTCATATGTAGGTGGTATATTTTTTAAATATAAAAAATGCAAACAAATTAAAAACAGATTGTAATTAAAATTGGCAATTTGTATCAAAACAATTAACATACATTGTTTTCTTTACTAATATACTTATTGTTACTGTCAGAAAACACTGTAACAAATTATACTTTTTTACTGTAAAATGGAACTTAAGCTTTATTATATGATTTCAGCGAGGAACACCAGGCCAGACGAGTCCCAACTCTGTTCTTAACAATGGGGTCCTATTAACAACATCGGAGCCTGCACTGGTATCTCCTTCCAGGACTCCTCGAACTGCAGACTCGCTATCACCAGAAGAAAGGACCACTCTTCTGCGATCCAAGGAATCGTAGCGACAGCCTCATAGTCACTGGACCGTCAATTACATGCCAGCATTCACTCTTAGTCTCAGCTAGGTCCGTTCGTACTTCGTAGCACTCAGTCATTTGTTGATAGTAAATTGACTGGTATTATTTTTGATCCATCGGACACTATTTCTAGAAAGTGGTCTGGACTAAGTGAGTCTGGTCATAGAGTAAAATACACCAAAGAATTTTGCTTTTGAGTTTAGGTTAATTGGAACCTCGTACTTATAATGAGTCTTTCTTTAGTCGAGATTATCTGTTTAACAGAATTCAAAGATAATAATGTTAAATTTAAAAAATCAAATTTGTTTTTTAAAAAGTTGTTATATTTTAACTAATTAGTTGTTTTGCCCCTGTGCTTTTTTATTTGTTAATGTTTTTTGTATATAGATATCTTCTGTTTCATGTGTCATTGAAACAACGAATGTTGGTGTATTCAGCTACAAATTACATTAATCATCGAAGTGGTGCATTAGGTTAGATACAGCTTGTTAGTGTTGTAGGAAATATTCCCAGTCAATTTACAGTGTACTTAACTAGGCCACTGCTTTCAGTAGCGATGTTGAACGTCCACTTATCCTGTACAAACTGTTAGTGCATTTGTTATTTTTTAAGTAGGTGCTGTAATTTGTTATTATTAAATCTGTTCGTGCAACACACAAAATTTTTAAACATAGGAGAGTTACAAGATGGTAAAAAATTAATACAAGTTTATTCTTTACGAAATGGCAAAACAACATTCGGATGTTCAAACAATACTTAATTAAGTTATTATAATTTATTGTTATTTATGTATACCTTAAAGCCTAATAATAGTTTTAAAAGTATCTATACATTATCCTGTATGTGCATAATATCTTTTAACATTTGAGTTATTGTATTAATAGTATATAAAAGCTTTGATGTTAGCAGTTCATTGCCTTATTCTATTAGATATTTTAAGTAATCAAAAGATATATTTTCTGCTCTGTATTGTCGTAGATTATTTATTATTTTTATTTTTTAGTATTTATATATGTTTACCGGTGCTTGTGTTTCGGACTGTTAGTACGTGTGAATGAAAGTGTGCTTGTGTACTTACTAGTAGTAACAGAAGTTTATAGATATGTAAAACATTGTTAAATTTAAAATCCTGTTGTTGAGTTTATATGATGAATTACATACGTGATATGTACATTAAGTAATTAAATAGAAGAGATTAATAAAATTATTTCCCACGGTGTAACTCTTTGGGGAGGGACTGTGTATTTTCCTCGGTCATTGTATAGCAGTGGACATCAGCAACAACACTATCTACTGTATTAATGTATTTGAAGTTTTAACTCTAACGATGCAAGATTATTCTTTTGGTAAGAAATCAATTAACTTAAGGTAAATATTTGATCAGGATGCCAGTCCCTATATAACTTTTTATCAATATGTTTATAAAATTCACGTATGTTACTGAACTTCAGCACAACATAAATACAATTAAAACACTGTGGTATGTTTTTTTTTGTCAGATCATATGACAGAAAAACTTATTTTGAACAGGTCACTTACATCTTTGCATGAGATTCGACGCCTTCCTGTAGCAGTCTCACCAATCCAAAAGCAACTTTCGTCAATTTAAGCTTTGTCATTAGTGCATAGTGATTAGGGTGCAATAATGAAGTACCCTTTTATTCATTTTTATAAAAATACATGACCGGTTTCGGCTCATAGGCCATCTTCAGATTGTAAATTGTAAAATAAATAGGCGATTTCAGATGGCCTATGAGCTGAAACCGGTCACGTATTTTTATAAAAATGAATATAAGGGTACTTCATTATAATTATTATTCAATTTATTAAACTAGTAGCCCTAACTCGTGAACTAGCTTATACATTTGTTTAGGGTGCATAGATATACTTGACAGTATGCTGTGACATATTATCCCCATTGGAATATCATCTCACAATAATGCTCTATACCTGTAGAAATAAAAGAGTGCTTGCAACTCATTATTTAAGTATATTATTATAATAAGAAAGAGAGGGCATCAGCAAAATTACAAGAGCATTTAATTCCACAAACATTACTTTAGAAACAAAAAGACAACACAAATTTTTGTTGCCACTGGCACCTTCCTCTGGTTAGGAGGGCAATTAGCACTGGGGGAGGGGGTTCATAGCTTATAACCGCCACAGTCTAATAACATAAAGTTACAACAGTTCCGTTACAGCGCTGTGGAGCTTGCGACGCTAGCACTTTTAATAGCTTCACTCTACTGTTGTATTGCATTAAGTCTTGCAAAGAATTGGAATAGCAACAATAGACAAAGTGGCATGACAGATCATATATATAGAAGTTGACATTTACTAATAACAGCTATGGATGTAAATAGTGCAGAAATATGTACCACTGTTGTCCCGCTGCTAGAGGCGATAGTGTATTGCTTGTCGCAAATTTTTAATAAAGTATCATGACTGTATAAGACTATGGTATAACCCTTGATAATATTAACTTACTAATAGATATATCATGTAATATAAATATTTGTGCAAGTAATTTGATTAGTTAGTAAGGTCTGCTACTACAGCTGGCTTAAAACTGCATTATATTTTGTACATGGGACTACACCAGCGCTCCACAAAATTTGACATTGGATGAAAAATATATCTGTGTGCCTATAAAATCAATGCCATTTAGTTTTTAATAAAATGATAAATAACATGACAAGGTTTTGATAAAATTACAATATGTTAGGTGCGTTTATATGTGAGCCTGCAAAACCGGCCAAAACCCTTGGCCAAATAGTTTTTCCTGGGCCTATATAGGGTTAATATAACTCTCCAGGGTCAGTCAACTTTCATTGAATTTACAAACAAATCAGTTACCATGGTAACACATTTTTTGGTTTGTGTACTTGATATGGCTCTAGTACACCCGGCCACCCATACACGTACAGTGGTATTGATACAGGTGGGCTGGTGGGTCAATATTACTGTACGGGTGGGTGGGTGGGTCAATACCACCGTATGTATATGGGTAGGTGGGTGTGTCAATACCACCGTATGGGAGGGCGGGTGGGTCAAAACCACCGTACGTGTATTGACCCACCTAACTCCCATACACGTACAGTGGTATTGACCCACCCGGCCCCCATACACGTACAGTGGTATTGACCCACCCACCCCCCATACACGTACAAATCAATACCACAGTACGTGTATAGGTGGGCGGGTGGGTCAATACCACAGTGCGTGTAAGGGGGGGCGGGTGGGTCAATATCACAGTGTGTGTATGGGTGGGCAGGTGGGTCATTAGCACAGTACATGTATGGGTGGGCAGGTGGGTCAATACCACAGTGCCTGTATGGGTGGGCTGGTGGGTTAATACTGTAGTACGGAAATATATGCAAAAATTGACAAAAACACTTTTTTTCTGAAATGCACCTTAGGTCACTTTGTTTATAATGGTTACTTTAGCCTCTGCATACCAATCGGCTATGGTATTGAGATTGGTATGAGATGGTATTAGATTCATGGGTGAAATCAACACAGTTTTTACACAGTTTATATAGGTTTCCATTGGGCGGGTTATGGAATTTTGCTATACATTTGTAGGTTTATTCCATATATTTGAGTCAGGAACAATTGGTATTGGAAGGAAGCGATCTGAATACTTAAGTGGGCGACACGGATCAAAATGTTGGTTTGGGTATGGCCATTGTTTTGTTTGGAGGATTTCAGTGCAGAAAATGCCCATACCCAAAAAAAACCATTTTGATCGATGTTACATCATAAAAGTCGACCCTTCCATCCCAAACCGAAAAAAACCTAACGCAGAAAAATCTAACTAGCCACCAAGTAATAAAAAAAATCCCAACTGTTACCCCTCAACCATTAGCGGTGTAGGGGAAAATTGAAACAATAAAAAATGATGATGGTTACAAAACATTGTTCAACACACAAGGTAATCTGACCGGTGTCCCACCACCAGCACTGAAATAAGTGTTATGTCATTAGTGAACAGCTTAACGTAGATTGTCTACCAACGGCACTATACAGCCGTGTTAAGAGGATATTTAGCTCATCGTTTGTGTGTGAGCAGGTAGAACATTGGCAAACGTCCATAAGATTGTGATGGACTCTAATTGCTCTTACTTCAAATATTCAGATCTCTAACACTGCTGGTAAGAATATGCTTCTGGTACATTTGTTTCTGTGTACAACTGGCATATTTCACTAGGCAAGTTTTGTTGGTGTAAATATAAGTTATAAGGTATTTTCAAAATAAATGCATACAAAATATTAGTTATTTTAATCTCTATTATTTAACTTATTAAATGCAACAACTGCATAACAACGAGGCGAAACAACTGGATCGAAGAGTTGTGTAAGATATGCTTCTATTCCCTGCAACAAGCCAACATGAAAACCTCACAGCAATAAAAATCCAGCCAATTTAGTCCAGTCACTGAAGGATTTCACCTCTGAAAGTTATCAAGATGCATTATTCTGTAAATTTGAAATAAGTTAAGAATCAAGAATCAAGAATTATTTATTCCATTGACAAACATAAGTTCGAATAGGACATGTCAATCTACAATTACAAATCTAATCTAAAACAAGGCAGTTGCACTCTGTCAAAATTTGCTTATCAATCATCATTACACATTAAAACTACAATAAATCACTATATTATCTTAAAATTTAACAATAAATAATTACATAATAAAATTCAACAATAAAATTACCATATATTAAGATTCAACAATAAATTACTATATATTAAAATTTTACAATAAATTACTCTTCAACATACACATATTTAAATTAATCTATACTTAAAACAGAAAAGACTATTACATTTACATATTGAAAAAAGTTATGTTCAAGTCAGACTCTAGAAACTCGGAAATAGAATAGAATGGATTATTGAGAAGCCAGTTATAAATGACAGTTTTAAATTTATTACGTGGTATTGTCCAAGCAATCTCGGGGAGCTTATTAAAAAATGTAACACAATTAATTTTATAGGACTTGCCTGTAAGGGTAAGCCTATGATGAGGAATATCCAGATTGATTCTATTTCTAGTCTTATGATTGTGTATGTTTTGTCTTTTTTGAAATAAATTTAAATTATCTTTGGCATACATTAAGACTTGAAAAATATATAGGTTAATAATTGTGCAGATTTTAAGGTAAACAAAAAGCGGTTTGCAGTGCTCCAGGGCCCCTGCCCCTGCCATATTGCGAACAATTTTCTTTTGTATTAATAATATCTCATGCACACAATGAGAATGTCCCCACAGTATCAACCCATAGGTGATATGCGATTGAAACAAGCCAAAGTATGCAATTCTTAAATATTCTAAATTTACAAGTGGCTTTAGCTTCCAAAATAAAAATACTGTTCTGGATATTTTTTTTACAGATATTGTTGATTTGGTCTTTCCAACACAATTTACTATCAATGTTTATGCCCAACAGTTTTACTGAATTGTATGGAATTTCATTTTTGAGACTAAGTATCAAATTTTGAGTTTTATCTTTATTACAATGTAGTTTATTACTTTGAAACCAATTCAGTACATCCCTTGTTGAGCCCTCAATTACATCATTTAAATAATTTAGGTCTTTATGACTTTTCATAATGGTGGTGTCGTCCGCATATACTATTGTATTTACACTAGTATTGTTATATGGCAAATCATTTATGGCTACTATGAACAGAAAAGGCCCTAGGACAGAGCCCTGGGGCACCCCAGTTGAGACACTTGCAACCGCAGAATTCCTGCTGTTGAGTGCAACATATTGAGTTCTATTGCTGAGATATGATTTTATCAAGTTAAGTGAATGGGTGTCAATTCCATAATATTTAAGTTTATAAAGTAAAATATCAAAAGGTACACAATCAAAAGCTTTAGTGAGATCAAAAAGGGTGAGAGCAACAGTTTCCTTATTTTCAAACGCCTCTAGACTATTCCCAACAATTTGCTGTACTGCAGTTACGGTAGACATACCTTTCCTGAATCCAAATTGAGAAACTGAAATTAAATTGTTTCTTTCAAAATATTCACTTAATTGACTATATATAATTGATTCGAATAATTTTGAAAAAATGGGAACTATTGAGACTGGACGGTAATTCTGTGGTGAGCTTTTATCTCCCTTCTTAAATATTGGTACTACTTTGGATAATTTTAGTAATTCAGGAAAGTAACTTAAGTGAAAACATGTGTTAAAAATAAAGGCCAAAGGTACATTAATTAAATTAATAGTTTTCTTAATAATATTATTTGAAAGCCAATAACAGTCCATTGCCTTAGAATTCGACAATTGAGCAGCTGTTTTACTCACCTCCTCAGGTGTGGTCATTCTCCAACGGAAACTATTAGGCCTAATTAAGTTTGTATTATTTAAAAGGTTAATAGCTGAAACAACTGACTTATCAAATTGCTGCCCCAAATCATGTACAGAATTTAGAAAGTAATTATTGACCATATCTGGTTCGAGACTTACCTGCTGTGTGTGTGTAGGTGAGCTTTCCCCCGAGATGACTTCCCACGCGGCCTTACACTTATTTGCAGAATTTTCTATATAATTTTGACAAGCCAATTTTTTTGCATTTGCCAATTGTTTTCTGTATTTCTTTTTCAAATTTTGGTAAATTTTGTATGCCTGATTGGATTGTATTGTACCTGGAACCATATTTTTGTACATTGTAAAATATGAGAGCATTAATGTTCTAGAGTCTGCAAGCTCCACAGAATACCAATTAACCTTATTGTACTTATTTCTATAGCTATTATTATGATTAGATTTACATTTAATCAGAGGTGAACAAGTGTGCCATAGGTCAATATACATTTTAAAAAATCGATCACACATCTGTGCATCAGATACACCACCAGGCCTAGACAAGTTTTTGGTAAAACTCCATTGATTGTTGAGCAGACATTCCGCAAATTCCTTAATTTGATTGTCTGATTGAGTACGGATGAATGTGTCATTTTTACCATTGTTATTATTACTTTTTAAACATTTATCAGTTTTGAGTTTCATTTCCAGTAGTAAAGGGTCGTGATCTGCAAAGCTGCCCCCTAATATTCTGGCTTTATAAAGATCTCTTGAAAAATTAACAATTATGTTGTCTATACACGCTTTATTTCTGGTAGGGTTTTTAATTGCACAGAAAAAGTTATAAGACCGCAATATATTCAGAAATTTTAAAGAGATATTTGTAGTAGGTTTTGCCATTTCAATGTTAAAGTCTCCGCATATAATTATTTTATATGAAGAATACTTACCTAAAATCTTTTTAACTGTTAATTCAAAATTTTCTAAAAAAGTTTCCATATTTCCAGCCGGTGATCTATAAATACTTATAACAATCAATTTACATGAGGTTAGCTGGATGCAACTTATTTCACAATGCAATTCTACAAAATAATCCGTTACATCAACAACCTCAAACTCAATATTTCTTTTTAAAAAAATTCCAACCCCCCCATTTTTAAAAACATTCCTACACAATATATTGGCTGCTACAAAACTCTTAGGTGTATAAAGATCTACTTCCACTGCCTTAAGCCAGTGTTCTGACACACAAACAACATCCACACTCTCACTCATACATAAATGCTCTAAGTCCAACAATTTATTTCTAAGACATTGACAGTTAAGCTGCAGAACAGTAAAAACATCTATTGTTTTATCATTAACCATTGTACAATTTAATAAGGATTCCTTCACATTATGAAGTTTGTCAAAATTGTTCTGCTTATATGACTGATGTAGGCCTAATCTAAAAAATTACTACCTACATTATGCACCTTACTATCAATATCATACACAGCTTTCAAAATCTTAGAAATTAAAACAAATTTACCTGCTTTGTTAAGGTGTTGTCCATGTTTGGTGAAATATTTTCTGTCTATGTTATCAATAGGTAGAAGTTTCATATCAGATAGAGCATTTAGCTCAACATTACATAGATGCACTGCATCATTCAATTCAGGCCTATCAAACCTAATAGGTAAGCTACAAAAAATTACATTTGTCTTCTCTGAAATGGCCTTTAGCCTATTAATGATGTTCTTTGTTAGTATTGACCTACTCTCACTTACAATATCATTACTGCCTCCTATTATTACAATGTAATCTTGCTTAGTAAATCTATCACTAAAAGATTCAATTCCTGACATAACATTTACAAGCCCAGCCCCTGGGCGACACATAGAAAATACCTCCAGTTTTGTTCTGTCTATTTTCTGATTTATATGCTGGCCTATGTTCCTCCCATGACTATCTGACAAAATTAACAATTTAGGTACATGTTTAGTGCAACTGCCTTTATCATACCCTACTCTTAAACTAATCTGTCCTACTTCAACAGTTGTATTAGATACCATCCTTGTTTTCACTTTCTTGTGTATCGTTCTCTGGCAACGGTTATCATTAAGCAAGTCTTTAGATGTGTTTGTCTGATTCTTCCTGATTCCCCGTCGAGCCATGGAGCCTATTGGAGTTGAGAATCTACCCTCCTCCCTTCGTAATGAAGAGTTTATTGGTGGTGAATTATCTTCATTATTAAGTCTATCATTATCAACTCCTTGTTCGGATAAAACAGAATATCTATTACTAAGCCTAAGTGGTGGGAATGCCAATGAGTCATTGAAAAGAGATTGATTATGTGATTTGTCTTTAAAACCAGTATTGAGGTTATGACTTCTTAATTTGTCAATTTCCATCTGAAGTCTAATTATCTCCTGCTCTTTATCTAAATAAAGGTCATTTATACAAGAATTTCGCTTACACGCTGCTTCATATAAGTCTTGAGATTCTTTAAGATCTGACTGGAGTAAACTAACAGTAGCATTTAAATTTTTAACTTGATCTCTAAGGTCCCTATTGTCACTTTTGAGATCACATATATTGCAATACCACTTTTCATCTGAGTTTGAAAGTTGTCCATACTCACTCAGGTCAACTCCGACACAGTCAATATGAAACCACAAACCACATTCATAATCACACAGAATAGCCTTACTATTCTCAGTCACTACCTTAGTGCACTTGCCACATTTAGGCCTTCTACCCATTATTACAAGATTATAATGAATTAATAATTGTAAAAGCAAAAGTAACAGTGCCGTTCTGTGATTGGCTGGGCGATCGTTCACTCTGATTGACTGAGAGCGTTCTTCCTCTCACTTAAACTACAAGTCATTCAATATGGCCGACACTGAACTTGGTACGGCATATTTAATTTATCGTAACACAATAAAATGTTAAGTAAAAAATCACAAATCATTGGTCATTATCACTAATGCACCACTTAAAAAGAGTTTTAAGCAATAAAACTTTGAGCAACTTCTAATACTTTCAGTTTGTAAACTTATTGAAAATTGCAAGTGGAGCAAGCTAGGCTTAATGCATGGTTTGGTCTTACCCGTTTTGATGATGGTCAAAATAACTAAAATACATTTACTCGGTTAAAACCTATTAGCACAAAATGTTTGTAATAGTCTAGACTTTTGTTTTTTAACACTTTTAGAGTCATTTAATAGTTTTTTCCATGAAAAAGCGTAAAAATAACCGGGAGCTGTACAGAGAAGCCATTACACCACACGAAGAAGAAGAAGAAGTATTGTAAGTAGTTGTAAAATAACCCATACAATAAAAGTTATATGTTGCCAATATGTGCTTTCCCCCTAGGGATGAATCTCACCCTCTCTTGGGGGGTGGTTAATACAAAATTCCAAATACCATCGGAATTGGATAGATTTACTATGATTTTTTTTTTTAAACCCATAATTTTGTAGGTATTTGTGATAAAGAATTGCAAAAATCCATGTTTTTTCATCAATAACTAAAATTGCAACTAAAAAAAAAAATACTTAAAGAAAACAGTTTGTTTTTAACTGTATTATAATTTATCGGGAGTCATGAATTTAATGTGAGATTCAACATAAAATAACAGAAATCTGAGTAACTTATCCTAAAATACTCACTTGATTTTTTTAGGTATGTGAGAGACCTTCAATTTAAGCCCTTATTCAAGTTTATAGGACAAAATTTAATGAAGTTAACAATGAAAAGAGTCCAGACAACTAAAATTGTTAAAAAAGTAGCAATAAAAATTAAGCCATTACTAATATAGTTATAATTTATCAAAATCCAAATATAATTTTCTTAATTTACAAGTCAGTTATAAGCTACACAAGTTTGAGGAATTTAGAAGGCATACTTTTAAAAAAGAAAGGATTAAAAACACACAAAAAAAAGAAAATAATTTTATTTAATAATTACAAAAATAATGAATGTTTGTAAAAAGTTTATTAGTTCAGAGTTATTTACCGTGCCAGCCAGTTTGCCTAGCAACGACATTTACTTAACGTTCTGATATTGGTCTCTCTATATTTATTTACTTCTTTGAAAAGCCATATATTGTTTTGTAATGTATATTCTTGGATATAAATGCTTTTGTAATTAAAATAAATTTATTTTTAGAACATAAGCCTGTAGTGAGCGATAAACTGGACTACTGAACTGAAACAAACAAAACTGACAAAAAAACAGTATACACTTATGAGCGCTATCTACCAGGTTTGAATATAACTAAAAAAACAGTATACACTTCTGAGCGCTATCTACCAGGTTTGAATATAACTATTCTACAAATGACGTAACTGAGTATCATCAATAAGCACTACAAGCAGTTTGTGTTAAGCGTTACACAAAGACCAACGACACATCGTTTATGTAGTCCACTGTCCATGATGATCCATATGCTGCGCCTTTTGCCCACAATGGGCTAATTGTACTTCTATTTATTTTCAAATAGGCTTTGCATTTATCTTTTGCCAAGCTGTGGTCATATAAACAAGAAATTATAAAGTTAATAAATAAATACAAAACTCAATTGGAACTTAAGAACAGGCAAGACAGATTGTGATTTTAACCCTTTTAGGCCAAGGCTAGTGAATCGTCGCCCGCTCTTAATTTACAAAAAAGACAATGTGGGTGATGTGCAGCCTGCACAAACCGTGAACTTATTATTTTGAATTTATTTAATAAAATGAACTTATTATTTTATATTCATTGGCAGCCCAGTGAGAATATTCGATGAAATAAAGTTTATTCAACAGCTGTTTTTAAGACAGCCCTGCCGATCTCAGTCCAGGCGTCAGTCTAGTGAAGGAGTTGTTTGTTTATGTATGTGTTTTGGTTATTGTGCTTATGTTATTAGTTGAAAAGTTTGTAAATAGTTTTGATTTTTTTGTGTGTCTTATTTTGTATAGTATAATAATTTTACAGCATGTTAGATTTATTTTTCATTTGTAATAATATTACATACATCAAAAATAAGTATAAAGCAAAACTTTAAATTTTTTCTTTATTTCTCAGCTAAATGTGACGAAAGTTAGTACTAAGCTAAAGGACTACATATAAACAGAAATACGAGGTTTCCCACATTTAAAATATTTTTAGTTATTTTACTACATGTCAAATATAAAAATGTTTTTTATTTTGTTTTCATTTATATCGCAAAAGTAAATTGTATGTTAAAAAAAGGATAATATTTAATTATTTTCCGATTGCCCAGTTATAAACCTTAGTAATAATATAATAAATTTCAGATGGAGTTGATATTGGTATTCTGCTTTGCTGGTGAAAGGCCTTGTAAAAAAGTATTTTTTATTGGTGATTTTGTAAAAATGTATTAACAAATAATATAATACTTATGTAAATGCTTACAAATGCCCCTAATTTGCGCGAGTCTTTTTCAGTAGGCTAGGGTCTCATATCACATATCTAAAAAAGTAGTTACTCCCAAAATGCCATATTTTTGTGCAGTCCTAAAAGGGTTAAGGCTCATGTGGTTTTCATGTTTGTATGTTTCATTTAGATTACATACTTGTGTTAACATGCTACTCACAATACATGACTAGAACACTCCGTATCAGTAGGACAAGTTACAATTCATTCCCTGAACTTAGTTTGTTTCAAACTCTTGAATTCTCTATCAGAAAAAATTCCCTCCAAAAAATTAGGAAGAAAATTAATTAATTTTCCTCCAAAAACTAAGTAGAAAATTAATTTCCCTCCCGAACCTGAAAATCTCCACCCATCTAACTCTAATAAAAATAAAAGTTTTTGTTTTACCTGTTCATGAAGGTAAGCAAGTCTGTCCAGCATGATGGCTGCTTCAATAGCAGGAGCCACAGCCAGACGCAACAAATAAAACGCATGAAGCTGTTTCTTGTTCGGCTCATGATCGTCATACAGCTGTTGCAACTCTTTCTCATCAATCTACAAAAAAAATTATTGATTATAATATGTTAAAACCAAATATTAAAGGTGTAAGAAGAGTTACTTTAATTTACAAAGTAAGTAAGATGGGGGGGGGGGTGGAGAAATGGAGTAAAGTATGGATTTCAGAAAAACAAAATATTTCCCAGGTCAAAAAAATTATATTTTAAATCACTTATTGACTTAAATTAATTTATTCACTTAGTGATAAAATTATATTTTAAATCACTATTGAGAAATTATAAAAATGGACAAAATAGATAAAGGAAAACATGACTAAAGTAAATATTAGTTTTCATTAAAATAATGCAAGTCGCCCGTGCTACATGAAAGAAAACAACAAACCTGACTACAGTTATTAGTTCTAAGAATGTTAACCTTCTTCTATACACGTAAGGAAAATATTGCTGTCAAAAACAATTCAGGCAAGCTTGTGTAAAATCTATTTTAGGACTCCCTAAATCCTATGTAATGGTTTCTCCAAGAAAGCACTTATACAGTGGACTATGACTATCTGGATCAATGTGGCGACAACCGATCTGGATAGCATTAAAAGTCCATGTACGCCAGAGTGCAAGGTTAAGTGGTCAATGCAAATCTTTCAAATTTCAATGATACCTAAGTTATCTATATATAAGCGTACAACCACTCGCTTCTAATCACGAAATCTCCGGAACAGATTTTGATAAAGGAGGTTGGCTTTTATATCACTAAGAAAGGATCTTGAAATTCCATTCGTAAGAGGTAAAAAATCTCCAAAACTTTCAATTTTTTACAAAAGAATAAAATTAACATTAACTTAATAATTTATTTAAAACGGCTGATACATGACAAATGAACATGACACATATGTGATTAATGTATTATTTTTGATTTGTTGAAAAATTAGTTTTATTTAAATTGTTTTTAGTTGTACATAATTCTTTTTTAAATTAACGTGTACATATTAATTCCCTGGAAGAGAGGTTTCATCATTTTCATTTTTTACATAACTCAGATTCTTTTTTCTTGCCTTTTTTCACGGCATGGTTGAATCTGTGTAGATGTAGCCAGATCGAGGTTCATGGGGATGGTGCATACATATTTTACTCCCCGTCTTATATTGTACATGGTTTAGCATCTCAATTGTCTGAGGTACGGATAGCTATCATAAATCACATGTCTAACAACTGGCAGAAGATCAAACCATACACTATGAACAATACTCCAGAGGCTACAATACATGTCCAAATGTGAGACTGGCGGAACTTCTTGTGAGACATTTTCCCATTCCAGTTCGAAATATATCGTGGTGACAAACTTCTGGACAAATATGGAGAGAATGAAAGGGATAAACAATGTCTCCGGTTCAAGGGAAACAATTTATGAGTAGAAGGCTATTTAGACGTCTTACTTGCTATGACATCAACATCTCCACCCAGTAGCTCCTCTGATCCTAAGACTGTCAATTCTACACCCATCCTACAATTTCTCAAGTTTCTCTGTCAGACTCTATTATTATAAGTGATTCTTATGTTTCTGTGTCTCACACCCAATCTCAAGAAAGAAAGGGCAAAAAACGAAAGAAACGTTTTACAGACTTAATACCTCAGAAACAACATTATAAAATCAACCGACAGCCTAAATGTGTATCAGAAACTTTAAGTACCCTTACGAGTAAACGCTTGAATTAAATTTCTTATTCCTTCTAAAGAAAAACTTGAATTCTGTTCTTTCGTATTAATATTCTTTTTTTGTTTATATTCTCTATACATAGATGGTGTTTTATTGCTATAATAACAGCTGAAAAACAGAAGAAAGTTACACTCCACTAATCAGCAGAGTCAACTACTGGTGACACTAATAACTTTATGCGGCATACATGGTGCCTAATACAACATTCTATAAATACAGAAGAGACAGGGAATATAATGTTAAGCACAATATAGGGGATGAGAACTGAATGTGCCCTCATTTGTAGTACATGTGTACCGCAATACTCTTATGTCATGTATATAGTAGTGCAAACCTACCTGATCTTACCACTGAAGAAAAGCTAACTTTATTTTAATCTGATATGGATATGATGGATTCCAGATTTTCGCAAACTAAATAGTTTCAAGGCCAATCAATATTCACAAAAACTAAAACATTATCATCAATAAACAGAAACCATTTTTGCTTACTGCAACGCTTTTTATTATACGAGGTACGTCCAGAAAGTAAGTTCCGTTTGGTAATAAAAATAATTTGTCTACAGATACAGAAAAAATATTTATTGCACTAAAATCTACAACTCTTAAACTACTTTTCTACATAACTGCCGAAATTTTGCAGGCATTTGTCATAGCATGGCACAAGTTTTTCTATGCCTTCTTCATAGAAGGTTGCCGCCTGTGTCTTCAACCATTTGGAAACATTTTCTTTCACCTCTTCGTCATCGTTGAAGTGTTGACCGCCAAGGAAAGACTTCAGATGTAAGAACAGATGAAAGTCGCTAGGAGCGAGGTCAGGGCTGTACGGAGGATGGTCAAACACGTCCCAGCCAAATCCCTGTACGAGGTTTTTCGTCACATTTGCAGTGTGTGGTCGTGCATTGTCGTGAAGAAAAACAACACCTTTGGACAGAAATCCTCGGCGCTTATTCTGTATTTCCTCAGTGTCTCGCAGTAAACTTCTGCATTGATTGTTTGACCTCGCGGTAAGAAAATAATCAGTAAGATGCCTTTCCTGTCCCAAAACACTGTGCACGCCCACTTCGTTCTTCATCATGCACTTCATTACGTCCTTCATTAAACTGTCGGACCCATCTTCTCACCATTGAATCACTCATCGCATTTTGTCCGTAAACCTCGCAAATTTGCCGATAAATGTCAATCGGTTTCACTTTCTTAGCATTCAGAAAACGAATCACAGATCTGATTTCACAAGCGGCGGGATTTTCGATCAACACCGACATTTTAAACAAGCACAACAAAGCGTACTTGACTGACAGCGATCTCAAAATGGCGCACGTTTCTTCTCCTTGATACAGAGCGTCTGCCGCGCATGCGCGGAACTGCGATCGCAGCGCTGCAGCGGATATAAATGGAAACGGAACTTACTTTCTGGACGTACCTCGTAATATTTGTGGTTCCAGCACTATTATATCAAATAAAATGATATTTCTACTAAATTATTGCTCTAACCACTGAAACTATAAGCAAAAAAATGATTGGAAACAGGCATGATTGCAAAGTTAATAACTGCTGAAAACATGTCTCATACATACATGAGCCACTAAGAAGAAGATTTTGGTAACTGTGTCAAAGCACCCTTTACAAATTTCAACTGAGAAAAATGGAAATTACCCATCCACAGATGATTAAATCTTGGTTTTAGATCAGGTTGTAATACAAGTAAAGCCATTACAAACTTTACTAAAGACTGCTACGGCTCTTTGGAAGACAACAATCACCAACCGTCTTGCTTTTATGATCTTATAAAAGCTTTTGATACTCAAATCATAACATTTCAATATCAAAATTAGAGTTTTACAAAAATGGCGATACATCTTGTAAATTTCTGTCTTCTTAATGAATTAAGAGATTTCAATATATCTATTATAATAATAAATCGTGTGAATCAACAAAAATTTGTCATGGAAACTCCAAGGATCTGTCTTCAGGCCACTATTATTCATTATTTTTAACGATGAACATACATTTTTTTTCAACCTTGATTTGGTAAAAACATATATATTGCTGATGATATATAGGTTTTTAAACTTAAAAATAAAACTTACTACAGAAAGAGTTTCTAACTGGTGGACAGTAAATAAGCTGAGTTTAAATAAATCTAAAATTCAATCATTGGATGGTTGCTTAACCCTTTCTGTATCAGCATCATATTAATATGTTGTTATGGGTCTGAACCGAAACTGCCACCGTCAAATTAATATGACATTGTGGGTCAGAACCCAAACTGCCACCTTCATATTAATATGACATTGTGGGTCTGAACCCAAACTGCCACCGTCATATTAATATGACGTTGTGGGTCTGAACCCAAACTGCCACCGTCATATTAATATGACGTGGGTCTGAACCCAAACTGCCACCGTCATATTAATATGACATTGTGGGTCTGAACCCAAACTGCCACCATCATATTAATATGACATCGTGGGTCTGAACCCAAACTGCCACCGTCATATTAATATGACGTTGTGGGTCTGACCTCAAACTGCCATTTGTATGACCCCAAGCATCATATTTGTATGACGTTCAGAAAAATAAGTTTTTAAAATATTTCTACTATTTTTTTTATACATATTTCTTATATCCTACAATTTGCAATCATATTTTAAATTAAAAATGTTTGGCAGCAGGATAGTAGTAAAGATAAAAAAAAATAATAATAGATTAAGCAAGGGAATTTAGATTTATAAATTTAGTTAGGTTTTTAAATAAACTGCTATAAAACTGTTTATTTTTGTATTACATAAATTATTTTTATTTTGAAGTATTTAAAATGTATTCTACATCACATACCTAAAAATTTAAGCAGATTTTACGAAGATGTTGGTACAAGTAAAATCAAAATTTACAAAATTGTCTCTCATATTTGTTATAATAAATAACAAATAGATATGATCTTATTCAAGAAATTTAGATAGTATACATAAACTACAGTCTATAAGGGGAAAAAACAATGCAAGTATCATATCTCTACTATAATAAATGAAGTTTCTATGAGTTTTAAAGATAACCTCCCCAAAATGTCTTATTTTGGCATGGCAGTCCAGGGATAGGCACACCTGAACTAGTCCAACAAGAAAGAGGGAAGACTCATCAAAGAAGCCCAAGACCTTATGGCCCAGACTTCTCAATTGAGAAGCTTGAATGTGTGGGCCATGTCCAAAAAAGAATGGGAGCCAGATTGAAAAACCTAAAACTCAAATCGGGCAAGTCCACACTTTCAGACGGAAAAACAATGGGTGGCCGAGGGCGTCTAACAGGGGCTGTTATCAATGAAATACAATTATACTATGGCTTGGCCATCAGGAGAAATGTTAATAACCTGGACAACATGAAAAAAGCTGTTTGGGCGGAATTCTTTCACCTTGCATCAACTAACGAAAATCCACACCATGGTCTGTGCCCCGAGCCCCCCGAAACTTGGTGCAAATACAAAAAAGCACTAGCCAATAACGAGCAGTACGATCACAATCAACATACTCACTTGCCCCAAGCTGTGATGGATGAGATAAAGCCCATTTTTAGGGATCTGTCCAATGAACGACTTTTGAAGAAGTGCCTTCACGGTGGAACTCAGAATGCGTGTGAATCCCTCAATAGCATAATATGGTCCCGTATTCCAAAATCAAACTTTGTTCAGAAAAAGACACTTGAGTTCGGAGTCTATGAGGGAATAGCCACTTTCAATGAAGGAAATATTACAAGGTGCAGAGTTCTGACAGGTTTAGGTATTCGGCCTGGTATTAATTGTATTAAATCAATGAAGAAGATGGATGAAAATAGGATTTGAGAAGCTGAAAAAGACTTGGAAGAAATCCAGAAAAAGTGTCGCCAGCAACAATTATTGGCAAAGAGGAAGCTGGAGGACAAATATGAAGAGGATGACCCAAATAACCCGTCAAATGGTGCTGGAATGTTCTAAGGTAACTTATTTCATGTAAATAAAGTCAGTCCGAGCAAAAACCGTTGTTTTCCGAAGTGTGTTTTTTCTTACTTATGTTCCTTTTTCTCAGGAACCGTTACAGATATTTTCCTATATTTAGTTTCATTTTGTACCTTACATCAAACTACACATTTTGAATTGACAGTTTTGTAAAATCTTTCTCTAGACGAGTTTTACATGTCATTTAATATGGAAAAAACATCATAAAAAACTATATTTTATAAAATGTACATAATATTTTTAACTGTAATTTTTTTTTAATTTTCTCAATTTAAAATATACATTAGGACATGCCCTTTAAGACAAAAAAAACTGATTGGAAATATATAATATAGTTTTTGAGAAAAAGGTACATGAAGTTGCTAAATTTAACATGCGGAAGATAGGGACATCCTGGTCCCCTTAAGCAAGGGAATTTAGATTTATAAATTTAGTTAGGTTTTTAAATAAACTGCTATAAAACTGTTTATTTTTGTATTACATAAATTATTTTTATTTTGAAGTATTTAAAATGTATTCTACATCACATACCTAAAAATTTAAGCAGATTTTACGAAGATGTTGGTACAAGTAAAATCAAAATTTACAAAATTGTCTCTCATATTTGTTATAATAAATAACAAATAGATATGATCTTATTCAAGAAATTTAGATAGTATACATAAACTACAGTCTATAAGGGGAAAAAACAATGCAAGTATCATATCTCTACTATAATAAATGAAGTTTCTATGAGTTTTAAAGATAACCTCCCCAAAATGTCTTATTTTGGCATGGCAGTCCAGGGATAGGCACACCTGAACTAGCCCAACAAGAAAGAGGGAAGACTCATCAAAGAAGCCCAATAGCGAATGGGTTGAAGCTATAACAGTAGCTAAAAACTTACAATGAACCGGAGACTAAAGTAATTGGTATGAACATATAGATTCCACAGTAAAAACTTACAATGAACCGGAGACTAAATTAATTGGTATGAACATATAGATTCCACAGCAAAAACTTACAATGAACCGGAGACTAAATTAATTGGTATGAACATATAGATTCCACAGCAAAAACTTACAATGAACCGGAGACTAAATTAATTGGTATGAACATATAGATTCCACAGCAAAAACTTACAATGAACCGGAGACTAAATTAATTGGTATGAACATATAGATTCCACAGCAAAAACTTACAATGAACCGGAGACTAAATTAATTGGTATGAACATATAGATTCCACAGCAAAAAATATTTCTAAAGGCATCTTCATACTAAGACATTTGTCTGAGCAGGTTAAAGGCAACCTAGGCTCTATAACCTTTCTCACTAGGCTATCGACTAAAGTAACAGACATACAAGTCAAAGCAAAGCATTAATCCTTGTTGATTGAAGTAGGAGTATTGAAGTATATGTTTTAGGCTTGTTCTCTCCATCCAGTTTTGAGGTGTGCAAAATATTTTACTATAAACCAATTCTAATGAACACAGGCTTCAGATCGGGCCATTATGTGTTTTAATTAGTTAATTACTTATAAAGAAAGAGTACAGGCCAAAAAACATGCTAAAATATATGTGAAAAATTCGTTATGCTTACCTCAATGTCAATTCCCAATTGTTTTACACTTTTCTGTGCGTATTCCACAAAATTTATGCACTTTTTACTTAACTTTCCGATTCTAAACTGTGGAAAGTTATTAAGTGAGCCTAATTTCTTTTGTAAGTAGAACTCTAGAAGTGCTCTGTAGAACAAGGATTCTGTCTGAAACTAAAAATGCAAGAACAACCACTAACTAATAAACATTACAATAGCTTACTTAATAACCCTTTGAGGACAAAAAAAACTTTTTGCCTTCACTTTTCAAGTGCGACATCTAAAATATTTAGGTGGAAATTTTGGAGAATAAATGTTATACATTTATTTATAACATCTGTTCTAATAAAGATACAAGGGTGCTTCTTTGACCAGAATATTTGTAATTGAGTACTTTATCAGAATAAATGTCCAAAAAGTCATCTTATAATTTTGAAATATTTATATTTTGTCAGTAAAAAGCGTTTTGTTAAAAAAAAATTTTTTTGTACACTTACAGTTCATAAACAACAAATATTTTTCACGTGAGAAACTTTTTTTTGAAGTCTTAACTTAATCACCTGCAAACACAGAAAAAATTATACAAATCGGATAGAAAATTAAAAAAATATAACATGAAATATTTTGTTAGTACTGTCAGATTCGTCTGTTAAAATTAGCTCTGTCTATTATTGTCAGTTCTTTTCATTGACATTATATTCCAACAGCTGGCTCCAGACATTGAAAAAAGCATTCTCGAACGTCTGCGTATCATCCTAAAGACATACAAGTTATCGTAAGCGGTAAATTGGATGTTATATGTAACAAACTTCGAATGACGGGCTATCGTCATTCGGTCCTCAACGTGAATTTTAGTAATGACCATATTTTGTCATTTCGGTCCTCAAGGGATAAAACGTAAATGACAAAATATAGTCATTCTCATTCAGTCCCCAAAGGGTTAATGAACATTAAAAGACTATAAACATAGATATTATTCTAGCTTAAATCAAGTTTCTAATCAGGGTTATAAGGGTTACTTGCAATTCCAGATCAGCTAACGCAGATTTGTATAAATGAGTGACTATATGAATGTTAGAATTTTAAAATTATAAAATGGATTAAAAAATTTAAGTTAAAATGGTCAAAGAAAATTAAAAGAAGGTTTACCTTTGGATGTATATAAAATAGATACAGCCTAGAAAATGTAATATGGATAAAGAATGTTGTCATTATCGCAGTTAACAATTTGGTGGACAGGGTTTTATTATTCAGAACTCTTGAAAACAGGATTGCACTTCCTTATACAATACTACATACACTAAAAAACCAATAGCGTGATTTTTTATATTGTTGAAAATATTTTCGTATAGACAAAATCTTTCATCAAAACTAAACTATATGAACATAACAGATTACTGAAATAAACAAAATTAAATATGTGTAATATTATTTATTCTATATATTAACTCGTTTAAGAATTCTCAGCTGGGAAGAGTTTTTGTAAAAAAAAGTCAGATTTTAATCCATATAAATAATCATTAATTCGTTTCTAAGATTCAGATTCAAGACACCAACAAACTTGACCATATTTTAAGGGGCATATAAATAATTACATAAGTGTAGGATGAGGCTGGGATAACCTGTACAGGCTAATTTTATATGAGTTCAATTATGCTCATGTGACGAAGGAGTGTTCATGAGTGTACACAGCTGAGTGTTGCTATGCTAGTGGTTGTTGGTATTGTTACGTGTAATTATTTGACTTACGCCGAAATATGTATATGTACCTATTTAATAAATAAAGAATTTAAATATGCTCCTAAAGGGCCAATCATCAATAGCTTAAGTAGAATCCAAACCACATGTAGTATTAGTCTAATTTTTAGTTAACTAACAAGTCTAATTCTCAGTTCTCTTTCCCCATACAAAATCCGAGAATACTATATAACTTATCTTAGCTAAGTAAGTAGAAAATGTTATGTGTTTATTAAAGTGAGGCAAAACTAGAATCAACATTTTCCGTGACAACCGGGTCAAGGTACTATCTACAATACTTACAAGATAACCAGACGTTTTGCCCATACTGTGATGTGGCATCCTCAGTGCTTTCTCTAAGACTACATAGTACCTTGGCATGGTTGTCACTCGAAAATGTTGATTCTAGTTATGACATCGGCTGCTTAAGCCTAAGATAAAGTGAGGCCAACATTGCCAAGACATTGATAAGTAAGGAATTGTCATTGTGATCTTACCATTCCAGTATTCAACACTCTATCTGGAGGTTGAGCAGCCAGCATCCTTGCATTTCTGCCGAGCGAAAATCTCAAGTTCTTTAAACAGGTACTCATTGGAAAACCATAGCCACTATTACGTGACTCTTCTTCTAACCAAAGCGGAGTTGAATCATACTCTTCTATAAGTAAATTGTAACAACACCCAACATTAATCAGACATTGTATGTTTTCTGGGTGGCTAGTAAACAAACGAAGAGACGAGGGAGCTAGATTACCACAAGTATGGAGTCCAATCAACATAATCTTACCAACTTCATCCTCTGGAAAATGATCTGTTATTAACTGCACAAGATCTGTACTTTCTGATACATAAGATGTTGCTAATTTACAGAGTTGAGAAATGTTTTTTTCAACTTTGATCTGAGCATCACTCTTCTTTTCAGATATCGACTTATATTTGTGGTGTACAGTCATCAATTTCTGAAAAAGAATGTCTCTGGTTATCAAAGAAAGTTATAATTTACATGAACTTTATATAAATGAAAAATGACAGTATCTGTATAACATGGGCAGTGTTATAACTATATTAATATTGTAACTTGTGTTTTGGAGATAGACATGAATCAAGGTTATAGGGAATATGAAATACGTGCAATTCCAAATCAGCTGCACAATGCATGAGATATAGTGCTGCTTCGAATCCAGTCTAGACTGGAAGATTTATCAGTAATATTCACCTTCTACTGTACTGGTCAGCCCCCTTACTCTGTCTTAATGAGTTTTCCGCAAGCTTTATTCAACAAATGATGTAACAACTATAAGCTTGATTGGGGATTGAAACCTTGGATCCTACCTAGCTGCCTTCGGTAGTCAAACGCCTTAGCCACTGAGCTAACAAAAAATTACTAGCTTAATTTTTACTTGTTAGTTTTAAGCTTATTTTTTAAGGTTCTAAATCTTAATAATACATGTTAACAAATACTCATTTTCTTTATCTGTAAATTTTACACATGCTGCATTATAGTGAGCTGAATTGACGTTTGTTTCAAAGGATCAGTCTCTACTTCCGGTGCTATACAGATCAGTGATGGCTTGCTCTATTTGGAAAAAAGTAATTCCACCCTATTCCAGTCTACTTTCATGGGCTGCTTACTTTACAATTCATTTATTACAGTTCTTTACAAGTACTAAGAGGATCTTGACAAGCTGGGAGTGGTACAATCCATTAAAACTTCAGTCTACAGAAAGCAAACTGATATTGGTAAATACCTTAACTTCAACTCTGACCATTCCAAAACCGTTAAAGAAGGTGTAGCAGTGGAGCTAGATCAACTTGCTATGACAAAAAAAATCTTTGAGAATGAAATAGCAGAAACAAATACATAAACGAAGCAAAAATAAAAACAGTAGTTCTTAAAGACACAAAACCAATTACGTATTCGTGTTCAGTATAAAAAGCACATTAAATGAAAAAGTAAAAAATTATGTTTTAAAAAAATTTTCTTGTAGGAAACTGATTTTTGTAGTGTTTCTAATTTTTCAGTGAAAAATGAGTATTCCGTGCAATGAAATGATTTCTCCTGATAATATAAGTCAATTTTAACCAATGTGAAATGGTAATTTTAATTTGTTTGAAGTTGGACGAAACTGCATAGTTAGTGAATTTTTAGGTTCTAAAATAAGGTAATTACAAAAATATACTAGTGATGGATCTCTTTCTTTCATATAAATTAATGTCTGTAAATTTGTCTGATTAAGGAGTTTTATGCAAATTGAAATAAAAGATTGACATAACTTAGGCCTATATCTTGTTTTTATTGTGGTAAATTATAATTAATGATAATTTCCGTAAACCATGATTTTTCTTGAAGTTTGTCTAACAACAATTTGATGTACTGGTAGACCTACTATGATAGGCTACATAAATTTGTTAGTTACTGTTTTTATCATTACAGAGTTTAGAGAGAAAAACTCTTTTTTTTAAATTGAATTATAAAAATATTATTGATCATAGAGATAGGGGCCAATGACTGTGATGAGTGTAGATGTTTAACTAGTGTAGTCAAAAGGTTGACTGTTCCTCAAAAAGAGCTATTTATTAATAGAATAAGAATAAGAATAATTTTTTTTTTATTTTTCTTGAAAAAATTTACAATTACAATTATACATTTATAAACAGACAATATGTAAAACAAAGAAAACCTCTCAAATTCTTCCTCTCCTACTATTACGATGTTATATTACATTTATAGATACAGAGTTTGCAAAAAATAAAATTATACAAATAATTTGATAAAGTACTGAAATGTTAAAAATTAAAAATTAAATATGGAAAATACACAAATAAGAGTTAATTTGAGGAAGACAAAGAAATCAATATAACATACTATCTATTTAAAACCCAATTTTTCAAGAAAAATATAGGGCCTCTAAGGCAATGCCTGTTTAGAGGTTCCAGCCAACTAAATTAAACATAAAAATGTCAGACATGAAGAGAGGATAAAACAATTCAGTGTAGAAAATAAATTATAAATAAATTACTATAATACTTACAAGAAAATAGAATATAGACTCTGTAATGATAATAATTCAAAGAAAACTAACCTGCTCTATAGTAACTAAACGAAGTAAACAAAAATAAATTCAAATATTTCTGTATGTAAAATAGACTCACACTTATTTCTTTCACACCGTTACACACACACCTACACACACTAAGACACACTCCTGCCCGCACGCAACTCTAGATCATACCAAATGTCAAACTTGAATGTTAATTAATACATCTACATTATCTTGATTGGAAAGCCAAAAAAAGAAAAAAAGCCCACAAGCTAGGGAAACTAAGGGACTTACAGCTTTACATGGAATCTAAACCACATAGTATTGGTCTGATTTTTAGTTGATTAACAAGTCTGATACTAAATTCAGTATTTAAGCAGTTTCTTGCCACCAAACAAATTTGGAACATTTTGCTTGAAATGGGTCTAGAATTGGCTGTATTTTCAGGAGATATGTTTTATTCTGCGGAAATAACATATTTTACCGAAAAATTAAAAAAAACTAATGTCACAACTTTGAGTATTTTTGTCATATTTTTGTTAATTTAAATGGTATATTAATCATCTTTTTTATATTTTGATGTGTTTTTGCGCTGAATACAAATTTGAAAAATATTTTGGTCTATTACAAATATTTCTTGAGATATAACGGAAAACTCCTATCGCGGCCAATCGCGATTAGCGCCATAACGTGATCATTATACAACAACTATTAATCACAAAAACCGAATTCACCTATATTTCTACCGGAGTGACGGCCGGCAGGCCGTCACTGAGGCCAACCACTTGAATTTAACGCAAATTACAAATTTTTGTTGAGAAAATAGACAGTTAGGATAAGTTAGGTTGTCAGTAAAAAATGCATTTTTCGAGTTGAAAAATAATTTTACTACAAAACCAGTTATATATTTGTGTTTAGCATAAAAAAAAACAAGAGAAATAAAAAAAATGTGTAGAAAAATAATGATTTTTAAAAAAGTTGGTTTTTTCACTATCAGATAAAAAACTAGTTTTTCGATTTTTCGGTAAAAAACCACTTTTCTGCGGATGAAATCAAATTCCTCAAGAGATATAAACTCATATTTCACCACTTTTTTAACATGAAATCGTATTTTCATAGGGGGCAAGAAAGTGCATAATTACCCTAAATTCTCTTCCCTACATTACATCCGGATCCTCAACCAGATACACAACCAACATGGACACTCAAGACTTCTCAAGTAGAGTCTACACCGATGGCAACCATTGAGGGGATTACTTAACAGTATTAAGAGGACCAAGCATAGAACCTATCTATCGTCTACCTAAAATCTCCACGACACATTGTCCCCAAGTAGTTAGGTTACAGCACTACGCCACAAAGTATGAAATGCATTGACCTGGGACTATGTAAGCTACATCACTCAATTCAGTTGATTACATTACATAACAAGAAACACATTGGGACCACTTTCTTAGATTTAAAAAATTTTTGAGTTATTAATATACTTTTTCACTTACCTCCGCTTTAGGTAATTGTTTAGCAGCTCCTTTAGATGTTGTTAATGAGGAATCTACACTCAGCACTTTTAACTTATAGTTTAGTGCTAGAAAAGAACTTAAATATCCCTTACCCCCACCAATATCAACTATATGAGAGCAGTGTTCAGCTTTAGTTATAGCTGCAATAATACCACCCATAATTTCAACTTCGTGGCTCTTCTTTTGAGACATAAGATGTTCTACCTTATGATATCCAACTTCATTTAAACCTTTAGATTGTAATTTTGCGCATAAATCTTCAACAGAATGACAATATCTATTTTGTTTTAATGATAGCATGTCAGCTTTAAAAAGAAAATTAAGTATAGAAGAAGGAGCATTTTTACTCTCAGGATTACTGCCCGTAAGTCTATTTAAAAATAAATCATTTAGTTCATCAATACCCATTGCCATGATTTCATTTTGAATACATTTTGGTAAAACATTAACAAATAGTTTCTGAGTTATAAAGCTGACCATGTGACAATTTGCAAGGGGCAATATCGACTTGACATTATTTACAAAACAATCCAATTCAATACAATTTTCCATTATCAAATTTTGCAGACCTTTCTTAACTCATCAATTTCAAATCATTGCCATGAACCTCTAGAAGGACAGTTTAGAATCTTCAGGTAAACATGAATCTGTTTTCAATAAAGAACATAGTCTTTTATACAATGACCTTATTTGATCTCGCAATACTACTATATCTACAGTCTCATCGTTAAATCTGGGAAATGAATCAATTAACTGAGTAAACTTTTCAACTATGTTGTTATGACGAGCTATGATTGAACCATCTGTAGTGTTTTTAAAAGCCTGAAGGAATCCCTGGTAAAATCCTATCTCAGCGCCTAGTTCAGCTCCTCTATGATAACCTAAATGATAGCCTTCAAATTCACCAACACCCTTTCCTTTATCAAAACCTTCTTTAAATCCACTAGATGAAAATGATTCTTCGGCTAATGCTATGGAATCAAAAGCATCATTCACGTCCATAGAATTTAAATCTAAATCATCACCCACTATTTTACTTTTCATAGTAAATACACTTAGTATCAACAATATAAGAATATGGGATCGGGATCATATGTTTTAAAGAGTATTGATTAAATTAACTGAAACATTTAGAAGACACAAAATAAATATCAAACAATCTCCTAACCTCACTTATGACGATAGTGCAACTGCAACTGCAACTACGTTACGTACACAAACCTAAACTTGAAAAAAATCATCTATGACTTTCTGTTTTGCTTTTTAATTTGCTTCTAGTATTTTTTCATTTTTTTTTTTTTTCATTGGATCGCACGTACAGCTGGAGGAAGAAAAATATAAAGGCATAAATATTGACCGTAAGTACAGCATATATACACATGATTCCCAAATTCATAAATATTACTTTAAAAAATCAACCGAAATCCTGAAAAATATCCCTACTGAGTGTATTTCTATGATATTGTATATATTTTGTATTTCAATGATACAACAAGTCAATCAGGCATATAGATATCGGATAGATAGATATTTCATATAGATTTCTTCCAACCAACTAGGTCTATATACCCCTCAATTTTGCCAAACCTACGATACCTTTTCATCAAACCTTCCTAATCTAATAACCTAACCTAACCATTTGACAGATATGGGAAAAAACAAAATAAAAAAAACAAAAACAAACCCAGTAAACTATGTAATGTAACAATTGTTAATTGTTTCATCATAATTAAATTAGAAAATTGTATTTAGAAAATGTTAAATATTGTAAGAACTGAGAGGTTTAGGAGTTTGGTTTGTTTTCCAAAAGTTTTCGATATAAATTCTCCAAGTTTTGAGAAAAATTTAGAATCTTCCCCTTTCAAATAAAAAAAGTAGTTTTTCCCATATAAAATAGTTAAATACCAGTATTTTCACGTTTGTTAATTTCCTGTCAATTTCATGCGACATGTTTTCTGAAGGCAACATGTTTGGTGAGCCTTACCACCTGTTCAGTTGTCCTGGTTTAGAGGTATCTAATTGGTTGGTTTAGCTTCTAGAGTTAAGAGAGGGTAAGTCCGTGGGTCGAAGCTTGCGTGCGTTCGAGCAGTTCGACGATATCTTCCTGAGTGTGACCACGTTCGATCCTCTTTCGAGTTCACGGTGACTTTACCGTTTCGGTGTTACTTTTACCGTAGCGGCAATTTTTATTAGTTCGCGTGTGAGTGAGTGATTGAATGCCGGTCGAGCTTTGTTGTGGTCACTTTTGGATTTGAAACCTCCAGGACAGCTACGTAAGTAATTTTTACAAGTCTTCTTTAGTTAGAGATTTTCAATAGGGTTTTAGTAGATAGGGTAAGATCCACCAAGCATGTGTGGTTAAACTTGTTTCTGGTTTGAAGTCACTCTTCTAGTGAAAAATCTTTAGAGTGTTTTGATTTCTGTTTAAAACTTTGTAAGTAAAAGGAAAAATGTTTCAAGTCACTAAAAGCTGGTTATTTATTTTGGTTCCAGATCTCCCGGAGGCAATTTTAAACAATTTTAGAAAAATTATTCAATTTTAGAGAATTTTTAAGAATTTATAAAATTTATTACAATTTTGAATTTTGAAGTTTTTTGATTTAAAAGTTTAAAGGAATTTATTAAAAAAAGTCAAATAAATAAAAAAGGTTCTGGTCTGAAGATATTTAATTTATTATTTTGGAAGAGTTGTTTTAATTTATTTATGTTCCATTGAGGCAATAAAAGAAGAGATTTTTATTTTCGTTTTTATCATTATTTTAAGAAGAATCCAATTTTTATTTGTTGAAGTAATTTATAAGAAGATAAATAAAGAAAAATTTTTATCTTTAAAGAAGTTTTATTTTAATCTCTCATTTAAGTTTGTTCAACATATCAAAAATAAATACTGTAGTAGCTTTAATAAGGCTACAGTAAAAATATGTTAAAGAAAGTGACCAGGCTAGGCTGTTCAATGTGAATGCTCAAATTGGTACCATATAAGCTGTGCTAAAGTAACAAAAAATCAATATGACTAATTAGTAAATAATGACTTTCTTTTCACCTTTGTAAAACTTGCTATAAACTTAAGCCTAAAACATATTCTGACATATCCGCTAACATGACTCCCAAGCCTGAAACAGTTTCTGACATATCAACCATCTGACTCCCGGTAGCCCAAATAACGATGCCCCCTACAGCTGTATACCTACAGCTTGACAACGTGATTGAACTCTTCGTGATTGACATTGAGGACTTTAAAAAAATCAGATCGTCCGTAAAAAAACTAGAAAGTATTAGATTAAGTGTTATAATCGCAAGAAAAATGGAAGTAATTTTTCAACTTGAGCAAACCACACACGACCTGACTAAGTGATATCGTCCTACCCCTCCATCTATATTTAATCACTAACAAAGTGACAGAATTCCAACTCAAAACCAATACAACCACTCGCCTGACCTGACAAACAATTCACCATTGAGAAACCAATTTGACAGGGAAGACATAAATAAACAGCCCATGCTAAACGCCTGAGATAATACGGATCTTAAACCAGAAGTACTGCTGATAAGTAAACTATTGCAAACATGTTCAAAGAGAGCAACAAAGAAAATGTTGCGACCAATATCATTTTAGGCGGAAAACCCAAAATGTCAGTAGATTAATTCGTCAAGCAAAAACACCCCTTCTAAAGTAGTAATAAATATTGGCTCAAATAGCCTAGCCTTGGCAAAGACACCAAACAGCACCATGAGCCTTTTATGGTACACAATCGAAGCATGGAAAAAACATTTCAGAGATACCCAGTGGCTAGTAAATGGTATTATTTTTCGCAAAGATATCCTAGATAAGTACCCGGTATGTAAGTTAATAGAAACAAACAAGGCTTTACACTTTATGTGTAACCAACTATACATAGGCCGCTTATAAAACAACCTTTTCAACGCACTGGTGCAAGTGAGATGCAAAGAGTGGTGCAAGTGAGACAGAGAACTACTCTTCTTCCACTGTGTAATTTAATTTAAAAATGGTCATGGCAACCCGAGTGGTAGGTCGCGTGCTGACAACGCAATAGGAAGCCCCGCCCGTTTTACTTCATAAGCAGCAAAGAACATTAATTGGTTTGATATAGACCTTCTATTATAGGAGTATAACATTTAAAAGATATCTAAATGGGAGACAAGAATGTATCAAACTACTTGCTGAGTTTGGTTTATCATCGGTGTCAGGTCTGTATTGGTGTCGTGTCAGTGTTGTATCGGCGTCAAGTTAGTGTTGGCTCGGTGTCGTGTTGGGTCGGTGTCGGCTCGATGTCGGGGTAGTGTCGACTTGATGTCTTGTCGTATCGATGTCGGGTTAGTGTCGTGTTCGCGTCGGCTTGGTTTTGGATCGGCGTCGGGTCGGAGCATCGATGTATACATCGATGGGTCGGAGCATCGATGTATACATCGATGAGTCGGAGTCACCTGTCACCTCGATGTCAGGTCGGCCAGTTTCAACACAGGCCATACCATTCCATAAACCATACCATAAACCTTCCATCGTGTAAATACATTATAAGGGCATCCAAACTCTTCATAATAAAGGCGTGGACGTAATTTCATAACATTAAAATTTACGTGTTTTGTTTTATCAATTCATACTGCTCCATGTCATGTGATAAAGAAATATTCACACACCACCACTTCAGTATAATTTCATACCAATGATAAAGAGATAACTTAAGTTTATCTTCCTTATCAATTTGGCCTTCGGCCACTTTTCAACTTACATACTCAGTTATAGTTATCGGTGTACAAACAACTTTTAAAGTAGACATGTTACTTATCAAAGTGCATTAGATAAGATTGAGCAACTAAAAAAATAAAAATTGGGTGTGCGTCGGACCACACGGTGGAAGTTATACTTCTTTGGCCATTCTCATACACCCACTCACGCACACAAACAGACAGGATATATAAATGAAATATAAGACTTTTTCAATATTATTCAATATATTTATCTTCAATATATTATACGTGACTTCATTATTATATTATACACCTATATTATCATTATCAGTAATTTCTTCGATTAACAACCGATTAATCGATAGTTCTTGAAAATTTGTTCTTACTTTTCAGCGTGACGCGGTTTCTCGACCAACATCCCATCCCAAAGTGTCTAACGGGCGCAAAGAAGTATAACTTCAAAAACTGGAACATCTGATATATGGCTAAACGATGCAGCATAGCGTTCAGAATTAAATGAGAAAAGGCATACGAAAATCATTACTAATTCAAACTTATTAACAAAACTAAAATTAAAGTTGAAATCACTCATTGGTCGGGATACGTCATATTTAGTGTATGATATTTGGCTTGTATTAATAGCGTTTACAATAACATGGGAGAATTTTTTCTATTTAAAATATTTAGTTGGGGTGCTCAACTTGTAAGTATTAAATCTTATATTTCAGTCAATCTCCAAATGTGCTTATTTAAAATTATTACATTAAAGATAGTTGGAGTGGTATTATTTATGACTATAAACGCTAAATAACCAATGTATAACGAATCGAAAATGTATAAGCTAGCTACAATTTTTGGAAAATGACCGGTGACAAAACTGGGATAATGCTTCAGTTCACTTTGTTTGCTTTTTTAACGTTCTTATACTTTAAATTATTAACCATATAACTATATACCATGTGAGCTATAAAGTCACTTGACACAACAGTTAACTCATAGTTACTCATCAATTTAACTGTAGAACTTGTAAGCTGTTGCTTCAACAATTCTGTTTTGAGGTTATGTTGACGTTAGTTTTATGTATAAGTAATTAATATTACTATTGTCAAACAATAATGGGACTGTAATCAAAAGCCAGCTTTCACACAGCTTTCAAACACGTCAGGTCATCGTTTGTTTCACATCACCTTTAGCATTTAACTTGAACGACCGCACAGTGAATATGGCTGATATTTATATGTTAAATTATTTATTGATTTAAGGGTTCTCCACTGTGAAAACAGCCTTCTATGTAATTGATTTTTTTTATAATTGGGCCGGACAGTAAGCTATCTGCGTGTTATATTTAGTGCATGTAGGGGTTTCATCAGCAGGGGAGAATCGTTCCACCGCTGAGCTGCTTTACTTCACCTGCGTGACTAACTTCCGCCGTCAAGAGTTCAACCTCCACAGTGTTTAGTTGAAAGAACAACTGTAAATAATAGTACAAGTTTGTTTAAATGCTATTTATTATTTACATAATTATTCACTATGTTATTGTTACTATTAATTGTTATTTGAATACTAAATAATGAATGAATAAACTGTTCTAAGCTTGATTTGTTAGTGTTGGTCATAACCACAACAACCGATAGTCACTGCTGCTATAACGACGTAGTGGGCGGGGCAGCTAGCCCGTGGCCTACCGTCTTCGTAATAGCCATTTCAACATTAAATGGAATAACACAGTGAGGGGAGAGTAGTTGACTCTCTCACTTCTACTACTCAGTCCATCTCTCTGTTATCTATATGTAAAGTGTGTGCATCCAGTTGGCCTCTTTCTAAACGGCCTATATTTAGTTGATAAATCACAATATGTCATTAAAAAACTTAAGAAACCTCCACTATATGTCTTTAATTTCGATCATTGAATTTTAGAGGGCACATTATAAGAATTTGGCTACACATTTACAAAACTAAATACTTAAATGCGTCAACATTCTAAAACAAACAGCGGAAATAAATTTTGTACGAAGATATAAGTTATATTTTGTAAGTTTATATGGCATCCTTCTCGTATTTGGGCTCATTTCCCATATAATTTTTAGTAGATTTTGAAAATATTATGATAAAAGGGGTCTAATTTGAAGAGCGCAAAGTTGCCAAATCGAGTGCAACAGGAGTGGCCGGATGGAAAGGTAAACAGGTAAACAACCCTACCGTCGTGCGTGTAAGTTGTAGTGCATCTATAATCAGCTAACGGCCAATATTCGAAGGAATGGACTGTACTTCACACAAGTTATTGATTGAAATTTCAACATTTTAAGGTTATGTCTAATATATGTCCCTACACTACTTCAAAATATTGTTAAAACAGCCCACAAATACATTATTTTATTATAATATTATTTTTATATATTATAAATTATGTCTGGAAACACTCGCCTTTTTTAGACACCTCGTGTGGTGAATGAGAAAGAATTGTATATAACAAAAAATTGAATGGAAGACAAAAACATAATTAGGAGGGTAGATCATAAAAAGATAACATTACAACAGGTACGGTATAGGGAGCGTTGCCCATATATTTTTAGTTGTTATGTATTTTACTCAAATTGTAATATAAAGTTTTTAAACGTTTTAAATTTCGTTGAGAAAATTAAAATTTGCAGTGCCGATGTTATTGAGTGATGTATTATTAAATTTGTAATAAAAAGTTTAAAAACTGTCTTTTAACAATGTTTGCTATGGAATTTCACTAAAAAACTGTTAAATGGCTGCTATATTGTAATTTAGTTCTGTAAATTTTCAATCGATTTTGTTTTTAAGATTTGATATATTGAATTTGTGCATATTGCTAAGTTTAGTAATACATTATTTCTACTACATTTTTTAAAATTACTATTAAATTTTTTTATGTCTATCAGGGTTATATGTATTTATTTATTTATTATAAAGACACCAATCCTCAAGATGTGGGCGAATACTGGTGGCGCAATGCTGTAACCCAGCTACTTAGGGACAAAGTGTTTGGGAGATTGTAGGCGATAGGTCCCATGATCGGTCCTCTTAATACCGATACGGCGTCCGCTCGATGGTTGCCATCGACGTGGACACTACTAGAGAAGTCTGGGGTGCTGAATGGTAATCAAGGTTCGGATGTTGTGTAGGGAATAGGACTTAGTGTCAGACTTGTCAGTTAACTGAAAATCAGATCAACACTACATTGTTTGGATTCCACGTAAAGCTGTTAGTCCCATAGTTGCCCTAGCTATTGAGCTATTGCCTATTAATAAATAGTCCTTTCTGAGCTAAGTCAATCTCAGATAGTAACAATGGCCACACTCGTTCATCTAGACTCATTCACCCCTCATATTCGCCCATATCTCTACGATCAGCGTCTTAGAGATGAATAATGAATACGGATTTCGAATGATAACAAATCTCTCACTATAATTAATTATTATTTAACATACAAGGTTTACAACTGGCTGGATATAGGCGACAAGCACGTCGCTAGCCTATTGGCCAGTCACCAGTATGCAATGTTTAAATTCACAGCTGTTATTAATAAATGCCAAATAATCTGTCATGGCATTTTTTCTATTGATATTATTCCACTTAACCGCCGAAAAACATACAACTAGCTTCTCAAGATTGGTTCAATAAAACTTTTAGGTAGTAGTGGACAAAATGTAAAGTAAAAATAAATTTTATTTTAGTGTAACTGATTATTTTTCTGTAAATTACTTGAGTACAATTTTTTAGTTGAATCTTGTACTATAAATATTGCTGAAAGAGTGTACATTAATGATTCATAAAAATACCTCATCGCTAGAGTTTATCATAATGAGTCATTTTACAAAAGTTATGTACTTTTATAAAATTTGCGGTGCGGGGCTGACGGGGACAATGAGGAGAGACGGGAGGAGAACACGAGGGTGTGTGTGTGTGTGTGCGCGCGCGTGCGTGCGTGTGCGTGCGCGCGCGTGTGTGTGTGTGCGTGTGGGTGTGCGTGTTAGTGAGTGTGCTCTTTGCTACTCCTAGTGACAGTTGCGATGCAATCTAGAACTAAATTCCTTGGAGCGCTCACTGACACCTGGATCGTACGGTTTTTGAACGAGTTATGTACCTGCTAGAAAGACCAAATTAGCCACTTCAGGTAGCTATATTTCCAGGAAGAATTTGAAAAAATTCTTTCCCACAACTCAGTCATTACTTATAAGAAGACTTTTGTTCAAAATAGTTCAAAAATAATTTTTGACCGAAAATATTTGTTCATTTGCATTAGTAGGCCTACCCCACATTCTCAAAAAGTACATTGTTACATCAATAAAATTGAAAATTGCCAATCCATTTACTTACTGTATTTATTACAATTATTGTTAAATTAGGCCAAATAGTAGTAAAACTATTGCACTTTTGCACAGTATTATAAATTTTCCTGAAACAAATAATATGTATTGAGTCCATTCCAGTCTTCTTAAGGAATATATAGAATGTATACTATTAATTATTACTGCAATAACGTGATAAATTAGCACCAATAATTTATAATTTTTTTGTTTGAACCCCTGGCAACCACACGATTGTCGCCTGGTGCAGTCTTGATGTGCGTCAAGGTAGTTGGTAGACCTGAGTTGGCTTAAGCGAGCTTGTCGTCTGGTGCAGTCTGATGTGCGTAAGGGAGGGTGGTTGGTAGGCCTGGTTAGCTACAATAAGGTTAGGTTATGGCTTCATTCGCAGAGTGCTGATCGCCGAATGAGTTTAAGTTGTTCAACGGGAGAGCGTTTAAGATGGTTCACGCATCTAAGTTATTGAGAAACACTTTACAATGTGAGTAGTTTATCGTAAATTTATAATTGCCTTACGATTATTTTTTTCTGCATTATTTAGTGCCTATCATTATCTGAAAACATCTCATATACCGTAGTATAATATTTCAGATTAGATAGTGATAGTTTAGTCACAATTTGATTAAAATTAAAATATAATTTCAAAATGTTTAGTACTCATTCCTTTGTACCACTAAACTAGAAATATATATTTTACTTTTAATATAGTTTTTCTTCTCAACATATCACGTGTTCACTGTTTTGTGAGTCATACAGTAGTTTGATGATCGTTTCTTCGTAGATAATTGTTTGTGAAGAAAATTAGTGATTATAAACGAGAATTTATCTTTTGACATTCATTCAGTTTATTGTTTAGGAGACACGAATGGGATTCTAATATAAGGCCAAACTGTAAATTCATAGTGCTTAACCCTGTTAATGAAAATAAATAAATAAACATCCATAGAACACTAAGCTCTTAACAACACAGACAATTATGAATAAGTTTACTCTGACAACCAGTGCCTCAGCGTAGTAAAAATCACATGAGAGAAGATAACAGGTTACCTTGAAAGAACGAGTAATCATTTACGAGAAGTTGCAATCACTTTGTCAGTACTTGGAGTGGAATAATAATATCAATAAAAATATGCAGACTTAATATCAAGGCCAGTATGAATTATTATTCTGCAGTCAAAGAGCCAGTTCTTATTTACTCTGTGTCTGGGGCCAGTGGATAGGCTGAATAATATTGCAAACATATGCAATCGGTTGTCGGGAAATAGGAAATTCTATTCGTTCCCCCTTAGTCGTCTACCGCAGCGAGCACAGATTAAAAATTTTTATTCTGTGCTAGCTGGTCTACCGTACTATTATATTAGGTTAGGCGTGGTTTTGTTTCCGTTGCACCCATTCAGTTTTTTTTTTTTAATTATCTATAGGATCGTCATCAATATGAGTGGCAAATGAGTGTGGCGAGTAATTGTTACTATCTAAGATAAACTGTCTCTTTGACCCTTTATTAAGATGGCAGTTTTCCTCCGCGAAAAGCACAAATGACATAGGGTTTCTATTTCAACGATTAGGTACGTAATAATAATCGTATCGTAACACTTGAAGTGCCATTTTCAAAGGTGAAAACTAATTCTAGTGGACCATAGTTTGTTTTTTGAAAAAGAAGAGTATTTTTATGGCTTTCACGTTTAAATATGTGAACTTTAAACGTCATTCTTAACAATTTTACATAAGAAATCTCGTAATATGACTCAGTAAAAAGTGTGTTTATAAAGCTTAATGAAGAAAAAGAGTTTACTACATCTCATTATAATGAAAAGCATGAACCATATAGAAATAGAAACGCATCTTTTTGCTACGCTGGCATTGCTACTACGTAGGGCTGTCATCTTTCCAGCGGTGGCATGGCAGTTAGGGAAACCGCCGCCTTGTATGTAATAGTAATGTAAAAACACGTAGGTAATAGTACTATAGTTAGAGTAAACAAGGAACGTATAACTTAGCATGGAATCTGAACCACGTATTATTGGTCTGATCTTTTGCTAACTGATACGCCCAATACTTAGTTCCCTTCTCTAGACAATAACCAAACCTAGGCCAACAGCCAACATGGACACTATGGACTCTTTAGCAGTGTTCAAGTCAGTGTGTTTTGTTGAGTGGACACCATGTCAGAGGATTGAAAACAAATCGTATCGCCTTTAATCTTCACAAAATAGCTTCCGAGTAGCTGGATTACAGCACTACACAATACACACTGCCGGTTTTGTATTGTTATGTATGGATAGGATACATGGTGTGGATAGGAGGTCTTAAAAAATAATATGCATGAGAGGTACTGAAAATCTAGACAAAAATTGTGAATTTAAATTGATTGCGCGTACCAAGCAGGTAACTTGAGTGTAAATAAACAGTTTTGGGTCCTGTAGTAAGGGAGCAGTGGTAAATCAAACTGGAAGAAATAAGTATATATTCAGAAGAACAAATTAATATAACGAGCCCAGCATTCAGTTCAAACGTTAAACTATATCTTTTGGTATGGACTACGTGGACTTCATACTTACATGACGTCGACACTACTTGAAAAGTCTGTGGTGTCAGTGTTTGGCGGTAGTCAGGGTTCGGATGTTTTGTAGGGAGATAACTGAGTTTCCGACTGGTCAGTTAGCTGCAAATCAGACCAGTTTAGATCAGACCAGCAAATCTACGAGGTTTAGATTCCACGTAAAACTGTAGGTCCCTTAGATGCCCTAACTATTGGGCCATTCTAAGGAACAACCGACCTTAGTTGTTCAATGACTACACTCTTTGATCATAACTTATTAATTAATGATGAATAATAATGTATTTCCTAATAAATTATCTACGGTGAAGTAATATTTATCATTTTAAGTGTTACGACAATGTATAATAGGTATACGCTTCATAAACTGATCACGTGGGTTGAAGTTTACGAGTCAATAAAAAGCCTAATGGCAAGTCGGCGGTGATGTGAAGATGAATGAAACAACATTTACAGTACAGTAGTAGTCTTATCGCCAATATAAGGCGACCCAGGGACAAGGGCCAGACACTATGAATGACTGCTGTTTGGTAAGGCACGATGGTCAATGTCGGTTATCTCATTATGGCTTAGTGAAGATATCACATTAGAATGTATGGGCAAGATGAAATATTCCACATTAAACACATGTCCAATATTAGGCTAACCCAGTGACAAGGGCAAGAGACTATGAATATGATTGCTGTTTGGTAAGCCACGATGGTCAATGTCAGTTATCTCATTACGGCTTAGTGAAGATATCACATTAGAATGTATGGGCAAGATGAAATATTCCTCATTAAACACATGTCCAATATTAGGCTAACCCAGTGACAAGGGCAAGAGACTATGAATGATTGCTGTTTGGTAAGCCACGATGGTCAATGTCAGTTGTCTCATTACGGCTTAGTGAAGATATCACATTAGAATGTATGGGCAAGATGAAATATTCCACATTAAACACATGTCCAATATTAGGCTAACCCAGTGACAAGGGCAAGAGACTATGAATGATTGCTGTTTGGTAAGCCACGATGGTCAATGTCAGTTATCTCATTACGGCTTAGTGAAGATATCACATTAGAATGTATGGGCAAGATGAAAATTAATATTCCACATTACACTACATATATGGGAGGACCAGTGGCCGAGCGGTCTAAGGCGTCAAGCACTTTCAAACCTTTTTCTGGGTCTTTACGTATTTAACAAGGTAGTAATTTTACTGCCAGTTAGCACGGTTTGAGAAAATAATAATTAATTACTCAAAGAATTATACAGTCCTCTTTTTAACTTCAAATTGTATTAGTCGACTCATGCTTTAAATTAAAATCAGACAACTTTGTTCTCAGAGTTAAACAACTGTATAAACAACTCTTAGTTGGATTTTTTTGTTCCAGTGCTGTTGTACATCTGTTGTTTTACTAAGACACACATTACTGACTTGTTATATTTAGGGTAATACACTGACAAGTTCTTACACGATTTTTTAAGAACTTTAATCATATAAAAAAAGCATTGTTACCCGTTTTTTGGAAACTAAAATCAGTGGCGAATACATAACGCTTCGCCGTAGATGGTCATCTCTGCCGCAGAGTGAAAGTTGGTCATCAACAATCATAAACATAGAAGGGTATACGCATATAATTAGCAGCCATCTTGGGTACATATAGGAACATCAAAACGCAATCCAAACTAGAGATATTTGCCATGCCCACTTTTCAATCAAACTAACATATAATATGCTAATATTGAACATACAATTCTGAAATTTAACATAAGAAAGGGTGATTTACAAACTATCTAAAAGTTGTATTAAATAAGATTTAGTTTGTTTCGTATTGATATAATTTATTGAAGTTATAATTTTCAATGAAGCTTTAAATAATTGCATTAAAAGTTAGTAGGGTGCATGTAACATCAATTGTCACTGTAAAATCTCAAGATTTTGTTTACTTTTAGGTTATGTAAGGAATTGTTAATTTTTAAAGTGTTGTTCAAGCCTTCGCCAAATCTTTGTTTACAAAAATTATACTTATCAATAAAACAATGGACAGCCAATCTGTATTATTACCAGCTTATCCTAGACAGATAATGAACAAAAAAGTATTTTCTTTAATTTTATAACTAATTCACTGCGTTCAAAGTTTCGAAAAGTCATCGAGTAATTTGTCTTTAGATAGATTACTTTTCAGTTGACCATCTCGCTGTCTTGACACCTTTTCGCGGTTCCACACTTGACATTTTGAAACACTCGTGACTGGTTTAGCATCTTAGCCGATGACTATATGACTATAAAATTTGTTTTCAAATTTTAGGCAGCTGCGTTAGTAAGTATGGCCAGAGAGGGATAGCGATATTAGGTAGGCCTAGTTGAATAACATATAGACTGCCATATATGACCTTGAATTGGTCATTACAACCTTGATTGCCGTACCAAAATAGCCGACGCTTTTATTAAACAATAATCATAGTCAATTTAAATTAGATACCGCCCTCCACTATCGTGAGTTCATGACAGTCTTGGGCAAGTCTCCAGACAGCCGTCTTTGTTAACGAAATCCGATCTTTCTCGTTAAAGTTTACTCCGTAAGTGCGAGACAAATTCTTAGAGTTAACAGTTTGTGAAAACGACAGTCAGCTATTAATGTCGACCACCGTTTTGATTCAGGAAGCAGGTCAGTGTTCTTCAAAGTCGATATGAATATCCAAAATCAGTGTGAGCAGATTGGTGAACTGAGTGCAGCAGGACTTGTGAATTTAAATTAATTAAAATCCAACTGAATTACGTGCACCCGAGTTTGAAGGGTGTTTATTAAGTAACTACGAGACTTATGACAAATCCAGTTACACAGTTTATTCCTTGTTTAGTTTTACGTTATGACATGCGCGTTTCAAAATTTTATTTTAAGTTTTGATATTATTCTGTTTGGAACGAAAAAGAACCACGAATTTTAACAGTTTTCACAGTGCATCCACTTTACATTTTTATTACTAACAAACCCGTTATTGTTAACTTAGGTCTTGTGTAAATTAATTGATGATAACACGAATAAAGATATCAGTTGAGAAATGTGCGATGCAGCTTTGACGTAGCCGTATAGAGGGGGGGAGGCTTGTTATCTTCATGTTTTCTTCTAGAATTACTGAAATTGTTATAAAATAATTGAAGACATTCTTGTAATTCCATAAGTACTCAAATTATCTTATTCCCCAACGAAATCAATGAGGCATTTTACATAGAATGTAGATAACATAGATCTATAGACCTTTGATAAATATTATTTTAAAATTAAGCCTACATAAGAGTGTCATATTATACTTCTCATCGCATTATGTAGTATTTTATTGGACAATATACCACGTGTACTTGGTACTTGATACTTAACAGACAATCTATGATCCGGAGCTGAATTCCCATAGCTTTACAACTTTTTTCAGTTGTACAACAGCACATTCTTATTATTAAGTCAGAAATTAGTCACATTGATGTTTAATATATTGATTGTGAGCTACAATAGTTCAAATAATATTTATACCCATTTTATTCCCCCTAAAAATGTACACGTTTAGACTCAATAACAAGTCCTTACTAGATATGAAAAAAATCTATTACTCAACAAAAGCTATACTATACGGTTTTATTGTTTTGTTTTTTTAATTCCAAACAATTTCGAATTTTCAAAACAAGAAACATTTCCATTTTTTCGTCAATATAAATAATTTGTGGTATCTGCTTTGTTTGTTATTTGATAGGACAAAAACAAATACTGTTTGGACGACGCTGACTCAGCGTCGCGTCTAGCAAACAGTTTACTTGTGTTGGGCTGCTTCATAAATAAGACGACTACAACAGCGTAAAACGGCAGTGGATTGAGATTGTATAAACTTATACTTGCATTTAAAATTGCATGTTTCTTTCTGTGGTCAAGTTTGAACATGTTGGAGCAAGCCTACTGTACATTGAGTTGCTTTCGCTCAGGTGAGGGAATAAGCAAATAATAGAAACGGAATGGCAAACTCATGTCATTTAATTGCAGATACGAAAAAAACTCGAACTATAGATCACATAATGATTGCCCATTGTGCTCTTTCAGATGATTTTGCAGATCTTCATTCAATTGAGAAGAGGATGTTGGATTGTTGCAGAACTTGGATGTACTTTTGTGACGGGAGATCAATATTTTAAAACACAACTTCTTTAGATTTTGATCATGAATTTTAAATGTTTAACTCTGTCCATCTTCGTATTTTTTTTTATGACAGGAATAGCCATTTGATATTACATCCTGATATATAAAACATGAAGCCGTTTTCTGTTTAACGCAAATCCTCTCTTATTTTTTGATTAATTTTAATGATTGAAGTTTCAACAAATTTTCGCTTATTTGTAGTTGTACATTAAGGTCTTCATTTTTCAATATTTTTACCCTGAAGGGCACAGGAAGCCCTCAGGGTATGTTTCAGCCATATGTCAACAAATGGAATGAAAACTTCTGAAATAGGCTAAATAGTAATTAGAGAATTAAAATGCATGTTTTTAGCTACGGAACTGTGTATATGACTAAAATCGTACAATAACTGTCTATTAGTTCCAAAGAATTGACTTGCTGACTTACCATTTTAGTAATTAGAGAAATTTAATAACCTAGACATTACAGTTTATAACTTTATTCCTTATATATGTATGAGGTAAAACTAATAATAGTTTTAACTTCCGACATAATTTTAGAATTAATTTCAAATTTATTTTTATTTCATGTAAAAACAATATAATATAACAGGATATAAAATATAAACTAACAAATTTATTTATCACATTTGTGTTTTGAATTAGGACTGTTGCTTTCAAACTTATAGAATGTAGGTTATATCAATGGTATTGACAATTCATCAATGACACTATGTTTGTATTCTAAATGAAGCAGATTTGTCAACATGCAAGTTCAATCTTAATGACAATATTAACTTGATTATTTTTACGATATCAAACATAAGTACTTCCTTCCCCCTTCCCCCCTACCCATTACATTCCATGCTCCTTGTGATTATCCCTTCTACCCAAGAAACTTCGCAATTTTGAAAATTATACTTTCCTTTCATTTTAGCCTACTTTTCTCTTCAGATATTCAGTTGGTGTCCTCTCACAATTCGCCACTACATAGACTTTTCGTACTACCGTATTTAGATTTGCCTACTATATTTTGTAAGAAAAGTAACTTAATTTCATAATCTAAATTGTTGAGAGTTCATTTATTTCATATTATTGAACTCAAAATATTATAAAGTCAGCTTCTGTAAAACAAGAAATGTTTCACAATGCAGGTAATAAGTTGATTGATTATAACAGTTCAAGGCACTTTATTTCGTTTAAAGATTATGTAAAAACTTTGTCATGATTATGCAAACTGAATTTGACATTGCTTATGATTTATAAATGTCAAAATTTAGGATACTACTGTAAATGCCCAAACCAGATTTATAGCGAGGAAATTACAAACTGTAGATGACAATTAGTAATGTAATGAATAAAGTTAGTTTTATATTTTAGAAAACAATTATGAACTTATATTGGTATATTAAAGTTCTTAATTAATCATTAAAAACCACTTATTGACAGTATTTGGCCACATTATTTTTAATTGTGTTCTAAAGTTGTTTCCACTTGAATCACCAAACCCTCAAAATTTATATAGCTTAGAAAATGCTCCCATTATAAAGTACAGGCTTGGTAAAACAGTTTTTACCTGTATTTACTCATTTTAGTATATATTCTATGTTATTAAATTATTTAAAACTACTACTACTATTTACTATGATTAGATTTTTTAGCTGTAGTGAATTTCCAATTACAACTTTGATACTACGGTATTGACAAATAATGATTACATTAATAAATTTTAATATGGAACACTTAATAATTACTCTATCTAAACTTTGATAAAGCTTCTTAATTTGTAAAACATACCACAGGGAGGCAGCAAAAATATCGAAAAAAAGAGTTGTTACTAAAAAATAAAACAACAAATTTTGATCAGTACTAATGATTTCAATAAAAATAAAATTGATACTCAAATAATATCTATCAAATATAGCAAAAACAAATAAGATTAAACAGGAAGTGTGTAAAATCATCTAATTCTTAGAAAAATTGGAGTTTAGTTTTATGTGTTTTTTTTAAGCTGCTCAGAATAGAAGTAAAAACAATGTCCTTTTTTGGGAATAAATTTTAATTTACCCTGATTCAATAAAAATAATAATGGAACTTTCTAAACTACTCCAAAAGATAGGGATTGTCTTAAAAAATGTATCAAATATGTTCCAAAAACAAGTTTCAGATTGACAACCAGTTTTAATACATGGCTTCAATATGTTACGAGTATTTCAACAGTTTATTATTTTATTTTGAAATTTTCAAAATTAAATACTATCAAAAGCTGTTAATCCAAAGAAAATACACAAATATTTGTTTATACAATTTATTTCAAATCTAATAAAACTTTATTTTATTTAAACCAAACATTGTTACTGGATGTTAACGTGTTCCCCCATGTGGAAAGTGTTATATGTCGGCACTGGCGGCGCAGTGCCGTAACCCAGCTACATGGGGACAAAGTGTTTGGGAGATTGTAGACGATAGTTTGGATGCTTGGTCCTCTTAATACCGACATGGCATCCGCTTGATGGTTGCTATCGGCGTGGACACTACTAGAGAAGTCTGGGGTGTCCATGTTGGGTGGTAATCATTGTGCGTATGTTGTGTGGGGGAGATAACTGAGTATCAGGTTTGTCAATTAGCTAAAAATCAGACCAGCACTACGTGGTTCGGATTCCACGTAAAGCTGTAGGTCCCTTAGTTGCCCTGGCTGTTGGGCTATTAATAAATTGCCCTTTCTGAGGAACAGTTGAACTCAGTTAGTAACCAGACTACACTCATCCTATACTCTTATAACCATTCATATTCGCTTTAAAATACCAACAACGTTGTGTCGGCGTCTCATATGTAAGAACGTACTATGTAGGAATATCTTTAGACCCAAGAAATGTTATTTCTTAATTAATTATTAGTTATCACATTAGAAACAGCTGTTTATAAGTTGATATTAGCTTGAATTGATCAGCTGTCCCTACATATGGGTGATCAGGGGAAGTGGGAATATCTTCCTGAGGTGATGGTATACACAAAAACAAGCAGAACAATCATAAATATATGTCCATTATAAAACAGCCGATATTTAAGTTCATCAGCTCAAACAAAATTTGGATCAAGTATTTTTATCTTTAACTTGATTTTAATTACTTATATATAATTAGATTTGTAATAAAATTTTCAAAACAATTTTTTGTAATTTTTTTTCAGATTAACAGTTAATTAATTGCATTTTAACATATTAATAATCCTGAACGTAATTTTTGATCTGTGAGTAATTTTTACCTTACCTGTTTGTTTCAGATATTAAAACCAAGCAAAATGGGTTGAGAAATGCATCGTCCTTAACATCACAGCAAGTTTATAAAAGAGAAGACCAATATGGTGCCCACAACTATCATCCCCTCCCAGTAGCTCTCAGCAAAGGAAAAGGTTAGTGTGAAGTCTCATCCGACGAAGGCTGCAATAGGAGGTTCTGAGGGAGACACTCCTTAACAAACTTATTTTTTACCAAGCTACGTTCCTTGGAGTGATAACAAAAAACTGCTGACATTGTTGAAAAATCTTATCCTATCTCAGGTTACCATAAATCAAAACTTATTTAGCACAACTGATGATGACAGAAAAGTGGCACTTTTCAGCGTTTTTATAATTTTCTTGACCAAACAATCTATCAACAAAGTTGTCATAACATCACCAACTCCTCTTTAGTTCCCTTGTCATTCATATAAAAGTCAATGTCCAGGATGTGATACTTGGCTACATCTACTTTATCCCCCTTACAGTCTGACCTTGTTAAGTATTAATGTGGAAAATACATAAGATTGCCTGCGAGGTTGAACCTGTTTGTTTATTGGTAAGTTTATTGTAAACACATGTTTATACCATGATGCCATTTAGATGGTTAGACGGCATACTGCGTAACTGATCTCGGCTAATGCAATTTTGCATATACTCATTTGTATACTGATTTAAATAATTAAATAAATATATAAAATGATTTATATTAAGTAAAAGCAATCCTCAATATAATTCATGAACTTCATAATAGATTATATTTAAAAAAAAGTGTGCATAATGTGGTGATGTGTCTAATTAAACATTAGTTGTAAATAGTAAACCTTAGGTTTCTACTGAAACCGTTTGTTCTTAACCACTGTACGTGTATGGGCGGGTGGGAGGGTCATACGAGTTGTACTTTCAGTTGTGATGACTCACTCTCCCACCCATTCATATACAGTGGTATTAGATTTGACTGCCCACCCATTCACCTACGACTCACTTAGCGGGGTATTGGCTCACCCACTTACATACAGTGGTTATGACCCATCTTCCCGCCCAAAGACGTTTAGGTTCAGTCTCACAGGCAATCTAGTTTATTTTTCCACATTCATTCTTAACGCAGGCAAACTGTACTTTGACTAAAACGTTTTATACAAATAAGGGAAAACTGTAATGTGCCTCTTTATGGTGTCAATTTAGTTGCAAAATTGACCTTATCGAAATAGTGGCAAGCTCGAAGTATTCCTTGCACATTTTACAAAATACTCATTTCTCTCATAAGAGCTTAAATAGCAAAGAGCGGGCACCCCTGCACACTTTACATGTCAACGTAACTCGCTTCACACACCTTGTCACAACTAGACCTTTAGCCTCGATCTGTTGTTATATAATTCAACTGTACTATAAGACTATTAAAAGCAATATAACAAATTTAAGTAATAGTTTTATTTATTAGCTTATTTATTTTTTATCCTTTATCTACTGTTAATGCTGTTCTCATGAGAGATAAAATGTTCTGTTAAAAAATATTTCTAATGGAATTTCCAAAAGTCCTTTCTGCACCTCTTACCTTACCTTACCTATGTGGTCACTCAAACCTATTGGTAACAATTCTTCGCCATCCGTCCCGGTCCTGCATCATCTCTGGTGTTACATTCAGCTGTCTCATGTCTTTCATTATTTGGTCTCCCCACCATAATTTTGGGTGTCTCAGTAGCCCCCAAGGGGGGCTACCTTTTGGAGCACTTTCTGTTACAATCCTTAGTATGGAGTCCAGCTTCCTTCTCTTGATGCGGCCAGCCCATCTTAGTATTTTGCTTTTAATTTGGGCAACAATGTCTTAGTCTTGGTAGAGCTCTCTTAGTTTGTTACTGGTCCTTATTTCCAAGTTCTTTGATCGTTGACTGGGCCGAAGATAAAGCATAGTATTTTTCCCTCTAAAAATTTTATTTTCAGATATTTTACTGAGTGCCCAGGTTTCAGACCCATACAATATACAGGTAATACCAGGCATTTGTGTAATCTTTATTTGGTAGCTTTTGAAGTGGTTTTTTTTTAACTGCAAATAAAAATAATTATAAAAATTTTACAATCTAATCAAAAAGAATTCAAAACTGTATTATTGTGTTGGGTGGGTGATTTTAAAGACAATGATATATAATATGTCATATTTACAAAACAAAAAAACATTTTTTATGATTTTTAAACAAATTACCTTGTAAATAGCATAAAAATCCCTGGCAGTATAGACCTAGAGCATTGGCAGCTGTAGGGTAACAAGATACCTCTATTAGTTATTACAATATAATTTATCACCCTGTTTGTGAATTGGCACTATAACTGCAGTTTTCCAGTTCAAGAATTTTTTCATTTTTCCAAACAATCCATATTAAATTTTGTATTTTCGTAAGAAGAACCTAGCTCCCTACTTCTAAAAGCTCTACTGATAGACAGTCCTCTCCTGAAGAACCTAGCTCCCTACTTCTAAAAGTTCTACTGATTGACAGTCCTCTCCTGAAGCTTTGCCATTTTTTAGGGATTTTGAGCTTCTCCCACTTCTTCCAAGGATGGTTCTTCTACTTTTGTTGGTTATCTGCTGTAAGTTTCCGTATTCTTCATCTTGGTGACTAATCTCATCTCCAAATATGCAGCACCTCTCTTCTGTTGCAGGTTATTTTAGAGCTTCTCCCACTTCTTCCAAGGACTTCTACTTTTGTTGGTTGTCTGCTGTAAGTTTCCGTATTCTTCATCTTGGTGACTAATCTCATCTCCATTTAGTAGGTTTTCAAAATATTTTCTCCAAATATGCAGCACCTCTCTTCCGTTGCAGGTTATTTTACCTTGACTGTCTTTAACACCAGAGGTTTTTGCTGTATGACCCTTCTGGAAAAATCTTAATGTGGGGAAGAAATCTTTGCTATTATTATGAGTTCTGTCTTCCTCTGGTTTTACTGTTTGATCTTTTATAAATATCCTCTTTGCTGCTTGTAACCTTGTATTTACCTCTCTATTACAGGTGTTATATTTTCTACAGTGTTATCGGAAAGGAAAGTTTGTATGATTTATTAATTATTTTTATTAATTATTTTTATTTTTATAAAATTTTTATTAATTATTTTTTGACATTCTTCAGAGAACCATGGTTTTGTTTTTTTAGCTTTCCTCTATAAAGAGAGAGGAAGAGTAGTTCTTTGTCTTACTTCCACACTCAGTGCATCCCTCTTGCTCCATTGCTTTTAGTAGGTCTCAATCTACATGGATTAGTCCTAATAGAGTTGAGCCCAGGTACTTTTTACATTTCTGATATTTTCCCCACTGTCCTTGGTTTTTAAGCTTTAAAGTTAATCTAATCTTCTTCCAACCTTTGTAGGGATCACTTTGCTTATGGATTAAACACATAGATTTGAATAACCCTATTAACTATACTTATTGGGTTCTCCAATCAAATGACAAGATAAATGTATCATCGCACACTTTTGTACAAACTTTAGTGGCTGTTTATACAGTTTTCTTAATATTAAACTTGTCAGTACGGTAACTAATAGTACCCTGTTAATTGCAGTTATCAATAATGTTTATGTGTATTATTCGGAAAAATTAAAAAGGGGCCGTCCCTAAATTAAACAACACCTGAAGGGGGAGAGGGGGGTTTTTACACCATCACAGGGGAGGGGGGGAGTTCTAAGCAGCGTTACGTAACTATTAATCCTCAAGAATTTGCTTGAATTCATTCGTACAATTTTATTGTTTTTCCCCAAAATACAAGAATGCTTTTTACAAAATTTTTAAATTAATAATATATTCTCTTCCTTTTAGAAAACAAACAACGACTTTATCATAAAAAATGCATCAAAGTGAAAAAAAAAAATAAATTGGGGTTGTTTACAGTGTTACATAATTTGTTAGTATTATCCGTTATACGGGAGGCTAGGGGGGTCTGAAAAGGCTGATTTTAGTGTTACGTAATTTAGGGATGGCCCCTAATTTTACTGCAGCATACATAGTTCAATTACAGTTATTTGGATGGTAGTTATCTATTAAAAAAAAATAGTAACAATTTTCAGAAGCTGATTGTTATTTCAAACGTAGAGAGTATTCCCTCTGTCTTTTTTTAGTACAACAATTATAGAACTTACAGAGTCCTTTTAAAGAATAATATTTGTACAGGAAGTAAATAAGAATCAGTAAGCAAACAAAAACTGTGTCACGATAAATATTATTTTGCCCTTTATGAGGATAATTTTAATATTTCTGATTTATTTTACAGATTAAGAATTGGAATAGATATTTTAAGAACTTAAATAATTTGAATCACAAGCCATAGATGTTATGTAGCTAATTACAATACTTACTTCCAGGTGTGTATCTTTGGGATGTGGAAGGAAAACAGTATTTTGATTTTCTTAGTGCATATTCTGCGGTCAACCAAGGTCATTGCCATCCAAGAATTGTGAATACTCTTAAAGAACAGGCAGAAAAGTTAGCTTTGACTTCCAGAGCGTTCTACAATGATGTGCTTGGAGAGTATGAGGAATACATAACACACCTTCTAGGGTATGACAAAGTGCTCCCTATGAACACAGGTAAGATGGGTTTTTAATTAGATGTTCAGAGAACAGTTATTATTGTGAATACATGATAGTCAGTAAATTAATAACAACCCTGATGGCACAACTCATGAAAAGTTAGTTTTTTTTATTTTTAATGTTTCACATTAAAATGAGGCATGCTGTATCAAACACAAAAACTGTCAAAACAATTAAAATTGAACCTTATTGTTGAAAATTCAAGGGGTGAATTGAATTAAAAAAAATATTAGCATCTACTAGAGGTTTTGACAAAAACAAATTTTCTAACAGAGTATTCAGGATCAGCATTTTCTTATAACCTTCTGCTAACGAAACAACTTCTTCTTCTGCAATTTTTCTCCCTTCATGGTCCAAGTCTTGAAAATGTTGAGTTCCTAAATTTTATCGATCAACATGTCATCCTAAAAAAGCTTTTTTCAACCATTTACAAGGTTTGATTGCTTGGCTTGTTTCCAAATGTGAGACCAGTTGCTCTTTTAATTTTGACTCTGAATCAACTTGTGAAGTCGAGTCAGTTGTGAATTTTGGACGCAATCAACCGGACAATTGTCAGTCAAAGTTGTAGGTAAGTTTATTAGTTTAAGAACGTAGTTTTATAACATGTCTGTGTATATGTAATTTAGTTTTTAGCAGTTGAAAAAGACTTGGGTTTTACCAAATCAAAACGTCGTGATTGGTATTTTTCACGTAATGATGGCAAATGTCCAACAACCTTTGTCTTTCCCAATCACATTCAGCTTGCCGGTGATGTTCAATGTAGTGCGCTTAATTTTTTTCAATCCGTTAATATCCTGATCAGTTCACACACTTATTCACTAGATCAACACAATTACACAAGTAGTAAAATAATAGGTAAAAACGTATGCTAATGATCTGAGAAAATAATGATAAACTGGTGTGGTGTGATGCAATGTAACACAACAGTCTGCTGTGGTGTGATGCAATGTAACACAACAGTCTGCTGTGGTGTGATGCAATATAACACAACAGTCTGCTGTGATGTGATGCAATGTAACACAACAGTCTGCTGTGGTGTGATGCAATATAACACAACAGTCTGCTGTGGTGTGATGCAATGTAACACAACAGTCTGCTGTGGTGTGATGCAATATAACACAACAGTCTGCTGTGGTGTGATGCAATGTAACACAACAGTCTGCTGTGGTGTGATGCAATATAACACAACAGTCTGCTGTGATGTGATGCAATGTAATACAACAGTCTGCTGTGGTGTGATGCAATGTAACACAACAGTCTGCTGTGATGTGATGCAATGTAACACAACAGTCTGCTGTGGTGTGATGCAATATAACACAACAGTCTGCTGTGGTGTGATGCAATGTAACACAACAGTCTGCTGTGGTGTGATGCAATATAACACAACAGTCTGCTGTGGTGTGATGCAATGTAAGACAACAGTCTGCTGTGGTGTGATGCAATATAACACAACAGTCTGCTGTGATGTGATGCAATGTAATACAACATATATTTTAACATTTTATTGTTAAGTTTTCTTTTTAATATGAATTTTTACTTGGAATTAATTAGTTGTATAAATTATTAGCTCAGTCAATAATGTTATGACCTATAAAAGTGTTAATGTACAGTTAATTTTTGTAGGGAATTCTCTTAGGTTTGTTGGTATATTAGGAGAGCTAGGACATCAGCAAACTTATCTAAAAAGACAAATACAAAACAGTACTAAAGGGAGGGGAGAGAGAGAGAGAGAGAGAGAGAGAGAGAGAGAGAGAGAGAGAGAGAGAGAGAGAGAGAGAGAGAGAGAGAGAGAGAGAGAGAGAGAGAGAGAGAGAGAGAGGAAGGGAGAGAGTGGGAGAGAGGGAGGGGGAGAGGGAGATGGCTTCCACTATTGCTGGGTAGGTAGCTGTTCATAAATATACACATCTGGGTGGGTTAGACACGTACAGTGGTATTGACCCATCTGCCCACCCATACACTTACAGTGGTATTAACCCACCCACCCGCCCATACACGTACAATAGTATTGACCCACCCGCCCGCCTATACACGTACAATGGCACACACCCAACCGACCGCCCATACACTATAGAGCAACACTCAGGTATAGATGCAATATTTCAGTTAGCTTATATGAAGTTTGTTGATATTGAGTGGTTTATCTTATGTTCAGATTAACCAATAGTATCGCAGCAGCCGCCATTTTGACGATTCCAGCCAGTGGGGTCACGTGATCATAGGCCTATAAATTGTGTTGTAGAACACCATTTTCCATTCTTTTGTGAATCCCTCTGGTCTTAGGAAGGTGAGCGTGGTTCACCGAAATCGATCACCATAATATTTGTGCATTTTGTGCTTATATTTCTCTTCCATTTGTGTCCTTGATACAAATTTTCAGTGCCACCGGCACTTTCAACAGGGTGAGTAGGGACAGACTGACTTACCTTCCACTGAGTGAACAGCTGAACATTTGTGAATAATGTGCTGTTCCTGTATTTGTTTACTACTGTTAGTCGTTCGTGAACTTAGATAAGTTTGCTGATGTCCTCTCTTTAGTTAACAGCCATAAGGCAGCTCTCTATTCTTCTCGATTGTCTGCCATTCACTTCTACTCGGAGTAGGATGACACCAAATATCATGTTATACCTGCTTTGTGTACTCCAGACTGAGAGTCTTCCTCAACAACTTCTACCTTCTGTAGATCCTTCGATTATCTTTTTTAACATACTGTCATGTCTGATTATATCAATCAACTGTGCTCTTCTTCGTTTAATCCATTTCATTAAGCATCTTTCCTCTCTTACTCTATTGAAAACTTCTTCGTTCGTTATCATTTCTCTCCAACTGATCTTCATGTCCCAACTGATTATATTTTTTTTAGAAATTTTAAAAATAATTTAGGACTTTATCAAGCTTAGATCTTATTTCTATACTTATGAGAGAGCTCTTTCTCTAACTTACATAGCAACTCTTCACCAAGCGACGCACCACTCTTCACCACTTTCACACTCGAACTGCCCCACGCACCACACTTTCTTCTCACATCCACCAGTGTGGAGGGTCTCCCATTGGCCAGCCAGAGTGACGTGTCCCGAAGCATGTTGGCCGCCTTGAAAATGTCACACAAACTCCGTGAACTTTGGAAATCGATGAACTGTCATGACCCCCAACACATCACCTGATTGCCAATCTACAGTTTTTGAAATGGATTATAATTTTGATGTATTAAAACAGCTGTTTGAAATTATTTACTAAAATTTAATATCTTCTCTATGCTTTTATGTTTTGTTATTATGTGTTGATTCAAAGAATATTATTGACGGATGGTAAGTATCAGACACTTTATTGTTGTAGGAAAATAACTGTACAGTATATTTAATTTGTGTTCCAGTAAAAGTTTATAAGAACCTATAACGTTTAGTTTAATTATTATTTCCACTGAACTAATTAATCTGTAGTAAAAATTTATAATGAGTAGAAAATTGTAATTGTACTTTACAGTTTTAGCAAACTGGGACCTGGTGGTTTCGATGAAGTTCCAGATTGAACTTACATCCCCATGCAGAAGACTCAAACTCTGTTTGAAGATATCTGGACAGCAAGAGTGAATTGAGAAGATGTAGAAGTGAAGTTGTTGAATATGCGTGGGTTTTGAAAGGCTATGTTGGAAGTGTCTGGAAGTTCCAGATGTCCAGCTATTGAGAATCTGTAGTGGTCTGGTTGTTATCTACAGATTATCTACATGGTGGTTTCGATGGAGTTCTAGATTGAACTTACACACCCATTGTCCAAGATTCACTTCCATAGGTTGCAATGCTTTCAGCATGTGCTTCCTTACCTCAAGGCTAACATTATTTGAAGTGATAGGCTCTTCTTTTTATTTAATGCATTTTTAGCTTGAACAATTATGCTTGCGATATTACTACAGCTTCTTCCATCATTTGTTATTTTACTGCCCAGGTAATTGAATTCATTCTCCTGTTTCATTACTCTATTCCTCAATATCACTGGTATACTGTCCTCTCCGTTTCTGCTGCATACTAGAATTTTGGTTTTATTAGTGTTTATTTTCATTCTGAATTCCTAATCCATTATAATGTCCATCTTGTTCAAAATTCTTTGCAGACCTTCTTCTTTCTCTGTCATCACTGCTATATCACCCGCTAATGTCCTATATCTCCTAATATAGGAGTGCCCTTTGACCTAAACTAAAATTCTTGTAAGTTAGTTGTTAGTATTCTATTATTTTCTCGGTTCTTGTGTTTATTAAAGATAGAGCCTTGCAGTTTATGAACCACTTTACATGAATCATTCCTCATGCTAATTTACCTCAGTTCCTTTCCAAGCACACATCTATTTTCTCATTTTCTTTTACCCTCACACAACATTCTATTTGCTGTGGCTTTTCCTCATTTTGCTAAGTTTGTGCCGAGTAATAATTAAGTTTTCTTTGTACAGGAGTGGAGGGAGGAGAAACTGCTATCAAATTGGCAAGAAAGTGGGCTTATAAGAAGAAAAAGGTACCAAAAAATCAAGCTAGAATTCTCTTTGCAGAAGGTAATTTCTGGGGCAGGACATTAGCAGCTGTGTCAAGCTCTACCGATCCTACATGCTACGAAGAATTTGGTCCTTATATGCCAGGATTTTCCATAATACCGTACGATGATCTGAATGCCCTTGAAGTGAGTATTGTATCATTTACGTGATTATTCTCAGCCCTAGATAATAACTGAACTTTTTGTTAGGTGGTTTATTTATGGAAATCGATTGTCCAAGTACTTGAAACTAAATTTTTAACCAATCCAATTTACTTTTTCATTCATATCTTAACCATGTACCTAATGCTGATAAAAAGTGTAGTATTTCAAATACAGTGCAGGTTCACCTTCAAGGGAAGGGGCTGATGGTATGTCCAAGGTTCCCTGTGATCACCAGACTAACGGGGAGAAGGAAACCCTGAGCTAGAGTAAAGAGTTTATCTATTCTGACAGGTCTGCCTTGAAGACCAACCAGATATAGGAGATGTTCAACGGGATAAATGTCTGAAGTAGTATTCACTATACACTATCTGATCTTGTTTGGCTGACATGTGACAGTGTAGTTGTTGAATATTGAGTTATATTCAATAATAATTTAATATTTTATAGTAATTTTTTTTAGACATAAAAGAGAGGTCAATCTCCTTCTTACACTTACTCTGCCCATTCCCCATAGGCTACTGATCTGTGCCCGGAAATGATTCAGACAGAGATAGAGGGTGAACCAGTACAGTATAAGGTAAACGTGTATTGGGAAAACTTCCAGTTCAGTCCAAATTCGATCCTGGCCTATCTATAATCCAGGCTCAAAGTCCTAACTCCTCAGACTGCTCAGCTACCAGCTTGCCTAAATATCTAGTGAATCAGTGAAGTTAGTTTATGAATTATGAACATAATGACAAACTAAACAAGGCTGTGTACACATGTGTAATAAAAACCATACACTTCAATTTATTATATAAATGCTTATCCTAAAAATTTTTTTAAAAGTTTTATTTGCATATTTTATTTATAATCTAATCTCATAGGTATTTGTTGCAGATATGAGGATGATGTTAGAAATTTAAGAAAATTGAATTGATATATTGACATTTCCATCATATAAATATACACACATAGATATGTGCATATTTTCATTTCCTTTCTAAATACCTTAGATATGACAATTCTTGGCAGTCATTAGAATTTTTAAAGTTGTTTTACTTTTCACCCTTCAACAGAAAGAACTAAAGGACCCCAACGTAGCAGCATTTATGGTGGAGCCTATCCAAGGTGAAGCGGGAGTCAAAGTGCCTCAAGATGGTTACCTCAAGGGTGTTCGTGACTTGTGTACCAAGTACAATGTACTGTGGATAGCAGACGAAGTACAAACAGGATTGTGCAGGACTGGCAAGATGTTGTGCGTCGAACATGAGAATGTCAAACCAGACATTCTTATCTTAGGAAAGGCCCTGTCTGGAGGTTTATACCCGGTACGTCGACTTTTTACATTAAGAACAGTATAACTATAATTAAATTCTAGGAACTGTGAATAAAAATACAAGGAATATTTGAAAAATAAGCACATTTTTGGTTTAACATCACACAAGTTGTATTGTGCCTTCTGTGCATATACATTTTGCAGATATATAAACATTTTTTTACAATAATTGGGCCAAACAGAAAGTGACCTGCATGTTTTATTTAAATGCATATAGGGGTTTCAGCATCAGAGGTGAATCGTTTCACTGCTAAGCTGCCGTACATCACGTGTGAGTAACTTTCACAAACAAGTGTTCATCTTCCAAAACAGTGTTTAGTTGAAAAAATTACTGTGATGAACTGCTGAATTTGGTTAAAGTGCTAATTATTGCTTACATTATAATGACTGTGTTTAATTGCTTTTAAGCTTGGTTTTTCAATGCTAATGGTCACTGCTGCTAATGGCGTATTGGGTAGAGTTTGCTATTGTGGCACCAACGTGTGGCCAAAGATCATCCTATTTGCAATAACAATTTTTAAATGGAACGACAGAGTGGGGAAAAAGTAGTTCTCTATCTAAATTCCACCACTCAGTGCGTCTCTTCTGCACTACAGTATTCAGTACGTCAATTTCTAAGTGGCCTATCTATGCTTAAAATGCTATATCATACTTTAATTTCTACGCCTCAAACCAACTAAATTTTCTAATTGGCTATTGAACTAAGCGAACCATATTTCTCAAGTGGAACACCACTTGTCTAGTTAGCAATGAAGAAGGCGAGTTTTAGTCAAATGTTGAAGTGATGAGAAATATGTCAACTGTACACTTCTGAATTAAATGGTAATTGATAATTTTCTCAATGGCATTACAATGTTCACAATTTTTTTCTCTAAAAAATTTAAAGCTGGGATTCAAATAAGAAATCATTTGCACTCTATTGGGATATGGAAACCCTTGTGCCAAAATATATTATGAAATGATAGTTCTTACAAATCAAATGCCTGTCTACAGCATTCCAAGGAGCGGAATCTAACCATAGTAAAAGCCTGATTATTAGAAATAATTGAAGTTAAACTCATTTTGGATAGCTGAAATTCCTGATAAACCAAGGTTAAAAAGAATTAGTAATTTTGGTAAATAAATGTGCACTCTCCAACTCAAATTATTTCATATCTATACAGTACTGCATTCTGTTTCTGAATAACTTATTTTATTTGACATTAAAGTGGGTATGAAATGAGACTTCAGTAAGTGATATGGAGAAAATCTAACTCTTGTGTCAGCTGCTAGGGCATGGTGAGGTACGGTCAATTTTGCAATTTTTACTCTTACAAAAGATTTAGATTTTTGCTTAAATTGTGACAACTTCTCTTTTCCGTTTAGCTGACAGATTAAAAAGTTAAAAGATAAATATTATACTATACTACTGCTTTTAATCAAACACATGTTCTTTAAAAATTATTGACCTATGATAGTTTAGTTGCGATTTATAAATAATATCTAATAACCTGGTTTTCTGATAACTGCAGTTCTAACAAAAGGGGTTTACTGTATCCCGTAATAAAAGTATCTAATTTATAGTCTAGGGTGAAAGCAATATAATAATTATTGGTTTAACACATCTTGTTTTAAAAGTTCTGTTTAACCAACTTGCATAGGTTGGCAATTTGACGATTATGAAATAAATTAGCTTCAATAAAATTTAACATTTCTGATGTTACAAAAATAATAAATGCTATAAATAAAAAAATTATCTAAATGAAAACATTTTTATGATTTCAAGATAATACTGTTCAACTATTTCAGGTTAATTTAATTTAATTTTTATTTATTTCTAAGATGCCGATCGTAGAGATATGTGCGAATAAGAGAGGTGAATGAGTGTGATGAATGTACATGAACAAATGTAGTCATTGTTACTATCTGAATTCGACTTAACTCAGAAAGGACTATTTATTAATAGTCCAATAGCCAGGGCAGCTATGAGACCTACAGCTTTACGTGAAATCCGAACCATGTAGTGTTGGTCTGATTTTCAGCTAACTGACAAGTACTAACTGGGGAAGAGAACTGAGACTCTCATGGACACTCCAGACTTCTCTAGTCATGCCCAGGTCGATGGCTAAGTTTCAGAGTACTAAGTTGTGTATTCAGTTGTTAATTAATTGAAGAAGTGGCCAGTGACCCTGAAATATTTTTACTAACAAGTTTAGTTTTTAAGATATGAATGCATTTCTATCTACATTTTACCAGAATACAAATGTCGTTTAATGGATTGTAGACATCGGTTAGTTGGCGCAGCTTGTCTTACACACTCAACGTTGTTAGATGTAACGGTTTACCTTGGATAGCCTGTAGGCTCAGCTAAGATTTAAGACCTACATTAATATGCCTATAAAAACTGACGTTGTATAGTAACTTAAAAATCATAATTTTTAAAATATAGCCCAAAAACAATCAAAGTACACTGAACCAATCACAACGGCAACAAAAGGACCTACAGTTTTACGTGAAATCCAAAGGATAAAATATTATTCTGAATTTCCAGCTAACCCACATGCCTGATACTGAGTTTTCTTCCCAGTACAACATCCGGATCCTGACTACCACCAATCAATGAAACCTGGATTTCCCTAGTAGTGTCATGTTGAAGGCAACCGTTGGTTCTGCTTAGAAGACCAGACATAGAACCGTTGATTACATTATAGTTACACTTAAAAATAGATATCTCATCTAATAGGAGTATTTGTACCTGTTATTTGGTTAGTTAGTGAGGTCTGCCACTACAGCTGGTTTAAACTGCATTAAATTTACATAGTACTACACTAGTGGACCACAAAAATAGCTGATAATTTGAGACACAAAATTTAACATTGGTTGTGTTGTGTTGGCGATGTTAATACCAACACAATGATGAAGGTTAGTATTGAGTAAAACACATGGTACAGTTTGATTTGCCGAACTGGCTGACCCCGCGGTGAAAGGAGTGCTCGATACATACAGACAGACTGGCCTAGACCGTGGGAACTGGAAGGATGGTGGGGCAGTGGCGTGATCGAGTCAACCAATCAGCAATCGTTTATTCGATCACCTCATCACTACGTCATACAATGTGCAAAACATATTGACAACATAATTACCAACTTAAGTAAATACACTACAAGATGATAAATATATATGGGTATTTATGAAATCAATGATATAACCTATTGCCTACAATCTCCTCAACACCCACATATTGTCCCAAATAAGCACTGCGCCATTAGGTCTAACAAACACTTATACTTTTAACACCATGTTTGTGTCTTCAGTTCTAATAGCCTGCTAGAAAGAAAGACTACAATATTTGTAACGACTAAAACATGTCATATAACTGGTTTATATTATTTGCTAAGAACCGATTGTAGATAATATGACCAATAAATAAAAGTATGTTGTAAACGTCATTTACTATCAATTGACTTCAACTGATGATATCCTAAACTTGTTTAAGGTCTCCGCTGTATTGGCAAATGACGATGTGATGATGTGCATCCAGCCTGGTGAGCACGGATCAACCTATGGAGGCAATCCTCTAGGAACTAAAGTGGCCATCACAGCGCTGCAAGTGTTGCAGGATGAGAAGCTCGCAGAGAATGCTGAGAGGCTTGGTCAGTTGCTGCGTTCAGAGTTGAGTCAATTACCAAAGGACATTGTTCCAGTTGTCCGTGGAAAAGGTCTTCTCAATGCCATAGTCATTAACAGTGGTAAATTGCTTTATATATTTCTCTAAACATCCTTTTTTAAGATACAGGTATTATGTATTTTACAGTTGAAATAGAAAACCATATTTTTACTCGCTGACTGTAAAGTTGCATTGCCACTATAGGGCTGTCAACTTTCCAGCGATAGCATGGCAGTTTGGGAAACGGCCACCTTAAGTTCAACCATTCATAAAGGACAACGTATTGAAAATTGTAACTTGTTTATACAAATTATCATACTGTTCTTATGTATGTATAAAAATATATATAAAAGTGTTGCTATATTATGGTTTGGTACAGATCGTTTCTGCTCAGGGGAGAAGTGGTAAACCACTTTCATGAAAGACTCACCAATATTAACTAAGTAACAACTTCATTGACACAAAAGAATTTATTTTTGTAAAGTATTTGAATGAAGTTATTTGACAAAACTTGTAATACAATGTTTATTCCAAATAATTCATAATAGCACTTTAAATTATTCAAAATGACAAACAATTTCTATTTATCATCTTAATGCCCGCCCCCACTCATCTAACGTTTGTTTTGAGCCTAAGATACTGGTTTTGTAATTTATATAGGTACTTCTAACACTGCTTCATTTAAAAACAAAGAAGTTATGTATTACAGCTGTCAAAATCCTGTAAAAAGCTGTATTTTATGCAGAGCTGTGTCATAGGGTCTCATGTGCAAATTTACGTAAGCATGTTTGAACGCACCTCCGAAAAGTATTTATACTTGAGGCTAACATTGTTTGGCTCACTGAGACTAAGTTTTAATGTTCATTCTCTAGAAATCATTACCAAACACGTTGGCCAACATATTGTACAATTTAATTTTATCCAAATTTCAAAGTATCAAAAATCCATTGACATAAACCACAACTTTTATTTAACATTTAGATGCTGATAGGGGATGAACGAACGAAGACGTCTTTACACTCTGAGGGTGACTAATCCTTGGTAATAAACAAATATTTAGGATCTTCTTTCGGATTAAGCCAGAATAAAACTGACTCTAGAGCTAAGCAATGTTGATTGTTGTACAAAGTATCAAAAGTGTTTCTTTCATAAACAAATTTGCAAAATGGTTCATATTTGCTATTTTATATTTAGAGTTTGATGCTTGGGAAGTATGTTTGCGGCTAAAGGAGAACGGGTTACTGGCTAAACCCACACATGGAGACATCATCAGGTTTGCACCGCCACTTGTAATCACAGAAGATGAACTAAGACAATGTATCTCCATTATTAAAGACACCATTCTCTCCTTCAAGAAATGATTTACAAATACCTTAATGGTAAGACCGATTAGAACTTAAAATATGTTTAATGTCACACAAACTTCTTAAATTTTTAAAACTGTCATCAATATTATAAGATATTACAATGCTATTTTTGTATACAAGTTAATTACTTTTTTTAACAATTCAATAAATTAAAAAATAATCGTACAGTTTTCTGCATATAGCAGTTAGTTTTGTTTCAGGAGCTTTTGGAAATTAAGTTTTGTGTAAACACTGTCGAAAATAAATATTTTAAGTGAAATCTAAGATTATTGTTCTTACAAACTACAACCAAATCCCACTGTCCTCTAACTAGAAAATGTATTTTTCATTAGTAAGATGCCAAACGAAGAGATATGGGCGAATGAGTGTAGTCGTTGTTACTAATTAAGGTCGACTGTTCCTGAGAAAAAGCTTTTTATTAATAGCTAAGGCAACTAAAGAACCCGTAGCTTTACTGTGGAATTCAAACCACACAGTATTGGTCTGATTTTCAGCTGCCTGCACTTAGTTCACTTCTCTAAACAATATACGAACCTTGACTACCACCCAACATGGACACCCAAGACTTCTCAGTAGTGACTACATTGATGGCAACCATTGAACGGATGCCATGTGGGTAATGAGAGGACTGAGCAAAGAACCTATTGCCTACAATCTCCTCAACAATTTGAACCTATTGCCTACAATCTCCTTAACAATTTGAACCTATTGCCTACAATATACTCTACAATTTGAACCTATTGCCTACAATCTCATCAACAATTTGACTCCAAGTAGATGGGTTCACTGTGCTACTAGTACAGACTTTTTATTTCTAGAAGAAGAAAATCCGGCCCAAGTACTACTATAACGGCTTACTTATAGCCAGAGTATTGATTATAGCAATTCACAAGTAACCCAAAACTTAAGAGTAATTTTTAAGCATTAAAACCCAAGCTATGGGCGATTTCAAAACTTAGTAATTTTTAGGGTTACAACTCAAGTTATGTGTGATCAAAAACTACTGGACAATTTTCAGAGTGATGCAATCTAGAGTATCTTAGTAATTGGGTTGTGTGGTCAAGTGGCATAGGCCGATATCAGCATATCATAATAAATAATCTTTTTTTCATCAGGCAAGACTCTCTCTGCTCACCTGACGAGGAGTCAGCGGGACTAAAAATTTTGTTAAGAGAAGAGATGAGCTTTTGTATGATTTACTGTTTATTGCATTAGTGAACTTGTCTCTCAGGTAAGTTTTATGTTTCCCTTCTTCTCCTAATTAATTCCTGGCATTAATAACCTAACCACATAAATACAATTTGATATATATTTATATATATATATATATATATATATATATATATATATATATATATATCAATATATATAAGGCAAAGCCCTGGCTGACTCACTCCACACTAATTCTCCAACGTCCCACGTAGGTAGAGAGCGGAAATTTTGGAAGTATTAAATAGGACAATTAAAGTATTTTCATCTTAATATAGTACTCCTAAGGGGTAGAAACCGTCCCTAAAAGATTGTTCCCTAAGGATAACATTGGGTTGATTTCAGTAAATTAATGACAGCTGTTTTGTAAATAAATAAACATATTTATTTTGTATGTTTGACATTAAACTATTCATGCATTTTTAATATTATACCACAGTAATACTGTGATTATACTATGAGTTTAATCTTGAGACGTTAAACAAAAACAAATGAAATGAACACGTTTGAAATAGGCTAAGTAATACGATTGGGTATTTATTCTAATAAATAAGTAGCAACGCCAGTAGTGTGAGTGAGATACTGTAAATAAATTTAATACAGTGATTTTACGTTTTATAGTTAATCTACTATTATTTGTAGTCAAAAGTCACATGCCGAGGTGTATTGAGCGCAGCGAGCGTCGAGGTTGGCACGCGAAGTGTGCAGGGGAGTCCCCTAGTATATTATATTTATTTGATTACTGTAAATGATAACATGATTACCATATGTTGATGCAAAGTAATAATTATACAATAACCAAGTTTTTAATGTATATTTTTGTAAATTTGGTTCATTTTGAATTTTTATAAGTAAACTAGCTAATTTCAAACTGTATCAGAAACTTGCACTAAGAATGGTGACGTAGTCACTCTAAACTTAATTACTTTGAGTGTGTCTTACAACAATTTAGTAGGCCTACATTCTCAACATGTAGCCAGCTTATGTTCTGTTGTGCAGCAATCCATAGTTAGAGTTCTAAAGTGGAGACTAGCATGATTTTCATATGTTATTGATCTTTTTACAAATATTTGCACACCATTTTCCAACTTCTAACAGCAACTTTTATAGGCAGCTAGTATGTGTGGCTGTATGTCATGCAAACGGCGGTCGAAGCAGACTCAACAGAAATGAAATTCTTTAATACTCTCTATTCTTAAATGTGTTATCTAATAAATAAGATTCTACATTGTATGTACAATTTTCTTTCGGCATTTATTTTTAAATTATCAGTGAGTTCATTCAATGTAATGAAATATAAATATTCAATGCTTAATACATTCAATTCATATCCTAAACGATAATATTGTACAAGGTTTTATAAAACGTGATGTTTTTTAAAATGTTGTTGCTATCCATTTAATACGTGATTCATTCAGCAAGGAAAATTAAACAATTAAATATATAATCTTTATTATATATAAGCAATTAAAGTGTATAAAGAATATTAAATAAGAATTTAGATGTTTTTGTTCTTACAAACATTTAAAAATATCACATAGTTAAATTACAATACATATCACATAGTTTTGCTCACAGTTGTAGATCTTTCCCAGCTGATTCAATTGTAGCGATCACTCTGTCCAAATCAGACTCTGTATGTTGAGGATGGCAAGATAGAACAAATCGGATAAAATTTGGTAGCTTTCTTTGGTTTAACGGTTGATAGCCGATCAGCAAACTGCCATTCAACACTACGTTCTTTTTTATAAGAGGCGCTACCTAAAAAAGAAATACTAAAATTGTATCAACAATTCTCTCTTGGCACACAGTTGCACAGGTTTGATTTGAACAGTCTAGAAAGGCACTGTATAGTCTAGAAAGGCACTGTTTAGTCTAGAAAGGCACTGTATAGTCTAGAAAAGGCACTGTTTAGTCTAGAAAGGCACTGTATAGTCTAAAAAAGGCAATGTTTAGTCTAGAAAGGCACTGTTTAGTCTAGAAAGGCACTGTATAGTCTAGAAGAATTTTGATAAAATTACTATTTTTTTACTTGTAAACTAATACTCTTTTCATTAAATGCAACTGTGTATTTATTTTTAATATTATGTACAGTAAAGTTATAATTTTAAGCTTGACTGTTTATTTTTTATTAAAATGTACAATATTATTGAATAAAGTGAATTTAATTTCATTTGATAATCATGAAACTAAAACAGGCATATATTAGAAGTGAACACTGCCTAATACCATTATATAACGTTTTTTTTTTTTAAATACACATTAAAAAATATATACATTTCAGTCATTGTAATACATAAAATATAGAAAAAATCAAAATTTGTATAACAAGTTTTAGAATAAGTAAATAAAATGAAATTTTATAAATGCTTTTACCAAGCAAACGTTTTATGTTTGCAGCCAGTTCACTCTGATGTTTTCATATTAGTTTTTTAAAATATCTTTTGTATAAAGCTTTTTATTTCATTTGTCTGTGAATTGTTTTAGTATTTCTTCTTCTGACAAGAATAAATAGGTTACATTATTTAATATGTGTATCTGACATTAAAGAGTTCTGTTTCTGAATGGTATGTATTTATTGCTTGGGATTTTACTGTTCTTGTTGATGGTAAATCTTAAACGGTAAACTTTATTTAATGAAGAAGGTAACCTTTTGTAACGATACTATTTTGTATAGTAAGATTGAGCAGCTGCATATTAACCTGAGACATGCAATAAACGTCCTATATACAATTTGAAAAACGTGCAGTTGGCACTTACATTGATCTAAGGTAAACAACAATGTAAAGGGTAGACCAGACAATACCTTGCCAACCCTCTGCCACCACTCGTCAGTCTCTGGTTGGTCTTGTAGACATTTTGGAATGAACCAAAAACAAACATTTGTACACTGAAATTCAGGAAGCACTAATCGGAAGTCTGGTCTGTTTTTTATTTTCTTCAAGAAATACCTACAACATTAAAATCAAAACTCTTGTAAAGTGTTTTTTAAATTAATGACAACTATTTTCTCATCTCTAGCATGATCTATGATAAGATCTTTATTATCATAGCTCATACAAAATATAGAGTTAATTGTATCGTCACACAATACAGTGCATCTTATAGAAACACACTTGTTCAGGCTTCCTGAGCATTATGAGTATCAATTTGGTACAAGTATCTCATCCCTGGAATTCCTGGTCGACTATTTTATATAAATTATAAATACTGTTACTATACATCAAATATATATATATATATATATAAAACTGGGCCGAACTATAAGTGACATGTGTATTATATTTAGCACATATAGGGGTTCAAGCAGCAGAAGGGAATCGTTCCACAGCTGACTTTTTTTATTTTACAGATGCGACTAATTTCCACCTTCAAGTGTCCAAATTCTGCAGTGCAGTGTAAAGTTGAAAAAAAAAAAAACTGTAATGAACTGTAAAAGTTGTTTAATTGCTATTTATTGTTTACAACAATATGATATTGCTATTATTAATAGCAATTTTAATTATAAATAATGATTTAATTTTATCATTCTAAGCTTGATTCGTTGGTGTAAATCAAACCAACCAATAGTCATTGCTGTAATGACGTAATGGGCAGGGCTTGCTATTGTGCCGCCAGCATACAACCTTCGATATCCTGGTTGCCATGACAATTTTTAAGTGTAATTACACAGTGGGAAAAGAGTAGTTCTTTGTCTAAGTCCCAACACTTATTTCATCTCACTCGCACTCATTCAACACTCATATTAGTTGATCTCACTCGCACCAGTGCGTTCAGTAGGTTGTTTTCTAAGCGTACTTAGAAAACCTCCCTCCCACCCATGTTAAACTACTGATATGTTTTTCTTCTATAACAATATATATTCTGAGCTATTAAGGAACCACCTCTTGCCATCAATTAACTTTTGCCTTCTAACTTACCCTTGTATTATTATTTATTTTCAGTAATTAGTGCCAATTGGTGACAATAATTAAAATATCTTAAAAATAAAAAATACACACCTTGATTTATCCATCACATCATCAACCAGAGATAAAAATCCTGAGTCACCCCTTGCCCTCCACATCAACCAAAACTTAAATGCGTCCGGTTTCCTACCACACTGAATACTCTTGTCTCCGGAGTCAAATGATGTGTCATAAAACTTGTCTTGTTGGAAAAGGTAAGTCGCCGATGCACAGTTGCAATCATGCAGGAGGCCCTACAAGATATAAAAGACATTAACTAATGTAAAGTCTAGAAATCATATTGAACATAGTAAATTAATATGCTTATATCCCTCAGTGCCAATGCCTTATTTATCAAACGTGTACTGTAAGCAATTGTAGGCTTTATTGTATTATTCATGGTTACTATTCGTCATTTAGACTCATATCATTGAAATATGGGCAAATATGAGGAGCGAATGGGTGTAGTCATTTTTACTAACTAAGGTTGACTTTTCTATGGAAAGTGCCATTTATTAACCCTCGAACCAGCCATTAACATTTTCTATACCGTTTGGTCATTTTTCATGCATTTGCAGACATTTGTTCAAAAATTCATATAAAATAGTAATATTATATAATTCTACATGTTTTATATTATTTTACTTGAAATAAAACAGGCTGTTTTATGATATTACAATTTTAGCAAAATAATGTATTTTTTATGTGACCTAATATCTTGGAAAATGGTTTTCGTACACACAAAAAAGGATGGGAGTCATCTAGGAAACAATATAATACAGCTAAATTAAAAATGCCAAGATAGCCAAAACATTCCAATTTGATCTGGTTTCAGGAAATGTAAAGGTACTAAGTGTTTTTGGGGGGATTGAAAAAATTATACTAATATAACCTTACGTAGTACAACTCATGCAACAATGTATTGCCATGGTAACAGCATTTTTTTTTAAATCGCTGAAAATATTAGATTATTATTAGAGACTTATAACTAGTACTAACATTTACAGAAATACATTATCTATAAGATGGATGTATTTTTGAAATGTTTACTTTGGTATCAATTTATGTAAAGATAGTAATAATAATGTAAATCTTATACTATAAAACGAGCAAGGAATTGTATGTACCTATTTCCAGTCATTTTATTTCAAAAACGGCTCTACCGATTTTCTTCGTACTTTGTCTATAAAAGGTTTTCTACCTCAGGAATCCAATGGATTTGGTGACAATTTTGAGAAAACTCATTTTCTATGAGTTTTGACGATTCCAAAAGTACACAGTAAAAATATAGGAGACAGGCGGGTGGGTCAATACCACTGTTTAATGTTTACTATTTACTATTTCAACATGTGAGTTATGATTTTAATTTATTTTTTTAAATAACACATGTTTTTCTGAATCTGTTAAAATGTAAACAAACCAAATATTATTGTATTTTTCTTACCTATGTCTAATATACACAATTCAGTTATTCTCGAACTTTATTTCATTTTTATTATAATTTCAACGCACCGCAACGCATATTTATGGTCATTGTAAATAGTTCATTGATAACTTCAGTTCAGTGTATTTTAACTTTTTCTTAGATGCCAGGCGGACGTCCTCCAAAACGACGTAAGTTTAATTTTAATAAAAATGAGCCACCAATACCGAATTTAAATGAATCCCAAGATACTGAAACATGCTATGAAGCTGAAATTGAAAATACAAATCTTGATTCAAACAATAAAACAAATCTTATGACTTGTATTAATACTTTGCAAACAACTTCTACAAATAATTCTGGAAATACCTTACAAACTTCTAGCAACTTTCTTAATTACGATTTGCCATCAACCTCGGGGGTAACATTTAATAATGTCGTCCAAACAACAATTTTTAATCAAGAAAGTAATGATACTCCTGCTACTGCTAGACCAATGCGTAAAGCGAAAGTTCCTTGCAGAGATAGATTGATAGGAGTTATTATGGATATGAATGATTCACAGAGTCAAGAATCAGAAGAAAAAAGAATTCATCGGGAACGTAACAAAAAATTGAATGAAACAGCAGAAGAGCGTCAACAACGTTTGAGTGATGATCTTTCAAGAGTCACTCAACGAATCTCTCAAGAAACTTGTGTGCAAAGAAGTCAGCGGTTGAGTAATATGCGCGAAAGAGAAAATCAACGAAGAAATGAAGAAACTCCTGAAGAAAGGAGTCAACGTTCGGATATAATGCGTCAGAGAATTAGACCTAATCAACAAAGAAATGCGGAAACTCCTGAAGAAAGAAGTCAGCGATTAGATGATATGCGACAGAGAAACAGCCAACAAAGAAATGTGGAAACTCCTGAAGATAGAAGTCAGCGATTAGATGCAATGCGTCAGAGAAACAGCCAACAAAGAAATGCGGAAACTCCTGAAGATAGAAGTCAGCGATTAAATGCAATGCGTCAGAGAAATAGTCAACAACGAAATGAAGAAACTCCTGATCAAAGAAGTCAGCAATTAGAAAATTTAAGAATGCGTGCAAATGAAATTCGAGCTGCTGAAACCCATGTTTGCAGGGAACAGCGTCTTGAAGAACAGCAACGTCGGAATGCTCGTCGCCAAAGACGTTTGTTAGCGAATTCGTTGAAGCCTACTTACAAGTTAGCTGTTCAAAGTGACGTTGCTTGTCACCGTTTAGGAGAATTTAATGTTGCGTGCGTGCATTGTGGAGCGTTACATTTTCCTGAGGAACGCGTAGGCAATAGAAATAATAACTCATTTGGGGATTGCTGTTTGAAGGGTAAAATTGATATTCAACATGCTGATTTTCCAAATGAATTAGCAAGACTTTTTTCGCATAGACATCCCTTATCTCCTGAATTTCATAAAAGAATTAAAAATCTAAACTCATCGTATGCAATGGCATCTTATTCGTGCGATGATGACCGTACAATAAATAACCGTGGAATATATACTTATATTGCCAACGGCCAGGTATATCATAAAATAAATGCAGCTGCACAGCCAACACAAACTTCAGAAGGTAATTTTGAAAAACCTCTTTATGGACAGATGTATTTTCTCGATTCAGAGGAAGCTGTAACGGAGCGAGGAAACCATCCTCTAAATGATGGTATTAGTGTGCCATTATTTGAATTATTAGAGGAAATCATTCGTTCTGAAAATCCTTTTGCACGAGGTTATATGATGATGAGAGAAGTAGCAAATCAAGCTGAACGAGAAGCGGCTTTTCAACAGATACCAGTACCAAATGTTAGGCTTTTATTCACTTGCCCAGAAGGACTTGATCCAACAAGATACAATGTTCCTCAAAGCAATGAAGTATGTGCCGTTGTTACTTTGAACGCTGATCAAAGTTTTCCAGATAATCCACTTATTATTAGACAACGAGGAAAATCAGTGCAAATAATGAAAAATATTGATAAACACGCAGAACCCTTAACATACCCACTATTTTTTCCTAAAGGAACTTTTGGTTTTTCACCGGGTATGCTGCTGAGAGAAGGATATCCAAGTAGAGGTCACATAACTAGACTTGAACTTGCACGATATAGAATTGCTTTTCGACCTCATTTAACACAATGTATTTCATTGGACGAAACCATAAGGGGATATGATTTACGTAACCGTAAGTTTAATGCTTTGCATTTTGGTGGACGTTTGTTTCAACAGTATCTTGTAGATACCTACATTAGAATAGAATATGATAGAATTCAATGGATAAAGTTGAATCAAAAGAAAATACTTGCAGACAGTTATACATCTGTTACAAATTATCTTAATGAGATAGCACAAAAAAATAATGCTGTTTTGGGAGAAAAGATTATACTTCCATCGTCTTTTCCTGGCTCTACTAGATATTATTCTGAGCATTTTGAAGATGCTATGGCACTGGTTAGAAGATTCGGGTCTCCTGACTTCTTTATAACCATGACCTGTAATCCGGACTGGCCGGAAATTAAGGAAGCTATAAAGATAATGAATGAAAATGGTAGTGACTGGCAACAACTAGCTCAAGATAGACCTGACATAATTGCTAGGGTAGCATATTTAAAATTTGCGGAGTTAATTGAGGATTTAGATAAAAGTCAAATTTTTGGGCAAGTTGCTGCTTACGTTTATACTGTAGAATTTCAAAAAAGAGGGCTGCCTTACATGCATTTGTTAATTATATTAAAGCAAGAAGATAAGATTCACAATCCTGAAGAACTAGATGATCTCGTTTCAGCAGAAATACCAGACGTAGAAGACGATTCAGAACTACGAGAATTAGTTAAGAAATGGATGATTCATCAAGCTTGTGGCGAACAAAATCAAAAAGCATCATGCATGGTTAATAAAAACGGTAGAATGAGTTGTAGGTTTAAATTTCCTATGGGATTCCAAGATACAACCTCTTTAATCGACGATGGCAAGCCCAAGTATAGAAGAAGGTATGATCCTAAATTAGATCAAAATAATAGAGATTTTTTTGTTCATGAAGAAGCAATTTATCGTAAAGATGCTCAAGGTCAAAAAATAACTCGCGATAATCGCCATGTTGCTCCTTACAATCCATACTTGTTGAAAAAATTCGACTGCCACATAAATGTTGAATACGTTGGAAGCATTCGGGCTGTTAAGTATCTTAACAAATATATTTATAAAGGCCATGATTGTGCTGCTTTAAAAGTAGTCCAAAATCAAACCACTATAAATTATAATGAAGCAGATAAATTTATTCAAGGTAGATGCATAACTCCACCTGAGGCTTGCTGGCGATTATTTGGGAATGAGATACAAAAAAAAAGTCATTGTGTTCAGCGACTGAATATCCATTTGCCTGGTCAATATCGAGTACAAAATATTGAACAAGCTCAAGAAGATTTACTTGATATAGGTCGAAAGGGTTCTATGTTAGAAGCTTACTTCCGAACAAACCAAGCTAAAAAACAACGTATTGAAAACAATGACAATACAGAAAATAATAGTTTTTATTTCTACTGGCAAATGCCAGAATTTTATCGATGGGAAGGAAAAGAAAGTAAATGGGTTGAAAGACAACGGAATATTCGAGTTATTGGTAGAATACATAATGTTACATTTGTTGCACAACCTGAGTTGTATTTTTTACGTTTACTTTTGTATCACGTTAACGACGCTGTGAGTTTTGACGATCTGCTTATGGTTAATGGTGTAAAATGTAATTCGTACAAACAGGCTTGCTTAGCTAGAGGTTTAACTTACGATGATAAACAATGGATTGATGGCTTACGAGAATCAGCATTATCGAAAATGCCAAGAGCAATGAGAACTCTTTTTACACAAATATTAATATTTTGGTGCTCCTGAAAATCCGAAGAACCTGTGGGATACTTTTAAAGAAGATTTGGCTGAAGATTTTATTCATCGTGCCAGAGAAAATGGTACTTCTGTTGATGAAGCTATTCGAAAAGCTTACAGAATTATTGCTCATAAGCTCAATTCTCAAGCAACGGAAGGTCGAAATTTTCAATTTTGGGTAGATCGATTTCAAATGGATGATATTGATGGCTACGATGAAATAAATGATGACATAATTAATATTGATCAATCTTTTGCACTTGGCGAAGAGATGAGAAGACAACTTCGTGGCAACCAAATTGAAGATGTTGATTCCATAATAGATACACTTGACAATAATTTACAGCAGAGATGCTTTTTTATTGACGGGCCAGGAGGAACTGGAAAAACATTTATATATAAAACTTTATATCATGTTCTTTCAGCTAAAAATTATAAAGTAAAGTGTATGGCTTTTACAGGAATCGCAGCAATGCTTCTGCCAAACGGTCATACATCCCATAAAACTTGTGGTCTTAAAGTACCTTTAACTGCAGAATCTGTTTCCAATATAAAGTCTGGATCAGCTAAGGCTAGGGAGCTTGCAAAAATTGATATTTTTTTAATGGATGAAGCTCCTATGCTTCCTAAATACGGACTTCAAAATATAGATGAGTTACTACGAAGTATAGCAAATCCAAACTTACCATTTGGAGGAAAAGTTATAGTTCTAGGAGGAGACTTTCGACAGTGTTTACCAGTTCAACAAAGAGCTAATCGAAGCGAACTTGTGAATTTGTCAATAAAAAAGAGCCCATTATGGCATAATTTTAAACTTTTTTCACTAACAGAAAATATGCGTGTCGATCCAGAACAGCTGGAATTTGCTAATTATCTTCTACAAGTTGGGAATGGCGAACTTCCAAAAAATGAGTTGGATGAAATTAAAATTCCAAATGATATGATTTCAAATGGTGATATAATTGATGAAGTTTTTGGCAACTGCTTGCTTAACAGACAATACGAAAATATGAAAGACCGAGCAATCTTGGCACCATTAAATAAGGACGTAGCCAACATTAATGCTGAAATCATTGAAAAGTTGGAGGGTGAAAGTAAGCAATATAAAAGTTATGATTCAGTAAAAGATCCAGCCGAAGATACATTGCAATTTACTCCTGAATTTCTAAATTCAATTGAAATTGCAGATTTACCTCCACATGAGCTAAAATTAAAAAGAAACACAATAATTATGCTTTTGAGAAATTTAGATCTTGGGGAAGGTCTCTGTAATGGTGTTAGACTCACTGTTACCCAGTTATGCAACAATATAATTAAAGGCAAAATTATAACTGGTGAACATGCTGGACAAGAAGTACATATTCCCAGAATAACTCTTGAATCAAACAAAAGTCAGTTGGGAGGCTCAATGCAAAGACATCAATTTCCAGTCAAACCAGCATTTGCTATGACAATTCATAAATCTCAAGGCCAAACATTTGAGTATGTTGGTGTTGATTTAAGAAGTCCGGTTTTCATGCACGGTATGCTTTACGTAGCATTTTCAAGAGTTAAGAGAAGAAACAGTCTAAAAATTTTATTACCAGCAGAAAATAATAGTCGAATTCAAGGTTATACACGAAATGTTGTCTGGACTGAAGTATTAAATAACGCATATAATAATATCGAACCTGATTTGTACCAAGACGAAGACTTTTTTCTTGAAAATTTAGAAACTTTTGATTCAGCATTAGATAATTTGCACATTATTTTTTAACATTAAAATCAATTTACTTGTGTTTTATATGATTTATTTCTGGCATTTTTAGATTTTAATTTTGTAAATGAAAAACTTTAATATTGAATCAATCTTTTCCATAATAATTGTGTTGAATACTTTTTTATATATTTGTATATACTGTATTATATTTTATGTTTCTTAATAATAAATAATACTTATTTTGTAAAAATTTTTGTGATTTTATTTATATACGAGTATATTCATTCTAACAACCTTTTCAATAGAATTTATCAATAAAATAATTCTCTAGAAAAAATTTTCAAATATATTTTAATAATTTTCATAATGGGAGATAATTATTGTGTTTATAAAAAAATCAAACAACTAATAACAAAACCAAATTTTTACAGATGAGACACTAACCCGATCGGAGATCGGCTTTCCTGGTACTATACACTTAAAAGCATTATACATGTACCACAATGGAAGAAGCTTCCACTTTTCCAACTCGACTTTCTTATTACTCTTTTCCACTGTTCCTTTTGTCTCAGAAACAAAACAAACATATGATTGTAAACAAGAACTCTTCCTGTTTCCAAAGGTATTTGAATCATGGATAATAAGAGATTATATCTCACGGTGCAACACGGCTGACGTTAGATGTGTAGCGACTGTGCCAGCTGGATTAATCAGTTTTCTTATTATTCTTTTCCATCGTTCTTTTCATCTCAGAAACAAAACAAACATATGTCTGCAATCAGTAACTCCTCCGAATTCCAAAGAAATTTAAATTATATGGCTATCGCTATCGTATTGTTATAAGTGATTAAGCTGGCCAATGCTTACCGGCTGATTTTCAGCCGAGTTCTGTTATCGCAACACCGTAATCGGCTGAAAATCAGCTGAATTCCATTTTGAAGGTTAATACAGTCGGCACTGGTGGCGCAGTGCTGTAACCCAGCTACATGGGGACAAAGTGTTTGGGAGATTGTAGGCGATAGGCTGTATGCTCGGTCCTCTTAATACCGACATGGCGTCCGCTTGGTGGTTGCTATCGGCGTGGACACTACTAGAGAAGTCTGGGGTGTCCATGTTGGGTGGTAATCATTGTGCGGATGTTGTGTGGAGGAGATAACTGAGTATCAGGCTTGTCAATTAGCTGAAAATCAGACCAGCACTACGTGGTTCGGATTCCACGTAAAGCTGTAGGTCCCTTAGTTGCCCTGGCTGTTGGGCTATTAATAAATTGCCCTTTCTGAGGAATAGTTGAACTCAGTTAGTAACCAGACTACACTCATCCACACTCATCCTACACTCATAAAACCATTCATATTCGCCTTAAAATACGCACAACGTTGTGTCGGCGTCTCATATGTAAGAATGTAAGAATGTAAGAATGTAAGAATACAAAATATCTGCTATGGCATCTAAGGGACCTACAGGTTTATATGGGATTTGAACCATGTAGCATTGGTTTGATTTTCACTTTTAAGCTAACTGACAATCCTGATACTCAGCTCTTTACCCTAAACAACATCCATACTCTGATTACCACCCAACATGGACACTCGAGACATGCCCAATAGGTCTTTCGTCTTTTCTCCTAAAAACCATGAAGTTGCTGCACAGACTTGTCAGAGCCGAGGTAGCATGCAATCAACCTAAGCACCCCAACCAGCATGCTTAACAAGCTGGCAGATCCTGTGAGAATGATTTACACGCATTAGTCCACAGGATCGAACAGGCAATCTCCCTTAAGGAGATTGCTTTGAAAGTGTTCCTGGACATAGAAGGAGCCTTTAACAATACGGAGATTTCCTCGATTGTGACAAAGCTGGTGTCCAGGGGCACTGAAGGAACAGTTGTACGCTGGGTCAGCAACATACTCAGCACCCGCAGAGCCCAAGCTTCCCTGTGTGGGGCGGTGAGAGAGGTACGAGCGCAAAGAGGGTGTCCACAGGGGGATGTTTTGTCACCCTTCCTGTGGAACCTGGTCGTGGATGATCTCTTCACGGCACTCAACAAGCATGGAGTGTACGCTCAGGGTTATGCTGACGGTATAGTGATCCTAATAAGAGGTAAATACATGAGACATGCCTCGACCTTTTGAGGAGGGCATTGTCCATGGTGGAGACATGATGCATAGCAGAGGGGCTATCTGTTTACCCCGGTAAGACTGTTATGGTACCATTCACAAACAAAAGGAACATGGAGGTTGGCAGAGTACCAAGAATCTTTGGTAACTGCGTCCAGGTGTCTAAGGAAGTTAAGTATCTGGGTGTTTGACTAGATGACAAACTTACTTGGAATAGATACCTCACCCACGCCATAGACCACTCTCAGAACACACTGATGAGGCTAAGGGGTAACTTTGGATGCACGTGGGGATTGAACCCTCAGTTGGTACATTGGCTTTATACGAGGGTTTTCAGACCCATGCTCGTATATGGAGCCATTATTTGTTGAGCCAAGGTCCAACAAGTCACTGCTGTAAAAAACCTAACTAAGGAGCAGCGGTTAGCTTGTTTGGGAATCCTTGGTGCATTTAAGGGTACACCCACCACTGCAATGGAGGTGCTGCTTAGTCTGCCCCCTTGACATTTTTATAATGGGAGAGGCAAGGCTTGCGGCATATAGGCTTCAGACCAATGGCAAGCTCACTATGCCAATAAGCATACCGAAATCTCTAGCATCCTACAATCTGATATTCTATAGATGTGATCGAATAGGTTGCCTTGACTAACCGACTTTGACTTTGATCGTGTCGTCATTGGCGACAGAAAAGATTGGGAACAAGGTGAATCAATCGCTCAATCGCAATGAAGAATGCGATTACGTGGTACACAGATGGCTCACAAAGCATTCTTGGGTCTGGTTACGGGGTCTATGGTGCCAGGTCAAAAACTGAGTTCAGTTGTAGCCTTGCCAAACTAAGATTTTTCAGGTGGAAGTGGCTGCCATAGCCCATCAATAGCACTGTACGTGTATGGGTGGGTCAATACCATTGTACGAGTATTAGCGGGCGGGTGGTACTCCCACCGGTAAGCGTATCCAGTGTGTATTATTTATGTAATAATCAAGTAACATTGTTTTTAGTCACACATTTAATTCTGGGCTCAGCAGTTATTTTGTTCCCCTTCCAAACCTTGATATGAAGTTTCTGTGTTTAATAAGTAATAGAGCAAGTAATAAAAATAGAGTGAACATAGACCCACTCCACCAACATTGCACCCCGCTCCACTGACCATCATGGTTCGGCATGTCGAGCGTGTATTCTGCGGAGGATATACATTCATAGCTTACATATAATTAAATATACATGGTATATTGAAAAGTTATGTAAAGTTAGAAAGTTAAACGATAAAGAGTGAAAACGAACCATTATGCGACTAAAAGAACTTCACGCGCAATGGTTTTACATCTGACCACATCGCAGAAACAAAACTAATTGTCCTAGAGTCAAAATAATAAACCTCAGTCTCAAACTTTCTCGGTGACAAAAATTCTCTGATTATACAATTTTTAAAAACCCTGTAGCATACTAACTTTTTGTGTTATTTGAATTTTGTAATTGGTTCGCTACTTATTAAAAATATTATTACAAGTAAATTGTTGGGTCCTCTACGTAATACAATGAAATAAGCTACTTGGGTAAACATATATTTGGGCCTTAGGGGAAACAATCTATCTAAATTCAGACAGCCAAGCAGCACTAAGGTCACTTGCATCGTTCGACTTCACCTCGAGTCTAGTTTTGGCTAGACTCTGGTGTGTTCCAGTGATCTGGACAGGTACCTCCAGAGGCATTGAGAGGGTTAAACCTCTTAATTATAGTAACTACATTTTTTTGTATAAAGTCCAGAACTGTCCTTCAATTATGATTAAAATTTGACTCGTAGCTAAAATTAGTGAATATGTATAAATGATCTTTAGACAGGCATTGTTCGCTAATAAATCAGTTCCTTATGTTGTAAATGTATTTACCTTCTCCTTGAAAAGGATAATGGAGCACTGCAAGGGTGCTCCAAGCATCTTGTGGGGATTCCAAGATAGTGAATCTGACCTACAAAAATGGTTCATTTATTACAAGAAATTATGTAATGTAAATTGTCTTAAATATAGTATTGCCTGGTAATATATATAATTATTAATAAATTCCCTTATTCCGATAGCCACAGAATATCTTGAGCTGTGGCTTACGTCACGGTCAGTGTTGGGGGGAGGGGGATCTCTACTAATAAACAGCGTTTAGCATTAGTAGCATTGCAGTAAAGATCAACTCACCACGCTCATAAGTTACCTTTTTTATAACACAACTACCATCTGATTACTCACTGATATTTATAATCATATTAATTTTTAATGTGTTATCATGTACAATTATAGGCCATTGGGTGAAGTGAATAAAAACCAAGTAAAAGTTCGAAGTATTTGCTCACGAGTAAAGTAAAAGCTTGTCAACCAAGTGAATAAAACAGTCAATAACTTAAAACCTTTTACTTAACTATGACGAGGAATTACTAAGGAAATACTTGCAAGTAAATACTTGCAACTTCGTGGAGCCAAGTAAATACTTTTGAAACACTGCAGGTCTTAACATGCTTGTTTAGCATCCGTTCGTGCGACGCTTGCTTACCACACACGTGTTCACTATTCACACGTTCTGTTCATATTTGAATAGTGATTGAGGAACAGACTCACCTGTAGATGTTCCAGAGGGTATCTTAAACTGACCCGTTTTAAAATCAAACAAGAAAAGATGCAACAAAGACAACTTTGTAAAAGATGGTTCTATAGCTACCATAGAAGATTCTGAAATAAAAGCCCTAGCTTTTTTGTAAAAAATAAATGTTCTATCACCAAATCTGTTATCCTGTGCCTAAAAATGAGAAATGAAATAAAAATATAGAAAAATAAAAATGATTACTTACAATAGTGCTCACGTGCACATGAGTACGTAAACCTGTATGTATCACGGGTGCCTACCCGTATGTGTGAGTGTGCGCATGCTGCTGGCACATGCTCACATTTGAAGCACACTGTGTATAAGCGAATGTGTTTGAGACGTGTATAGCACCAGAGGGTTCATACGTGTATAACAAGTTAGTGAGAGCCTCCAGTCTTTCTGTTTCAATAATATTTTGGGGATTTTTAAAAATTATTTTCTAGTTTTGTCAAATTACATTACATATCTTTACTTTCATGTTTAATTCATATTTATTTTTCATATGTTTTATTTAAATATTTACTAATTCACATTTATTTATTTACTTATTCAATTCAAATAAAGTATTTTTTATTTATTCAAATAATAAATACTGTACTTGATGCTTTGGTACATTTATATTAACATTATTAAAAAAAATTGGTGGGTGCATGAAGGTCGCCATCTCAGACTCGAATGACACAAAATTCAAGTGAACAGTGTTATCTGCATGCAACAAATACTTCCCAACGTTTCTCTAGAAAAACTACTATCCTACCTATCCTATCCTATTTTAAATTTTACTTTATAAATAATAACTCAAAAAGGCTTATATGTTACTAAACTTATTAATAAACGAATCTGTAAATATATATGACTATTAAAAGTGACAAAAATACATTAAAATATTTGCAATGACATTTTAATAAAAGGTGCTAGCATGGGCCTGGGTAGACTTGCAAATCCACGAGTAAATACTTTTTTTATTCACCTCATTTCTAAGCAAATACTTTATTGACTAGTAATTACTACAAGTATTTAGCTTTTTCTTGTTTTATTCACGTACTCGTAAGTATTTCCTTGTCACACCGAAAGTAAAAGCTTTTACTTGTTTTATTCACTTCACTCATTATTATATTTGTCTAATCTTTAATGAGTAAAATAAAATCATATGAATACCAAATAATACACAAACACTAATGAATTTATAGAATGTAGGTTATGTTTGTTTGAAACCACTTCAAAATAAAGACCATATTTATTTATTTATGTTAATAAATAAGTACTGCACAAGTTTTGACTGTATGCAGTCCACAATAGAATTTTATAATACGAAACACATACTCGTGAATAACTATGTGAACAATATTCAATTGAATCTCTTTATAGATACAGCTGTTTTAATTAAATTAATATGTAAATTATAAAATCTGTGGCTAAGTTATTAAATACATAACAACCAATAATAAAAACACAATATGCACTAATGTTTGCAATAACAAACTTTTTCGATACAAAATGAAGGCAGCGATACTCCACTCTCCAATCAGCCGAGTAGCAGCAGTAGTTAATGTCTGCATGTCAGGCTAGTACAAAGGCATGCATGTGTATGCCGTACCCTTCCCCTCCGCTAACCACCAAGCATTTGAAAAGTAACGGTTTCGACAGCTCAAGATATTCCATGGCTACTATAGTAAGATATTCCATTAATTATGTATTAGAATTGTTTACTAGATTCGTATTAAACACAAGCAGAACATATCAATTCATCTCAGGTTTGAACTCATATATCAATTTAAACTTCAAACCGGTTAGAGACATGTATATTTTACATACTTACATCAATCCAATACATAATAATGGATCAATCTCTGGAATAGATTAGAAGATTATTGTAGATTAGGTTAAGAGTAAAGAAGTGTGTTAATCAATGAACTGGACATAACAAAAAAGGTAAGACTTTGGGAGGAAGAAGAGGGTAAACAAATTGTATATTCATGTTTATGTATCTGAAACTTAGAAATATAAGTGAAAAACTACAGTTTCATTCTAATATCTGATATTGTAGGCTTTTGTCTGCGATGTGATCATAAAAATTTGACCACTGAGAACCTAGTAAAATGGGATTTTGTCTCAAAACACATTTTCAAACATTATTATAAATCAATCCTTAACTAAATAATAGCTTTATTGTTTAAATATTTCATTAATTTTTTTAGTTTCTAGGTGCCTGAAGTGAATGTTAAAGATACAAATAAAATGTGAGAGATATAATATCAGAAAACTTATCTGAAAGATGAAAGTGGATTTTTCTTTGGTAAGTTTGCTGATATCCCATCCCTCCTATTATATTAATATTCTTTGTGTCTTAGTTAAAGGAGTTGTAACGTGCTCCGAGACGGTGCTTTTGGTTTTTTTTTTTTTGTCTACGCCAGTGGAATTATATATGAGAGTACTCAAACACAGTTAAAAGACAACGGTCCAAACCCTTTGGCAAATTATTAAGTGGACCTTCCAGGAATCAAACCCATGACTATCTGCATGTAAACAAGAAGTGCTAACTACTGAGCTAGCAAGAAGCCTAAATGAACAACGCCTTTGATGGCTGAACTGTCAGTAATCTCCCAGCTATGTCAGCAGCCAACTAAAAGACAATAGACAATAGACAATATTCTTTATTCATAAACATTGAGTTTAGAATTTTCGTCATACAATAATGGTTACATGGCACAGGTAGAAAACAATAATATTTAATTATGGTGAGTGTTCTCTCCAGTCCATGAATTCTTGGGTGGTGTAGAATGGTCTCTGCAGAAGCCAATCTGATAGTGAATTTTTCAGACGTTGTGTCGGAATTGTCTTCAGGAATCCTGGGAGGTTGTTGTAGTAGACTGTTCCTCTGTATGATGGCTTCCTCTCAAATAAGCTCCGATGATGTGTAGCTATTGCAAAATTATGACCATTTCTCGTGTTGTATGAATGGAAGTCTCCGTTTCTAGTTTGTCCACATTTTACCGAGTGTAGGATCGTTTCGAGAATGTAGAGAGCTACCACTGTTAGTACTTTTAGCTCCCTGAACGCTTCTCTGCAGCTGTGTCGAGGTTCCAGTCCGGTAATGGCTCTTATGGCTCTCTTTTGAATTATTAGTACTCTTTGTATATTAGTTAGAGTTGTCCCTCCCCAGACTATTAGCCCATATCTCAGGTGTGACTTGAATAATGAGTGATATGCTGTTTTTGCCATGTCTGCATTACAGATTTGTTTAATTCTTCTTACCACGTAGACACAAGAGTTAAGCTTATTACAAAGTTTGTCCACATGAGGCTTCCAAGAAAGCCTATTGTCCAGGATGAGACCTAGATATTTTGTTGTGTCAGATGTAGTTAGTCCTGGAAGGCCTTCAAGCTGATTATGATTAGATGTGAAAATTAGCTGCTGTGTCTTCTTTTCGTTTAAAACCAGGTCATTCATGCTGCAGTATTGCTTTGTTAGTTTGAAAGCTGTGGAAGAGTTGGTGTCTAATTGGTCTTTACTTTTGTTAGTGATGGTAAGAGCTGTATCATCTGCATACATAACAACTTTACAGAGTCCATTTAGATGTTGTGGGAAGTCGTTAGTTAAAATTGTTCCATTATTCATGTATGAGAACTCAACCAGCTGTTTTCTATTGTTTAGGTAACTTTTGAACCAGTCTGCTTCTTTATCGTCAATTCCCAAGAGTCTAAGTTTCTGTGTTATTACTTTATGTCCAAGGCAGTCAAATGCTTTGCTGAAATCAAGAAAGATGGAAAGAAGTCATCCTTCTCAGGACCAGCAGAATTACAAAGATAATTTTTCTGTCTTGAATCTGAATATCGAGAATTTCAGCTAAGAGTGAGTGTTCAGGTGAAGTTCTCTCTGAAAAAATTCTGACATCATTGCACTACAAGAAACATATGTTGAAGAACTATAAAGTAGTGCAAGAGGCAGTATCATAGGGTGTAGACTGATTGACTCCGTTGGACAGAGAGCATAAGGTGTATCAATTTATGTAAAAATCAACACACGCCTGTTTTGATATCCACAGGGAATCAAATTCCAGTTGTTTGTTGTTCAGTTTTTTCAAAGAATTTACACAAAGCTCATTCAAAAGCTGTTATGTTGGAATCAGGCTTAAAACACACTTGATAAAGAATTAGGATCGTTTCTCAAGCATTGTCATGTCCACTGTTAATGGAAGTGTCCCAAGAGGCTTCTGCCAGCAGGGTTGTCACGTTGAATACATCTACAGTCAATTTTATTTTTAAAATCCAGATATTTTGGTAATGCAGATCTAACCAATTCAGATATTTATGCACTTCTGTAAATTAAAAATTTAAAAGTAAGACAAACTGTCACAACATGTTTTCTTACCTTTCTGCTCCATCCATTACAGAACGATATTTCTCAGAAAAGAAAAGAGCACCTCCCCAACAAGCCTGAAAATAAAAATGTTGATAAATTAAAATAATTTGTTCTTTGTTATAAAACAATATTATTTTAAAAAGCATTGAATTAATATCATTTTAAATCAATTAATTTTTTTTTTTTTTTTTATTTTTACAACAATATATCTTTATTCATCTCAAAAATTACATATGTACATATAGCTTCCACCACAAAAACATAATATAAGTAACAATTACAATAATTAACAACAAATCACATACAGTCAAGTACAGAACAAACAATTAAATCCTTCTTATACAAACACATAAATATACAATACCAAGTCTGACCTAGAATATTGAAAAGGAAACTAAAAAGAAAAAAGAAAAAAGAAAAAAGAAAAAACTTCTGCTGAGAAAATAAAGATGATGTAAACCTCCAAGGCTAAGCCTGTGTGGAGGAACTCTTAATATTGAAATTTTGTTAATGCTGTTGACCTAACAATGACACATAAATAATAATTTTACAATAAGATTTAATTTATAATGCTCCAAACTGTACATCAGAAAACATATTTTGTTTGTATAAAATACATATCAATATTTATTTTTAGAGCCTTTATATTGAATGAAAAACTGTACTATGGCATTTTACTTAAAAAAGTTACTAAGAGTTATCTAATGTTTCAATATATTTTCAAAATGGTATACAAATGTGAATGTATGAAACATTTAAATGTGAATTATTTACGTATTTAGATAATTTTCTACTGTAAAATTTGTGTGTAACCATTTCCTAATTTTATTTCCAAACATATGAACATTCTCTATCTTTCTTAATTCTGCAGGTATCATATTGAATAAATATGGTGCTAAATAGTTAAAAGATTTTTTATAAAATGTGCTTACCGGTCTTGGAACATAAATAGCTTCATTTTTTCTTAATTTTGATCTGTAAACATTACTTCCACTGCTGCCTTTGCTTCTGATAAAAAATATTTTTAACACCTTATACACATATAAATGTCTAAGTGGAAGAATTCTGAAAGAGGAGAACAGTGGAAAGGATGGTTCACTTTAATTGTTAATAACTAATTAATATAATAGATGCAAATAAATCCATGTATGTTAAATATTTGTGTAAATAACATTAAGAGGCAAGAAATATAATTTATTCATTCATGTATTACTATACATACCTAAAATTTACTTATCAAGAAGTTTTTTATGTTGGCACTACTGGTCACACTGCATTGTGGGGGAAAAGGAACCAGAAGTTTCTTGTTAAAATGGCAAGGTACTTGCATAGTAGTCCTTATTAACTAAGTTACATAGTTTGTTTATTAATTTTTCACATTTTAAAGCACAATCATTTTAATTATAATAATTTTCTGTGGTAAAAACTTACAAATATTAAGGAAATATTTATTAAATCATTACTATTTTATTAATTCATTATTCATTATTCATCTCTAAGACGCCGATCGTAGAGATATGGGCGAATATGAGTGTAGATGAACGAGTGTAGTCATTGTTACTATCTGAGTTCGACTTAGCTCAGAAAGGACTATTTATTAATAGCCCAATAGCCAGGGCAACTATGGGACCTACAGCTTTACGTGGAATCCGAACCACGTAGTGTTGGTCTGATTTTCAGCTAACTGACAAGTTAGACACTTAGTTCTCTTCTCTACACAACACCCGAACCTTGACTACCATTCAACATGGACACTCCAGACTTCTCTAGTAGTGTCCATATTGATGACAACCATTGAGCGGACGCTGTGTCGGTATTAAGAGAACCGAGCATGGAACCTATCGCCTACAATCTCCCAAACACTTTGTCCCCAAGTAGCTGGGTTACAGCACTGCGCCACCAGTGCCGACTATTAATATTAATATATTCAAATCAAGAATACAAATTAATTTATTGTCACTGACCATATATAAATGAAATAGGCATACTCACAACTGAATACTAATCCCAACCGTTACATCACAAATTCAATAATACAGACTCCATACGTATCTATCATTCCTGAATCCATTTAAAATCAAACTGTTCCCATCCCATACAAAATTACACCATAAAAATTGATTTAGGAGGGTATACAAAAATAATAATAGTAGTAATAAATAAGAATCATATACACTAAATAAAAAAAAAAAAACATAGTTAATGTCAACAATCAGAAATTCTTGTATAGTACAGAAATGATTAACTAACGGTTTATTCCTAAAAATACTAATTGAAACAGTTCAGTCTGACTCATTCAACTAATAAAAAAATTCAATACAATTTGCTTTGTTTGATGATCCAATGTTTGTCAGTCTATGTTGGGGAATATTTAGCTTAAATTTATTTCTTGTGTTGACAGTCGATATCTTCTCTGATAGGTGTATATGTGTTTTTGTAAAAACTAATATGTGAAATATATATAAATTTACTACAGTTAAAAATTTAAAGTGTACAAATAATGGTACGCAGTTATCAAATTAGCCACGGTAACTAAAAGAAACAGTAGGGATCATGCGCATGATACACAGTAAATACTCATGTCAATGACGTCACACAGATGTATCAGCTGGTTCACCTGTTTCGCTGTTCCTCAATCATTGATTTCATTAAAAACAAGGCTTCATACCCGTTAACAACTATTAATAAGGCTATACAAATACAATATTATTATTATTATTGTGGAAATTTGACCAAAAGAAATATAAATAAAAAACATTTTCAGACAAAATAACTGATTTTCTTTTCATTTAAAAAAAGCATGAAAGCTGTAATAGTGCAAGACTGAATTATTAATCTTATACTCAAAGTAAACGCCTGTTTCAATACTTTATGTTTATTATTTATTTACAAATTTTAAAATAAAAATAAACAATCATCTGATGATTTCTTCCAGGGAGCCATAATAATAATAATTATAGTATTATTATAAGTATTTGTATAGACTTATTAATAGTTATAAATGGGTATGAAGCCTTCTTGTTAATGAAATCGGTGATTAAGAAAAGCAGTTATTGATTATTACTATATTCAGCGTAACAGGTGAACCAGCTGATACGTCTGTGTGACTACGTTGACGTCAATATTTACTGCGTACCATGCACGTGATCCCTACCGTTTCTTCTAGTTACTGTGAAAGTAGCCAGCCCCACAAATAGTTCTTATGACTTTTTTTTCATTGACAAAATATCTCTTGCTGCTGATGAATGACCCAAAGGATAAGGCCATATGATATGTGAGACTAAACAATCTGAAATAAGCCATTCTTAAATATTCAAAATACAGAAAGTACATCTCTTAATTTCCATAGAAGATAGGCTCACTCAAGAGATATTACAACACAGACTGCTGACATGAGAATTCAATTTCGAGTCTTTATGTATGCGGAATAGTTTTACTAATTGAAAATATTGAACTTGAGAAGATGAACAAATCAACACATTATGAGTTTTCTTGATTGCAAAGTAATTTAATTGAGGAAATCCAATTCAAAGCATTAAGTTCTGCTATTCCAATGGACTGTTGTAGATTAAATAAATTCAGAATTTTAGTAAAAAGAGATGTATCATCTTTATATACTACAGATCCCACATTTTTTGGTATATCATTAATGATTATTGTAATGAAAAAAGGACCAAGAAAGGTCCCTTGCTCACCCTTTGAAACATTTGCCATGGATGAATTTAAGCCTTTAATTATAACATATCGCTTTCTATTTGTTAAGTAAGACAAAATAAACTGACTTGCATGTCCCGATACCCTGTATATATTGAGTTTAACAATATAATTTTAAAAGGAATACAGTCAAACGCTTTACTGAGTGATAAAGCTAAGGAGTCTCTGTTGTCAAGTGCATTCAGAGAGTGATTCACTATGACAGCAGTTGCTGTTGACTCTCCATGACGAAAAACAAACTACAATTCAGATATAAGATTTGAAAATTCAAAATAAGTAGAGAGTTGTCTGTGCATAAGAGATCAATATCTTTAGAGAAAATAGGAACTAAAGATACTGTTGGGATTTGGTAATGATAATGGTAATTGGTCGGTAGCGTAGTTGGTTCAATCCCAGCTTCATGTGCTAAAGGTTGTCAGTTCGATCCCAATCAGAATCATAATACATTTTGAGAAGGATCAGCTGATAACCACCGGCTGTTCATTTGTCATTGGGCTATTAATTAATGACACTTTCTAAGGAATAGTCGGCCTTAGTTTGTAACAATGACTACATTCGCTCATCAACACTCATTCGAAATCCATATTCGCCCATATCTTGACAATCGGCGTCTTATGAATAAATAAAAAAAAAATATAAAAAACAAAAAACTTTGGTAATCACCTTCTCAACTGAGATATAGCGATGAAAATTTATGTGTTTGTTCATAAAACTTTCAACTGTACTAAACAAGTAAAAAAATGATGTTATTAATTTTTTTCATTTTTTAAATATAAAAAAAAATATAAATTCAGATTATTTTTACATTATTTCAAAAGTGCTACACAAAATATGACAATTCTCTAATGTTCTCTAGCATTGTTACTATTTTGGAACTTAAAGTTTGTAATTTCAATCTGCAAGTTATTTCATCTTCTGCTCTTCAAGTACTTCCAATTTCCTGTTCACCAACCCTCATTGAAGAATCATATGAAATCATCCCCTGATATTCTTTGGCCTCACTACAAATAACTTAAATTCTAAATAAGATAATATTTTTTGCTTACATCAATATGGAACCAGATTTTATGCTTCTTGCAGATATCAGCAATCGAATGAAAAGGATCAAAAGCTCCAAGCACTGTAGTTCCTGCCGTTGCGTTGACAAAGAATGGTTGCTTCCCTTCAGCTAAAGCCTTGTTTATACAAGACTCCAATGCCCTAGGATCCATACTTCCATCTTGGTTGCAGGCTACTTCAAACACATTGTCCAATCCCAGACCAAGCCAATTGGCAGCCTTAAGTACAGAGTAGTGGCTCTGAAAAATGGCGAAAGATAATAATAATCCTTATTTGACTTAAAAATGAATAACATTATTGATAAAGCGATAATTGCAGTTTATTGTTACAACCAAGTTAAATTATTACAACTAACAATAATTTCAACAACAACAAAATATGAGAATTCAGTTACGTTATCAAAGATAAAAAAGAAAATGCACCTATAGTAATAATTTATATATTTCTTGTTAATATTTATTTCTATTATAAAATGGATCCTCCAATAACCAGGAATAAAATTTATTTTTAAATATATTACAGGAATGTGATCTAATATTCTTTTCCGTTATGCTACTACAATATTACTACTAAGTGTTTTACTTAAATTAAAATGACCGATTTTAGCATTGTTTCTTTAAGATTTTTATTGTCAGGTTTATATACAAACTGTGTGTTTAAAATTGACCAAATTCGGATTTTACGCTAAGATTGCAGGTGTACTATAGGGCTTTCGACTTGTCAACGGTAACTTAGCAGTTCAGGAAACGGCCGCCTTAATGATGATAAATATTTTGCAACAAATTCTTACATCTGAGGAGACAAAAACTGCCAAAGGAACGCTGCCACACATTCCAGTCTTTTTAACTTGCGGACATTTCTTGAACCTGGCCAACACCATGGCATACATATTCGCCATACTTCCACCTAAACAAAAGAATCAAATTTAATACTTAATATCATATCATATGTTGAATAGTTGTTGATAAAACCAAAATAGGCGGTAATCATGTTATGAAATATCCTGTCCAATTTTTTATACCAAATACTATCAGATATAGCCAGTGGGCGGAAGTTTAAGTCGTCAGGACTTTGATCCTGAATTTCAGACAGTGTTCACCTTGTACTGTACTGGTTAGCCCCCTTACTCTGTCTTATAAGTTACTCGCAAATATCTAGAGTCTATGAAGAATGGACAGAACAAGATTAAAAAAGGAGATCGGTCTCTCCGGACATATTTTATTACAAGAAATTGTCACTAAGCAAAATATTTTTTCTAAGACAGAAGTAAGATGATTCAAACATTGGTTAATACAATAGTACAAAAAATAATAGGGTTGTTAAAATATTTGAGTACAGTATTAAACTAAAAATAAATAATTGCCATAAAATTGCCAGCTCTTAAACTTAAAAAAGTACTTTGTCAGAAAGAATCGTCTCAAGAGAAAGTATAAAAAGATTATTAAATCATAACAAAAGAAATTGTGTTTTGTGTGAATACCACAAACAAAATTATAGATTGTGAGTGTGTGTCAGTGCATTATGAGTTAGTGCATGATCTTTATCAACAATTAAGGCCTAATTTTTATTGGAAAGTATTATTAATTAAAAATTATAACTCAATAAAAATGTTACAGCAAGTAATAGGGCTATAATATGACTCCTTTCTAAACGTCTTTTATGTTTTACACAAGCCTTTACACAAGTAGTTCTTAAAAACAATACTGGAGACTTATTAGAATTCAGTATAACAATATCAGTACTACCTACACATCAAACATAGACTTCAGAAAATTGTCTTTTGACAAAATAAAATGTCCCTTTAATAACAACCTTTTTATACGAAAATACTTGTTATTTTAGGCTAAAGTTTTATATGATGATAGATAATACCGATTAGGCAATTAAATTGTAAGAAGTGATTATTCCTATTCCCAGAAATGACATGATGTCTGCGCAAAATACAAGCAACTATGTGTTGTAGAACCACAGTTGAATATAGAGAAGAAAGAAGTGAGCTTAGTGAACCCATTCATCCCTGTGAAATGACAATTCAGATAGTTTTTATGGATGAAAGATCATGTGAACCACTAAATCGAGTTGCTGTCCATATGTCTTAAGAAAAGAGATAGGGAAATAGTCAGACTTCCCAGAGAACTTTGGTGCAGCTGCCAATACGCAGCGCTGGTTGAGAATTTCTGCCACGTACCCCTGTCTGCCATTTCCTTTTTCTCTATTATACTCATGGCAATTTATAGTTTGTCTCAGGCGGCCGCGCTATTCTCTCTGACATTCTGTGTGAGACACACTCTCACTCTAGGCTGCTGCCCTACAAGCTCGATCTAGTGGCGGCCGAGCCAAAATGGCAAAATTGAGAAAAACACAGTCTGACTTTTTAACATTGGCTTTTTGCTCCTTATGGATGTATATTCATTGTTCAAACTAAAATGTATACAAAGATAGAAAAATGTTAAAAAAGGAAATGTTTATCTCCTCAGTCCCTGCCATTTTTCTGGGGCATGGAGAATATAACTGTAAACATTCTCCTTTAACATCATTTTATAACTATTGATTAAACTAAATAAAGCTTAAACTATTATTTTTTTTTTTTTAAGTAGTTGAGTAAAAAAAAAACTTGTTTGAATCCAAAGCTGTGTTAATTTGTAAACAGCTTCTGCTTTTCTTTTGTCTGAAGCACTTGCTTCTTTTTTCTTTCTTTTAATTTGAGTTTCTGATTTTCAAAAGATGTTTGTTATGGCTAAAGATAGTGACTTTAGTATAATTTTTTAGGTTATGTTTACAAAAATAGACTCTATTTCATAACTTCTCACCCTTAAAATGCAACATCGAAGTATAAGACACAATCATTGTTGGAAGATAATTGAGTACAATCAAGAAGAAGAATAAAGAATTTTTATTTGGGTAAAAACATTTTACAACGTTTTGACACTGTCACAGAAGGTTGGGCCTACTTACTGATGGAATATACAGCACATAGAGTGACATGAAACACACTGGCAAGTGATATTTAAAATTTGGTGATTCAAATTGAACGAACCTGTACACTTAAAGCAAGACTAAAACTTTATAAAAACATTTAACAACAATAAATTATTTACATTAATATATGTGGCAGTCAGGTAAATAGATCAAAGTATAGGGTAGCATTCAATCTGTCCCACAAACATTTCTATGGATTCTTGAAAATGTGCAAAGTCAACTTATTATAGTAATATAATTGAGGACATTTCCTTACCCGCAGCAAAAATTCCATCTCCTTCGTTGTATCCAACAATGCAGAGAAGCCTTTCAATTATTGACATTTCTATTATTGTAAATACTGGTGCCACCTCAAATGTATGCCTGAAAATACATACACAGCATTATTTTGAAAGCATTTCAGTCTAAAATTACTACCACAATGTTTTATTTTTATTTTAAATAACGAAGAAGAATTCAGCTGAAAAATGATTATTATTATTATTCATTGTAAGACGCCGATCGTAGAGATGTGGGTGTCTTACAATGAATTAATATGAGTGTGATGATTGTAGATAAATGAGTGTAGTCATTGATACTAACTGAGGATGACTGTTCCTCAGAAAGAGCTATTTATTAATTAAATAAATACATGAAAAATATATAGACTTTAAACTATTCGAGGCCAGTTTGATTATAAACTATAACAACAATTGCCAATGGTACTTGCAATACAGTTGAAACTTTATTTTTTAATTTAATTTTAACATTTCTTAAAGAAAATTTTATTGAAATACTTTAAATAGAATACAAAATATAATATATCCACCAGTTAGAAGCATCTACTGGGTGGTAAAAAGGTTTGTGAAACCTGTACATATTTGATATAATAATCAGCCCAATTCATAAAATGACATGAGAGAATCTTGTAAAACATCCTTTCTAAATTGGGATTTGTTACTGTTTACTATTTGTACATATTATAAAGAACTACATTAAATTTAAAAATAAGCTTCATCAAACTGAAAGAAATTCATAGTTATAATACTGGAGGAAAAGATATACCACTAGTACATACACTTCAAAAATCAGTTTTATAAAAAATTAGTCCCCTATTATACAAAAACAAGGTCCCTTGTGCTCCTTGATAATGCAAGTGTGGAAATAGTGTCAATCTCTTCGTTTGACCTTGGAGAAACATAATTTCGATGGTAGCACTCCTGAAAATGGTACGTTTGAGTGGTAGAGGGAGAAACAAAATTGCCGCCTGGTACGTTTGAGTGGTAGAGGGGGAAACAAAATTGCCGCCATCTAAAACATGTTTTTCTACTTATATCCTAACCGTTAGGATTATGAAAAAATATTATGAACAAAAAATGTTGCTACTGTGATTCTGGACAGAAAATGGTACTACAAAGTTTCATGTAGGATCAACCGTATTCTCTAAAATAGTACTTTTACATTTTTTAATAGTAAAAATGAGTTGTCTTAGTATGAATGTGTTACAAGCGAATGATTATCACGTTTGCATAAGATTTTAAGAACACTTCATGTGACAGTCATAACTGTGTACCAAGGTTACAAAAGATTCTGATACATACGGACCACTAACGATTTAGTTACGCCAAAGGAGTTTAGAAAAGAATCGTTTGCAGTGCTCTAGCAACCACAATAAAATGTACAAAGCCAATTAACATAAAAATCTTCCTGTGGTTTCAGTCATTTTTCGATGGGCCTGGTCTTTCAGGAGTCAGTCAGACATCTCTGCTCGCTTCTGTTTGAGGACATACATGACCAACGCCAGAGTTGAGTTCTAGTCCGCCGCTCTCCTCAGCATTTTCTTGCCATCAGGGCTGATACCACAGAGTTCTGTGTCGAGACCCCTCCTGTGCACCGAGGAATGCTTGCAAATCCAGAATGTGTGGCAGCGTCATCTGCCTCATGCTGGCAATACCTGTGCTCCAGACTGGCGACTTTGCCCATCCTGTGCAGGTTCTGGCAGAAGTACCCATGGCCGGTGAGGAACTGGGTGAGTTAAAACCTTACCTGCAGTGGGATCGTTGGACCCATGTCTCCAAATTCCCCACAAGTGTAGCCATCCAGTGTCCTTTCGGATCCTCTTCCCACTGATGCTGCCAGGCTGCTATCGTTCTTGCGAGGGCCAGCTCAAGCGCTTCGGCCCGTAGCAATTCCGGAAGGAGGGAGATGACTTCTTTCCAGTGCTAGCAGCAACGGGAATGATCCTCACCACGACCAGCTCTGCCGACTTGGATACGGTGCGATAGGAGACTTGGAGACGCTACATGCAGAGCTCCATTCCACTGTACCACCAGCATGCAAGTACTTGCACACTCTTATCGCTTCCGCCCAGACCTCCGCTCCGTAGAGCAGAATGGACTGGGCTGCGGTCAACAGTTCTCTTGTTCTCTGGCTGGGACACCCGATGTTCCTGATTATGTGGCTAAGTTTTGCAGTTACTACCGCTGCCTTGCCGCACGCCTTTTGGATTAAGTCCCAGAGAGTAAGCTTATAGCTTTATCCAGCATGCACAAAGGTAGGACGGCTTGCTCGGTCGGCCCCTCCCCTTACTCGACAGCGCCAGCCTAGACTTTTTCCAGCGAGTGGCCAACGCCCCCATTTTAACATAGGCGCTGCACATGCAGAGAAGGACCTTGCTACCACTTTTAGAACTTCCACAGGGACACCTTTTCCCGCTCTTCAGGGATCTGACCACACAGCCTGTAGTTCTTCGACTGTGAACGATGGAACTTCCTCTGCTCACACCGGGACTGGAGGGTCCCGTCTTGCAGGATGCATGAGGAAAAGGCTGTTTACCATTTCTGCCTTTTTAGTGGCTATCCTGATAGAACTATCAGTGGCGGTCCTTCTCCTGGTGTGAGTTTCCGCATGACCAGTTTGTAACCCTTTCCCTAAAGGTTCTGGCCAGCTTCTTCACACAGTGTTCTCACCAAAAATGGGCTTTGCTTTAGCAGATGGTTCGCATCAACACCCTTTTCTAGTGCCGATCGGACCAGACCGCACTTTGGGCTTTACGGCTCAGTCTGCGACACTGTCGCCTCAAGTCAATGAAGACAGCGAGCCCAAGCCTTGACGCCATCTCCAACAGCAACCGTCCTCCGGTGTCTCTGTGTGGCATCCCCCACTTGACTGCTCTGGTATTAAAGTTACCTGCGATTATAAACTGGCCGGGACTGTAATGAGCTTCCGTCTGTAAACCGCTATGCTATCGTTCAGAGACAGGCAGCAACTGCAAAAATGTTGTCGTCCGGCTCTTGGCCCAAGCAAACTCAGCACCATTGCCTTGGGAGTCCACAAGCAGCTCTCTCACATCAACCACCCAGAGGGTGCAAGTACCAATGGTGTCGGACACCCAAACAGGGCCCTGTCTGCTCCACAAGGGCTCACTAATGCAGACCATCGCCGAACTGGTCTTGCAAGCGTGTCTAACAGGGAGTCAGTAGCCCTGCTCCGATTGAGGTTCCTTTAAAGGAATCTCAGTCCCTTTGGGGCTGGCCATTCTTCCGGGACAAGAAGTCCCTAAAGACTCGGCAAGCTCCCAACCCCTAGATGTGGTCCATCGCCAACTTTCTCCCTCCGCACGAAAAAGAGTTGAGTAGGTGTACCCGAAGAGTGAGGAGAAACTAGACGAAAGACAGTAGCAATTTCTTGTTTAAGAACATCCAGTCCCAGCTGGGAACCGCGTGGTTGACACCCACGAATCTACAAGAAGTGGACCCCTGTGGCGTTGTGTACATAAATATTTCAAATAAATCTTTAAATATTATATTGTATTTTTTTATTTATTTTTTTTTTTTATTTTTTTATTTTTTTTTTAAACTTCACTCGCCAGTTGACATGGGCCTACAGGCCTGTGCGTCAACTTTATTAAACGAGTGAAGTACCGACCGTTGGCTCAGTGGGGATTCGAACCTTGGACCTTGCCCTCCGCAGTCCGAAGCCTTAGCCACTGAGCCACCACGCCAGCAATTTATTTCACATACTTTACTTGTAAAACCCTCAGGCTAGCTATTGATACTACTCATTTTTAATATTGAAAAATACAACTTATATAATGAAAAGTTGTAAAAACGTTTTAGTACAGTAGCAACAGTCTTTGTTTGAAACACTTTTTCGTAATCACAATAGTTTTTTATATAAATAGGAAAACTGTTTTAGATAGCGGCCATTTTATTTTTCCCACCACCACTTAAATGCACCATTTTTAGGAGTGCCACCATCGAAATTATGTTTCTACAAGGTCAAATGAAGAGATTGACACTATTTCCACACTTGCATAATCAAGGAGCACACAGATGCTCATTTAAGAGGGGACTAATGCCCAACTTCATTTGTTTTAAATGTTATAAGCACTTACCTCCTAAACTTAAAACAGGAACTAAATATGGATAAATTTAGTAGAAAATTAAAGCAATATCTGTTAGAAAAGCCCTTTTACAATTAGAAGAGTACGTTTCTTCACATCAAATTGTTAATATTTATTAGTATTTTGATGGTGGTGTACAATTATGAATCCTGCGAATAAAAATCTTGTAGTTTAACAGCTTTTTATTTAACACTATTTGATTAATGAAATTTTAAATTCAATACAGTAAAATGGAATTCTAGAGTTTGTGTGGAGAAAAAAATACCAAAACCATACCTGTCTGCATGTTTATGTTGATAAGACTAAGGGCAAACGATTACTAATTACTAGGTTTGGTCTCTATTAATGTTCTTTTTCACTGAAAATGTTGAAGCTTCAATATAGTTTTAAAGACACCTATACTTTTTATGATAAATAATATATTTTTGAAAGCAAAAATTATAGTATTTTTGTTGCTAATACATTTAACATTCATTAGTTATTTACTTAATTTAACCTTCAATCATCGGCACTGGTGGTGCAGTGCTGTAGCCAAGCTACTTGGGGTCAATGTGTACTCCTCATATTTGCCAAAATCTCTACGATCGGCGTCTTAATAATGAATTATAATAATGATGAATAAAAAGAGACAACTATACATTGAAGCTTTGCTATATTTGCATAAACCATTTTTCTCAATGTTGGATTTATGGCAACATGTTTTACTAACAATGTAATTTAGATTAAATTCATCTTCAGGTGTGCAAATTAAACATTGACTGAACAAAAATTATCAAATGTACGCAAACATAACACTGTGTTTCTCATGAAAAATATTTATTCTGTGTTTCTAAACTTGTTGACCAACCTGTAATCACATTCCTCGAAGATAATAAAAGCCCATAAAAGTCTGGGAACTTACTGATTAGTGTTGAGAGCTTCCACTATCCACGATCCTGCAAGACCATAAGGATCCATTCCACAGTAAAGTTGATTCAGGAAAAGGGGGTGTTGTGTCTTCACGCTGAATTTGATCACATCTTTGATCACTTCATCAAGATTTTCATCTGGAATAGCCTGGCCTAAGTTTCGAAATGATTTTTCAGCCTGTAAAAATGTTTTTTCAGATTTAACTATAAAAAAATTAATTTAATTTCACAGATATCTTCGTATGGATAATAAAGAGTACATTAACTGTAAATAATTTCACAGGACGTCCTTAATAGACAAATAAGAGTATCTTTTTCTTCAAGATATACGAAAGAAAAATAATGATTGTTTCAGGCTGTCTAAAACTACTTTTCAGTAAGCATATTACAAAATAGTTTATTTATTTATTTTTTGTTTAAGTTCTCTTGCCAGTTTACATGGGCCAGCAGGCCTGTGTGTGAACTTTATTCAATGAGTGAAGTACCTAACGTTGGCTCAGTGAGAATTTGAATTTTGGACCTTGCCCTCCGCAGTCTGAAGCCTTAGCCACTGAGCCACCACGTTGACTTATTAATGGTGTTCGTCTGGGCACCCAGTTTAGCGCTCTAAGAAATTTTGTTCTAGATTTCATCACAACTGCTGTTAGGAGTAATAAAGATCCTGACTCACTAACAAACAAGCAATGTATTCCACTCCCCTCTCTCCCCCTCATAGGCCCCGCCTGCCCCACTTTGCAAATTTGACAGATGGGGATAACTACCACAATTATAGTAAACTCTAGCAATGAATTATATATATATATTATTAATCCACTTTTTTAGCCAAAGATGACCGTACAAATTTCAACTCAAAATTTTAACAAATATCATTTATAGAAAAATAATTGTAACACTTAACAAATTTTTTGTTTACATTTAAATATACTAACTTTATTATTAACTTTTGTCCACTATATTATCAAAATGTTAATAAATTATATCAAACAGCTTGTTCATGAGTTATGCACCAAAAAGGCCAAATCAGTCATTTTGGGCAGCCATATCTCCATAAAGAAATTTTTTAGATTTTTTCCTGTAACACATTTATTACTTACATGGATACTTATAATTGTATTAAAAAATTTGTATAAATAATTTTCAATCGAACACCCTTAATAAGATTTAAAATTATTTTATCAACTTCTTTTTTAATTCAGGATTTGTTTTACAACATATACAACTGCTAACATAAACAATATAGTTTAGGTTTTTTCTATCCATAAATCCAATGAGCTTTCAAGTGTATTTTTAATTATAGACACAATTATGAGTTTGTGTGGCAATAAAGTTCAGTTCTATTTTTTTTCTTTTATTTCTGGACCACAATTTCTCATGAACTAAATAATACAGTTAATTAATGACGTTCATTACCTTGTTATTTTATAAAGAAATAATGAGTTAACTTCCGGTACTTAGACATTAGCCTGCAGATTCAGATAATAAAATGCTTATGTAATAATTCAACAAGTGAGGAACGATTAAAAAGTTATTCTTAAATGTCTTAGTATTTTCATTTTTCTATAAATAAAAGAAAAACTAAGTTTTGTACTCAAATTTTATTTTATAAATTAATTAACTGTTAAAACAATTAGGATCTAAAGGAACAGTAAATAGTGCCAATCACATTTTATTCTTTTAGTATATAATGATTCATCCACAAACACTACTGATTTCTCTCACTAACACAATATATAACAACTGTTTATAATGTACTTACTGGCGTACACATTGCTTATTTGTAGTTTTCTGTACGGTTGAAATGTCTAATTGAAGAAGGTTGGCACGCGAAGAGTGTAGGGGAGTCTTATAACTGAACAATTATTTTAACAAAGTTGAAATATTACTGTTTACATATGTTTATCCCATAGCAAAGCTGGAGTAAATAACTAGTTGAGTATAAACTTGACCTGAAGCCAAGTTGTATTTTTTTTAGATTAAGATTGTTACTTTAGCACAATCTTAATCTATTTACTTTTCAGTAAATGATGTAATATTTTCTATTGTGAGTAACCAGAAATTCCTAGAGGTAAAAGCATTTCGAAAAATATAAACACTTTATCCAAATATTTTAGTTTCTAATCATGTTAGTTTATGAAATGACAGTACAAGTAAACGTCACACAACACAAATTTATTCTTTTGTGTTATTGTGAATCCCTCTGGTCTGAGGAAGGTGAGCGTGGTTCACCGAACCGAAATCGATCTAATATTTGTGCATTTTGTGCTTGTATTGAAGTATATTTGTGCATTTTGTGCTTATATTGTAATAAATTTGTGTTGTGTGACGTTTACTTGTACTGTATATGTACCAACACGTATTATGCTAATTAAAAAACTATTTATGAAATGACTAATAGCTCATTAGGAAGGATTGAAATAATAGTCTATTACTGAAAAATATGAAATTATTTTTTATTGTACGGTTAAAAACAGTATTAAACATATTGATTTTCCAGGTTCCACAAAGTCTGGAACAACAAAAATAATTAAAAGTGGAAAAATTCTACAAAAAGGAAGAATTATAAGCCATCAGACTTTACTGTTCATTGCAGTACAATAACAATTAAAATTCATTTAGATGTACAAATAAATTTATTTCACAAGACTAACTAAATTTATTTTATAAAACCGTTTAAGAAAGCTTCTTGTTGCGAAAATCAGTAACATATACAATGTACTTTCCTTGTTTGGGGTATCTATAATTAATTGTTTACGGATCATAAACTGTTTTGAGAGGTTTCTTAAACTGCATACTTAATACTGACGTAGTCATATTAGAAAAAACAGTTCAACTTAAAATTTGAAACAGTTCAGCGTTACGTTGAAGACTTGGCAGTTGGACAGCACTGAGTCCCATACTGAACTGTGGTGGGGGTAGAACAGTGAGCCGGCTTGCATCCACAGAACGGAGTGCGCGGCCCAGTTAGAGTAGTATACATTGATAGTTTCACCTAGTATTTACTATACATAGGCCACTTAGAAAACTACCCTTTTAATGCACTGGTGCACGTGAGATGCATAGAGTGGTGCAAGTGAGACAGAGAACTACTCTTTTACCGCTGTGTATTCCATTTAAAAATTATCATGGCAACCAAAGCGGCAGGCCGCGTGCATAGCAAGCCCCACCCATTTTATGCCACTAGTTGCAGTGACCGACCGTTGGTTGGTTTGATTAACACCAATGAATCAAGCTTATAACGATTAAATTAAATCATTATTCACTATTCAAGTAACAATAATAGCAATAAAACAATGAATAATAATGTAAACAATTAATAGCAATTAAACAAACTTGTACAGTTCATTAGTTTTTTTCTTCAACCAAACACTGTTGCGGAAGTTAGTCAAGCCTGTGAAGCAAAACAGCTCAGCGGAGGAAAGATTCCTCTTTGTCGCTGGACCCCCCTACATGCGCTAAATATTACTACGTGGCCCAATTAGGGCCGTATTTCCCATAAGGCCGAGTAGGCCGTGGCCTAGGGCGGCAAATATCCAGGGGCGGCAAATTCCATGTAACATTGATATAAAAATATATTTATAAATGTAAAATGTCAATAGAAACACCCGAAAATGTAAAAATCAAATCAATAAGCTGCAAAACACCATAGCAATCACTCGCTACTGGGGTTATCATAAATATATATTTCATTTATTAAACCTAATGCAGTGTCGGCGTGTGGTATAATCAACCATACTATAGTATTTGTACTATCAAACTGGGCGTGCGGCTAAACGCCATTTAGCTACCTGTAGTCCAGCTGCACTCCCAGTTTGATAATACTTGTATACCAGTGTCAGACGTCCCGGTCCCACGTTCCTCAATCTGAGATGACTGGTTGGTTGGTGGCTGGGCGTGTGTATGGTCAATAATATAATTGATTTAAAAGCAAGAAGCATTGCTCTCAATAGGATATATTCAAGACTTTTGACTATCAACTACTCGGTGGTCGGCCAGGGACGATGCTTGCCAAGGCCTTAAAGAGTCATGGAATGAAATTTTGTCTGTTTTAATTTAAATAGAAAATGACTCCACAGAAACAGTAACCACGCGATATGAAGCTGTAGGAATTCTTTAAAAAATTGAATAGATTTGAGACAGCCTTTATGGTTTGCTTTTGAAGCACAATTTTATACCACCTTAATAAAGTATCCAAAAAATACAGTCTCAGACAATAGATCATCTAACTGTTACAGAGCTGTATGCGTCTCTAGCAGAATATTCCTCTTCTCAAAGAAATTATTTTGATTATTATGAATCACTTACTCTTAAAATTGTTGAAAACAAAAGTTACGAAAAAGACTGAAAAATGATTCTTAAAAGAAACAAAAGTACGATGACGGAAGAGCTGAAGATCTTGAACTTGATGGCAGAGAATATTTTTAAATCAATACCTTTTTAGTCATAATTGATTAGTTATAGTTGAATTTAAAAGAAGGTATAAGTCATTCAATGAGTACCAAGATACATTAAATTTCTTGACTCAAATTGTAAAATCTCCAGGAAAAGTAGAAGAAAGTATTTTGAGATCGAAAGCTCAAAATCTCATGGAAACTTACCGAAATTATATTGGAGATGACTTAATCGATGAGTTCTGCCATTTTCAAGCACATTGTGCAGTATCTGGTGAGAAGTTTGAAGATACCTCGTTGATAGGCATTTCAACTTATCTCAGGTACCATTCTCTTCAAGATGTCTACCCGAATACCGACATAGTGTTACGAAATTGTCTTCCGATTCCGGCTACAAACTGCTCTGGTGAAAGAAGTTTTTCTTGCTTAAAGAGAGTGAAAAACTATTTGAGATCAACCATTAATGAAGATAAATTGAACGCTTTATCTATATTGTGTATAGAATCTAAAATTGCCGCAAATATAGATTACAGCACAGTGATAGAAGACTTTGCTAAGAAGAAGGCTCGGAGGAAATTATTTTATATGGAAATTCAAGAAATAAAGAAGGACTTATTTCCTATTAATATTCATTATATATTAAATGTCATGTAAACAATAATTGTAATAAATACAATTACACAACAATTTTTATCGTATGTTATCCAATTTTAATTAATCCTTTTTATTAGAAGTTGAGTATTTTAGGATAATATAGACAATAAATCATATTACGCACCTATTTCAAATAATTCAAATGTTGTAATAATAAAATAAGTGAATTGTTCCTATGGAATTTCGATAAATGGGAAAAACATAAACTTTACCGCTAATAGTTCTACAATAAAAATTGCGATACAAGTGTAAAGAAAACAATTCAAAAATAGTAGTTCTAATGATTAATTTTTTAAATAAACTTATATTTTTGCTTGATAATAGATTCAAATACGGTTCCTATTCTAGGTGTCTCATATTACCAAAATTGTACTTAGGAGACAGACGTAATGAGTTGTTGGGAGGGGGGGCGGCGGAACCCGGCTGGCCTAAGGGTGTCATCACAGAATATAGACAGATATCTGTCTATATTCTGTGGTGTCATGAAGCTAAATGCGGCCCTGGGCCCAATTATAAATATAATATGCCTAGGCCTACTACCGTGATTCACGAACGGACAAAAGGCAAGAGAATCACACACACACACACACACACACATATATATATATATATATATATATATATATATATATATACAATCAAAGATATATACAGAACATTAAATGATGAAACTTATTTCAATAGTGCTCATGTCTGGCCTTAACCAAGAGAAAATTGTCATTATTAGAAAATAATTATCTTGAAGAATCAGTGAACTGACGCTTCCATCTATAATAACCTGACCACCGTCATACTCACGCACGCACACTGCCACTCCTTTGTCGCGGCCAGAATTACTGCAGCTGCAATGCAAGTTCATTACCCCGACATTGCCTCGAGCGAGGACGTCATGCGAACTTCAGGCATCAGACATACTTCTTTGGGCTTGTCCTAACTTATAACAATAGACGGATGATTCGCTTTTCAAAGATTAAAACAGCATTAAAGACGCACAAAATATCAACTACGTTATGTACCGTATGTTTACAATAAGGTTATTCTGATACATACGCTGCTATTAAAACTCAATCTTAATACAAACTAGTCTACAATATTAATTTTGATTTTTTTTTAATAAATACTAAACGATCATCACATTCAACGTGTTTTATTTATATTTAATTAGTTTTAAATATAAATAAGATTTTTTTTTAAATAAGAAAACGAAACAATAAAACTCGTCGGAACTAAATTATACGTGACTGCTGTATTTCTATAATACTGATTACTGACCAGGCGTTGATATATAACTTTCTATTACAAGTTTAAGATTTTCTCTCGTTGCTAGAGGAAGAACGATGCAGTATTTAATATTGCTATAATCTATGTAGTCTTCCAAGAAACAATAAAGCTAAAATTTAAAAGATAATGTGTTCTTTGGCACTTTATAACACATTACATACAGATTCATGATTAACAAACAACATAGTCTTAGCGTGAACTTTTCAACAGAAATAAAATACTAAATTTAATAAGCCCTGCTGAAAAACCAAGTCGACCTCAGTTAAATAATAAACTTACACAAGAACTCCTCTTATCCATGTTAAAATGCGCAATCATTGTAACAGCGCCTCAATCTGGAAGTAGTAAAGATAATAGGTTGAATTGTTTATATTAAATATTTTATTATTACTATTATTAACTAAAATAACACGCGTTTTAAGTCCAAACGTAAATAGCGCGGAGGACACGACTCGTCGCAGACGTTGATTAGGCCAGTGAAATACGCTAGGCGGGTCAATTTGTGTGGGTGGACATTCTACATCTACTTTTACATATTTTGGAGTGACAGAGAGCGATTAGAAACTTCGCTAAATACTCTTAACTTATATGACGACTTATACTAGAACCTAAGTATATGAATAAAATAAATTATTATATTCATATTTGTTCTGTGTTATTGTTTAATTATACTCATCTCTACACAGATGTTTTTTGAATGCGTAAAAAATAATTATTTAAAACCTGGTAATTTTCATTTAATAATAAGGTCAACATTTTATTATTTAGTGACAAAACTTAGATCTCATTAACATACAAAATAAGAGTATTACTACAAATTATTTAGCATAATAATTGCGTATTACACCCATTTTTAATTTATACAATAACTATAAAGTTTAGGTATAAACTACAAAAAAATAAATTTCTACGATAATGTGACGTGGATACTTGAATATATGTTAATTGAAAATTTTTAGATTTTGTGAATTTTATGACAGAACAAAACAATATTGTATATTTGAAACATACCTGTAACTCCACGGGGTAGCGGAACTCAACGACAGGCTGTTTGACATCTGTGTCCAATACACCGCCCTCTTCAAGGGCTGTCAAAACACGTTTTAACAACGAGTAAACTGTACAGGGTTTCGAACTTGGCGCATCAACCATAATGGACAATATCTGTCACAAACCTCCTCCAATTTGCGCCCTAGGCTTGTACCTGAGGTACGTTGAATTGACTTGACATATCAACCGGGGTATTGGTTCCCGATAAACGGTACACTATGTAGCTCACGAATCCGTCACTAGGAGTGCTCATGTCGCAATTGATAGCGCGCGCGCTAAGGTGTGTCAATAAAACATTAACTCACGTGATTTCCGGTTTGTTTAAAAACAGGAAATGAGAGAATTTAAACTGTCTAGGTCGTGTGGTCTGTGAATAAATTATTTCCAGTGCCATTTCTCTTTTCTAAATGAGACAAACTATTTTTTAAATTTTTATTTAAATTTTTATAGTGTCAGCTGTTGAATTAATTATTATAAAGTTAAATATATTTATAACCCTATTTATATTCTGTTTCCAACTGATGATGGTCTTTCGAGACAAAAATCGATTTTGGACATTAAACACACCAAAGAAAGATTGCTAAGTGTTGTTCTTTTTATATATATAAATATTTGTTAAAGTCTTTTTTAATAAACTAAATTCTTAAAAGCTATATAATAGCTTAATAATTGATCATTATAATATAGAGATATGCTATTATTATCAGCCCAATATTTAAACAGTCAACATTGACATTTTATAAATCAACAACTAATATCAAGAACTGTTTTAAGAGGAATCCATATCTATACCTATAAAAGGCAAAGCCCTCACTGACTGACTGACTCACTCACTCATCACTAATTATCCAACTTCCCATGTAGGTAGAGAGCTGAAATTTTGTACACTGTTTCTTTAGAACTTAAATAGGACAACTAATGTATTTTTATCTTGATAAAGTACTCCTAAGGGGTATAAAGCACCCTTAAAAGATTGGTCCATAAGGATAACATTGGGTTGATTTTAGTAAATTAATAACAGCTGTTTTGTAAATAAATAAACATGTCTTTTTTTAATGTTTGACATTATACTATTTAATATTTTACTATGAGTTTAATCTTCAGCTGTTAAACAAAAATAAATGAAATGAACACTCTTGAAATAGGCTAAATATGTGGCAAAGCAATTAGTGTGAGTGAGATACTGTACCGAAATGTAATATTGTAATTTTACGTTATATGGTTAATATACCGATTTTTGTATTGAATAGTTACATGCCGAGGCCGAGGTGTATCGAGCGCAGCGAGCATCGGGGTTGGCATGCAAAGCGTGCAGGGGTGTCCCCTAGTATTACATAATGCTAAGTATTAAATTCACAAAGATGTAAACAACTTAAAACCAAGTCAACGTATGGTGTGTATTTCAGTATCTTTTTAAAACCTGTTCACTTATTTTGTAAGTAATGTACCTAAAAACATTACTAAGTAAATACATATGTAGAGATCATGCTGACTATATTAATTCAAGAAATGGAAGACTTTCAGTGGTGGACCCAGGGAAGGGCTATAGCTGGGGGGCCTTGGGTATCAAATTGATACTGGATAACAGTGGTTTTCGTTTGATACCAATTTTCTTTGTTAATAAAAAACAATATGTTGTGAACAAATTTGTAAAATATAAAACTAAAGCATCAATATTTTAAAACATATAAACTGTGGCCAACCCAGAAATAATAAATGGTACCAGGTAACTGGCTCAAACTTTCTCCCTTTCCCTTTGTTGTGTCAGATTGGATGTAAAAAAACACACCTAAATAAAAACAGAAGCCCTAAACCGGGGTGGCTTGATACCACTTTTGAAGTTTACACTCTTATAGTTTTGTAACCAAACATTTTAGAATTAATATTTTTATATGGTTATTGCAGTCTAGGTAATACTATGTATTTACAGAGTATTATATTTTTACAATGGTCATAAATTATATATAAAAAAATTTTGTTAGCGGTTCAAGTAACCACTGCAATCAGAGTCACTTGTACCAGCCTATTTGATTGCATGTTTTTTCAATCTAATTTATTATTGGCCTAATTAAAGAGGTGACTTTAAACCAGCTTTTCTTTCTGAATCTTTTCATGTCTGTTTCTGAATCTGTAAAAATATTGTATAATTAACTGTAATAAATGAAAGAAGACCTTTTCTTTGACACAACAACTTTAATGTAATGTAGCCCAAATTTCAATCCACAATGTAAACAAAACAACTGTCAAATCAAATTAATTATTGAAAAAATATGATGTATTTAACATGTGTTATAAATTAATATTATCGTAATAGGCTGTAGCAACTACAGAATGATTGTATGTAAAATACCGCCCACTTTGAAAGGATTTCTTTCAATAAAGTATAATTTGACAATTGAACGCAAAAATTCTAATACATGCAAAATTTTAAAAAATATGACGAAATGAACATCTGCAATGTACGTTTAAAAAAAAAACAAACAAAATTAACCTAATACTAAACATAAATTAATGTGATATTTTGTATGACAATGTAAAAATGAATTATTACTTAAAGCTAACGACAATGTATAACATGATTGAAAAATATAGATATAATGTGATAGTTAGAAATTTATAACCCAAAAATGAACAAGCAGAAACAAAAAACTCAACAAATAACAAAATAAAACACAACTACCAAACAAGAACACAGAATAAAAATAACTACAATAGTCTGTGTTAGTTTAGTCAATCGGTAACACACAGAGGCCGTTGACTGCCCTTTTTAGTAGTCCAGAAGTTGTTTTAGCTGTAGCCACTCTGATACCTCCATCGAATCCGGGATGAACCTCTTTCACTACAGTAGTAATCCATCTCATTGGTGGCAAGTTGTCTTCCCTAATTATGACGACCTGTCCGGGATGGATATTGACTGTAGTTGATGACCATTCTTGCGCTGCTGCCGCTGTGACAAATATTCTGTCAACCAATGCCTCCAGAAATGTTGCATTAGTTGCTGCGTCCTCTGCCAACGGGACAGTCGGTTGACAGGGATCGACGTAATATCTGGCTCTGGCAAAGACATTAGAGCGTCTTCTATGATGAAGTGACCTGGTGTTAAGGCAGAAGTTTATGTGGGTCTGTGGATAATGACGTCAAAGGTCGTGAATTCAAACATGCCTCGATCATAGTTGATGTAGTATACATACATTCAAAAGATAAGTTGGCTATGGCTACAATTCTTTTAAGATGATATTATATAGATTTCACTCCTGCCTCCCATAGACCACCAAAATGTGGAGATTTTGGGGGTATAAAGTGCCAGTTGATATTTTGATGAGATGTTGAATCTACAATTTTCTGTTGGTGAATTTCATTCCATAGAAATATGAACAATTACTTCAATTTGTTGTTTGCACCTACAAAGTTTGTGCCATTGTCTGAGTAAATATGCGGAGATAGTCCTCGTCTGGAGGTGAAACATCTAAAAGCTGCTAAGAAGTCCTCTGTAGTTAGATCAGGGACTAGTTCTAAATGTATTGCCTTAGTAGCAAAGCATACAAAGACAGTGATAAAACTTTTGACGAGTTTGCTTTTCCTGTTTTAGTTTTTTAATTAGCATAATACGTGTTGGTACATATACAGTACAAGTAAACGTCACACAACACAAATTTATTACAATATAAGCACAAAATGAGGCCTATAGTGGGGTCACTTGATCATAGACCTATAAATTGAGTTGTTGAACACCATTTCCCATTCTTTTGTGAATCCCTCTGGTCTGAGAAAGGTGAGCGTGGTTCACCGAAATCGATCACCATAATATTTGTGCATTTTATACTTGTATTGTAATATATTTGTGCATTTTGTGTTTATATTGTAAAAAATTTCCTGTTTTCTCCAAATTTAATATAGACTGGCCCACAGTACCATAGTTGAGAGTGCAGAAGGTCTTCGGTTTTCACTCCTCTTGATACCACAGGATTGTCTTCACTTCTTACATGTTTCCAATCTTGTGGCCTTGTTCTGTCATGCATTTTTGAAACTCTATTGGCAATGAATGTTTTCCATCGGCCAGCATCTGATGATAACCAAGCCAAGACAACACTCGAGTCAGACCAGTAGAAATAATTGTTTATTTTTTTGCCAAAAGAATTCTTTACTTGGGACATTAGTTCACATAGTGCACCACAAAGTTCCAGTCTAGGAAGAGAGATTGTTTGTAAAGGTGCAACTCGTGACTTTGAGCATAAAAGTCTGACTTGTGATTCATTGTTTGTTTTGTATATTATATATATGCTTTCTCAGATGCATCTGAAAACTCATGTGCTTCAAAAGTGCCACCAGCCTGAAAAGACATGGCACTTTGAGGAATCTGAGGTTTGTTTAAAGATACCAGGCAGTGTCTGAAGTTCAGCCATTTTTCTTTTAGATTTCTAGGGAGAACGTCATCCCAATATAACTTAGTTTTCCATAGCTACTGCAGAAATATTTTTGCTTGAATGACAATCGGAGACACCAATCTTAGTGGATAAAACAATTTCGCAATTAATGCTAAAATTGTTCTCTTAGTAATATCTTGAGACTTGTAATCTGAGACACCAGATATCTTGTGTGTGAACTGAAGGTTGTAATCTTCTGTTGAAGCAGTCCCAAAGTTTTTGAAAGTGAGTCACTCTGTAATGGGAATGGTTGTGGTTGGCGTTCTCTTAGGTCTGATGATAAAGACCTTAAGAGTTCATCATTATTGCTATTCCATTTACGTAAGTTAAAACCCCCTTTATTGAATAGGTCGATAAGTTCCTCAAAAGGCTGTCAGTTCCAGTCAGCAAGTCATCAACGTAAAAGTCTTTCATGACTACCTCAGAGGCTACTGGGAAGTTATGACTTTCATCACTAGCCAGCTTTTGGAGGGTCTTAATGGCCAAGTATGGCGCACTAGCAGTTCCATAAGTTACTGCTTTCAGCTTGTAAATATGAAGTTCATCAGATGGGCTTTCTCTCCACAATATCTTTAACAGGTTTCTTTGACTTTGTTCTACCCATATTTGCCTATACATCTTCTCGATGTCAGCTGTTAATACGTAAATATACGTTCTGAATCTGATTAAAATTGAGAATAGATCATCTTGAATTGTAGGTCCAACTATCATGATATCATTCAGAGAACTTCCAGTTGATGTCTTAGCAGAAGCATCAAACACTACTCGCAGCTTAGTGGTAGAGCTTGACTCTTTTATCATTGGATGATGTGGTAAAAAGTATTCTTGTTCTGTCAGATTTTCTGAATTGTCCTTTTCCATATGTCCCAACTGTTCATACTCCCTCATGAAGTCAATGTACTGTCGTTTAATATCTACATTCTTCTTTAATCTTTTTTTCTACTTGAAATAATCTTTTTTCAGCCACTTGTTTTGATGAACCAAGTTTGTTTATATGATCTTTCATGGGCATAGATACCGTGTAGTGGCCTTCATTGTCTCTCTTAACAGATTTTGCATAAATCTTCTCACATAATTCATCTTCTTTTGTTAGCAGTACCTTGTTAGATACCTCTTCAATTTTCCAGAACTGTTGTAGCTCACTATCAATATGTTCTGTAACGTTTAAGTTACATACTCTAGTTGTGTTTTTGTTATTAGTGACGGATCTCCCACCAATAATCTATCCTAATTTTGATTTTTGTAGTGTAGGCATGTGCTAATTTTGTATTTTTCCATTGTCAAGGAGATCACGGAAATACTCTTGTCCCAGGAGAATATCAATTTTACCAGGTGTTGCAAAAGATGGATCGGCTAGTTTAACATGATGAGGTATAGACCAAGAACTTATGTTGACAAGGGATTTAGGCAACAATGCTGTAATTTTAGGCAAAACTAAAAATTGTACTTTAGAATTGTAATCTGACGTTAAAGACCTGACTGAAGCTTTGACTTGTGAAGAAACTCGAGTCTATCCACTACTTATGCCTGTAACTAAGATTGAAGATTTCTCCATTTTTAGCCGAAGTTTCTGGCAGACAGCTTCTGTGATGAAGTTTGACTGGCTTCCATTGTCAAGGAAAGCCCGACATGTCAATGTGAAACCCTTGGGGCTAACTACCTTTACCAAGGCAGTTGAAAGCAACACCTAAAAGTTGCCATGAGTTGTGCTTGTAGCAGTTGAGTACATACCTGTCTCCTTTGTGCTTGTTGGGATTTATGACGTATGTTGTTTGGAGACAGGTAAAGTGTGTGGTATCGAATGAGCATCCAAATGCAGTGCACTATTGTTTTTTGCCACACTTTTTACAGCCTTGTGATTTACACTGATCAACCCTGTGGCCAGCTGTAAGACAGTTAAAACATATTCTAGCTTTAGCTAATTTCTTAATTCTATCGTCCTGTGAGGACTATAAGAGTTCTTCGCAATTATAGGTTGGGTGTTTCCCGTAACAGACAAGACATGATTGATTTGGGACTGTAAGATATGTTCTCTGTTTGTTGTGAAATGGTAGACGAGGTTGATAGAAGTTGGACTTTTCCTTTTGAAGTGCCTGTGTTGTATGGTTGAGATTTTTAATATTGTCTATAATTTGGCTTCTCTTCTGAAGGAAGTCAACTAATTCTTTTAAAGTAGGAAGCTCTGTGGGTTTTGTACTAAGCTCCCACTCCTTAAGTGTTACAGAATCAAGCTTAGAGGTGATAAGATATATGACTAATGTGTCCCAAAATTCAGTTGGTTGATTCAGACTCTTATGGGCTCTGAGATGTGTGTTAACACAGGTTAGTAAATGTTTTAAACTGGTATTGGAATTTGCTTGTATCCGTGGAATGTTGAAAAGAGCCTTGACATGATTTTGAACGATAAGTTTTTCTTTCTGAAACTGGTCTTTTAGAAGAGAAACTGCTATCATGTAGATTGCAGATGTTAATTCAATATTGTCCAGTATTTTATTGGCATCATCTGTCAAGGAGGCCTTCAAATAGTGTAATTTCTGGACATCTGTTAAGTTTTCATTTTTGTCAATTAAGGCAGAAAATGTATGAAAGAATGACATCCATTCATCATATCTTCCAGTGAAAGTAGGCACATTAATTGTAGGAAGTTTTACTGGAATACTGTTTAAAGTCGAATGTGTGCTTGTCATGTGACTACTGCTTTGTGTGTGAGTGTCTGAGGAAATGTACATCTGAACATGTGAACATAATCTAAAATACTGTTTCACAATATTCTCATTCTTCTGAATGATCTGTTTCGTCATCAAGATTTTCTATTTTGTCTTGAACATTTTCAAAATCAACCCAGCACTGTTCTAATTTACTTAACCTAAGTTTTAGTTCTGCTATGTTTTCCTGATTCAAAGGATTTTCAAAAAATGTTTTAAATCTTGTAATTTTAGCCTTTATTTGACCTCTTTTATTTATAAGAGCTTTAAATTCAGTGGTTCTGTCAGTCATATTTAATGTTTTAAGGAATGAAAATTGATGCAGTATACAATAGGACATTAGATGGAACAAAATGTTACTCACTAGTACACTTACAAAACTTGATGTAGATAATCCATAAGTAATGGAACTATCTAGGTTCGGAGGACCAAAAAATGTTTATGAATCTGTAAAAATATTGTATAATTAACTGTAATAAATGAAAATACACCTTTTCTTTGACACAAAAACTTTAATGTAATGTAGCCCAAATTTCAATCCACAATGTAAACAAAACAACTGTCAAATCAAATTAATTATTGAAAACATATAATGTATTTAACGTGTATTTTACTTCTGCATTTCGTTGACAGCCAGAAAAAATGTACCCACTTACACACCCTTACACTTGACCCACTCACGTTATCACACTAACATACGGTATACTAACCCACCCACAAACCTATACCTATACTGTAATATTGACTCCCACCCATCCACCCTTTCACGTACGGTGATATTGACCCACCCACCTACACACATACATTATTATTAACACACCCACCCACCCATACACGTACAGTGGTATTGAACACACCCGCCCACCCATACACGTACATTAGTATTGGTTATAAATTAATATTATCGTAATGGGATGTAGCAACTACAGAATGATTGTATGTAACAATGTCTTTTACATAATTTTATTATGAATATTAAAGAAGTTACGTATTATAACTTGAACTAAAACACGGATGTTGTGGAAACTGAAAAAAAAATTATATAAAATAAAACATCAAACAAAAAGCAGTGTTACTTACCTTAATACGAGCTAGACTTGTACCTTAAGACTTGTATTTTCATAGAAAAAAAATTAACCAAATTTTAATATATTTTTTTTCTTCAAACAATTACTTGAAATACTGTAAATAACTTGTGTATATAAAAACGCTTCATTTGCTCAAGAAGCAATTGCAAATTGTTCAATAAATAAATTAAGTTCAATTTTTCAATTATTTAACTAAAATGTTAACTATTTACACTTATTAACATAGTTACTCATTGAATTTTTTCATTCAGCCTCCATTTATGTACTTCTGGAACACTGAACGTTCCTCAAGCATTTTTGGTAAAGGAGGCTTTATATATTCTTTTATATCACGCTCATTGTACCAACAGACATCAGAGTTATTTGGCCACTTGAAGTTGTTGGGGCCACTCATACACATTGCAGTAATTTTATACTCCTCCCCCAAAATATCTTGGTATTTTGGTATCAAGTCACCCCAAAATTGTGAAAAATATGTTGGGTTTTGATAAAATTATTCTTATGTCTATTCTATCACAAATAGAAAATACAACTATGCTGATAATGTTGTTTCAGGAGTCAAAGAACGATTTGTCAATTGTCGAATTTCCAAGAGTCATTTATCTTGAAGAAAAATATCATATTATTAGTGTAACAGTTTTTCCGCAAGTTTTTAGGTTTTACATATATTTTTTTTAATTTTAATTTTTACTTCTATGAAATAAAGCAGTATGTCATTTTATAGCTTAACTTTCAGGCTTCAAAATAAGTCTAAGTTCGTTAGATTTTAATAATGACTTAGTGAGAAAAATAAGTTTTAAAATCTGTTAGCTTATGGTTTCAAGTCACCCCACAGGCCTCAAGCCACTCCTGTGTACGTGTTCAATTAATTACATTTCTAAAAAATGTAAAAACGAAACACTTATTTTATTTAAATAAAAGTATAGAAACAAATAATCTTCAAAAACAGTTGTTCAATTAATCACATAGCCAGATGTTATGTAAACAACATTTAACAACTTGAATTGTGGCTTCCGGCCTTCAGACCCAACTTATTGAGGTGTTAAGTAAAATATCTGTAATTTGCATCTTTAGAAAAAAATGTTGAGGTCTGTCCGTATGTGTGTCTGTCTTTGTGTATGTGCACTTCACTGGAGACCAGACAGATGGATCAATTTTTATGAAATTTGGTATGTAGGTGTGTGTATTTAGCTAATATTTTCAGACCATTTTTTCACTTTCTTGAAATTTTATTTTTTTTTTTTAATTTGTATTGGCAAAAAACATTAAAAAATGGAATTTTCTATTCTATTATATTTGTTCCATTGACATATGTTTTACAACCTATAACTTTGTATTTCCACAATTGATTTTGGCATACAGAACAAATGAGGACCGAATATACTCGACCACTATTGTTTCTTTTTTATCAAATTTAGTTAGGGCCTATGTATTATCCGAGATAATGATATTCAGTCTGATTGTTTCTGCCATCAGTGGATATTTATTCCTTCACAATTGTTTAGGCTATAAATCTCGGCTTTTATGCTCGGTTGAGTTCCTTAGCCATTTTATCATTGCCTGAGAGATTCACGTTTTAAAAATCTGAACATCATGAACTGCTTTTTAGATCACCAAAAGTTATTTTTCACAATCAATTTTTATATTAACAGTAGTCAGTACAAATAAAGATTACGATAACCAACTGTTTACAACCATTTATTACATTAACAAAGTGATTAATAATTTGCTTTGTAATCGGATTACATGAGTAAATCTAAAACTACAGACTATAAAATTTGTAAAAAAATTTAAGAAATATAATACTAATTAATAAAAGAAATACTGGCACTAGTGGTGCAATGCTGTAACCAGCTACCTGGAGACAAAGTGTTGTGGAGATTGTAGGCAATAGGTTCTATGCTCGGTCCTCAATGCTTGCTATCGGCGATGTGGACACTATTAGAGAAGTTTGGGGTGTCCATATTGGGTGGTAGTCAGGGTTTGGATGTTGTGTACAGGAGATAACTGAGTATCAGGCTTGTCAATTAGCAAATTGGTGAGATTCAGAGAGGATAAGATCTTCTTAAACACTCTGAGTAGCGCCTCTTTGTGTCTTATATCTGGAAGAGCTATGTTGTACTGCACTGAAAGCCATGGTGGAGGGGTTGCAATGAGGGAACTTCTGATAGCCCTTATCGTCCTATTACTGTATACCAACCTCTTGTACATGTTTACTGTTAAGCCACCCTTAACAGCACAGGGCAATATTCAGCAGTGGTTGGCAGAAGTTGTGCGTGTGGCTCCCCATGATGAACCAGAACAATGTTAGTTCTGGTTCTCATTTTAGCTGCGGTTTTTTTTGTAGGTGACTTTTTTAAAATCTTGGCAGTACCCAAATAATTAATCCTTTTATTGTTATAGATTACTTATCCATTAGTTAAGTCAAGAATGTTTGCTACAAGAAGTAATCTAGTTTATTTCCATTATTATTACATTTTAATAGTATTTTATAACTTGATTTAGTCATGTATCTTTTTATTTACAGTACTAAACGTTTGTAAACAATTGATTATTTTAGGTAAAACTTTCTTGTTTAGCTGATTATTTCATAATAACATGCTTTTTCAAGATAGATTTGTTCTATATTGTAGATTCTATCAAGATAGATATATTCTAGTAAATTGTACATTTGTATTGTTCTAAGAAAGTTTTCCACACCTTAATATAATAAAATAGTTATCATCGTAAAATTAACACTTATTATGCTCATAGTAAACATAGTTTTTCATTCTTCCTCAAGTTTTGTAATTTGGACTTCTGCCCAACAAAACAGATAACCATAAACACATGGTAAAGGCACTTTACTACTATAATCTACTAATAGGTCACATGATTCCCATTCATACATAAAATATCTAATAACAAAACGTTCTTGTTTAGGAGATATCATTATTGGAAAAAACAACTAAATAATTCTATGTAAACTTTAAGGTGCTTATGATTGAATTTTTACAGATATTGCTTTGCATGATGTTATTATAATGTATTGAATAACCTTTCTTTAAAAGATCCATTTAACCTTCCATTTAAAACGTTCCAAAATAATTATTCTTATGTTATGTGAACTCATCCATACAAAATAATTTTGTCTACTTGGCTGTATGTTTCTAGTACTTCTACCGAATTGCTACAATTATTCAGTGACCTTAACATACAATGGAATCATTCCTGGTTGAAAGAGATAGCAGACAAGGTGTTGGAAATCTTCAAGCAATAATGCCGCAAATTTGCGGGTATGTCGCTTCCACCCTGGGGTTCTGACTGTGTCCCTAAAGCATGCGCAGCGGCAATATGATTGAGACCAGTTGTAGGCATGTATGACATGAAGATGGCTAAAATAGGGATCGGTGACGGAAGGGTGGAATGAGGCAAAGTTGGTGGAGTTCTGTAATGGATGTAGGTTTTGGTAGATCCAAGTCCTCGCAGAATGTTTTTAACCAGTTCTTCAGCATCTTTCTGTGTTTCTGATGGAAAACAATCATGGACTATTACTTCCTTTGATTGTCTGAGAGCACCAAATCCTGTAGATAGGTTAGTCTAGACATCTTGTTGATGTATCTGCAGACAATATCTTCCAAATGGCCCTCTTTCACTCTTTATTGAAGTACTTTAGCGACCGCTAGGTACCGTGAGCTTTGGGATCGTTGTTCAGAGGAGCAGTGATCCAGCATCGTTACTATCAGTAGCACACTCCTTTATCCTGTACCATTCATGTTGGCTGTGTGCGCTGATATCCATGAAGCTACCACCGAATTGTCTACTTCAGCTTCTGTAACAGATTTATCTTTTTTTATACATACATACATATCCTAGTCCCGTTCCAGTTTACTGGGTCTGGGTGTTGACAAGCACTCTCCATCTTCTTCTATCAGACCAGATTCTTTCTTCCTCAATCTGCTCCCATCTGTACCCTCTATTTCCGATCTCTTCCTTAACACCTTCTAACCATCTCTTTCTCGGTCTACCTCTAGCTCTCCGTCCCTCTTCTTTACTTTCCATCATTTTCCTTGGCAGTCTGTTTGGATCCATTCTTTTGATGTGCCCATACCACCGTAAAATATTCTGACCTATTTTTTCTCTATTATCTTTTTTTATATTTTTCCCAAATCAGAATTGAGTTCTCAGTTGAAATTTGGCTGTTTTAACCGATTTGCAACCCTCACTTTCTTAGTATGTTTTTTCTGACTTTTTCTTCTTAACGAGTTTGGAAGTTGACATGTTTAGACCCCGTACTAACTAGTGGTGTATATTGTATAGTGGTGCACTAGTGGTGTAGTGGTGTATAGTGGTGTATGAAACTGTTGTTGATTTTAATGATCAAACAAAACTTACAAAGTACCGGGTGTTTAGGTTGGTACAGTTTGTGAATTGGCTTGCTGAGTACAGATCCATAACTCTTGTTCAATGTCGGGATCAACATTAATCTGCCAACTTCAAAGTCAATCTGACAGTGGGAAAGAACAACTCAAGCTAATGGAACTTTCATTTCAAAAACTGGAAAGCACGTAAAGAAACATTTGTCTACTGCATGGCCGACAAGATCGCCATATCTCACCCCTCTTGTATTTGCATGAGGGTTCATCAGATTTTCCTACCTGATGAGAGTACAAAGTTTAATGGACTAAGACATAGGCTTTTGGCTGTAGTTGAGAGGATAACGCCATAAATGATCACAAACAAAATGGCAGGAGATTGATTACCGATTGGACCACGTATGAGCGACTTCGTATGAGCGACTTACACTGATCTCATTGAACTTTACTAAATAAATAATAATTCTTAGTTGTATTTATAACATGCTATATAGTTATTTTAAAATAAAAATTACATCCTTATATCGCATGAGTTATTTCTTAATACCTCTAGCCCGGGAACCCGGTACTATAACCAGTGAATATTAGAAGTTCAACCAAAGACATTTTCCGCAGAAAAGCTACGAACATGTAGATATGCATGTAAAGAGTATGTAAGTCTTTTTGGGAAATATGAAATACAGGGGTTCTAGATTTTCGTGATTTTTTTTTAACTGCTGAATATTAACCCCACGAAAAAAATTCCTAGAAATCTATTGGCGGGAATACAGATTTTTAATGAAAAAAGAAGTGAACCCAAGCTTGATTAAATGTCATTTATCAGTTTATTTTTTCTCCTGAACAAGAATATGACATCAAATTATTCATACGATGAATAATAATTAAGATATTCAACAAAAAAAGTTGGTTAGGATAGTATATTGCTAACCTAATATAACCTGTTTTGTTAAAATACTTCAGTTTTTATTGATGACAGAAATATATGAATGTCATATTTACATTCAGGAGAAAAAAGATTAATATAGATCGGTTTTGCTATGAGTTTTTTTTTCAAGTTTGTAATAAATCGCTATTTACTCCAAAATCCTTTTTAAGGATTTGTATTCGTGGGGTTTATATTGACTAGTTAAAAAAAACCCTATATTTCATTTTGCAGTCTTTTTTAGTATAATTCAATTAATTTAAAAATCTTTAAGCGATATGCACATTATTTGAATTATTTTAAATTCTGATAAGGTTAAAAATATGAGGATATTGAAGTTAGGTACGAAAAGAATAGAATACGAAAAGAATAGGTTAGTAATTTATATTTTTTATTTTAAAGCAACAACTGTTCTAAGTATTCCTCAAATTCTTCATCCCTTGAGCGCTCCTCAGTTGCTGAACAACTTTCTTTCCAAATATTGTGTTCTTCCTCCGATATATCATCTTTTTCTTTCTCTTTATACTCATTGGATTTTTCAGTATCTTCATGTTGCGATTCTATTGCCTTTTGTTTTTTGTTCCTGGTTCCATCAGATTCAGTAGGCGAAACTGACCTTTTAGAGCTTTTACCCTTTACTTCTTTTCTTTTATGTCTGTAGTTCAATTTGTAGGAACATTCAGAGCAAAGTCCTATAAATGAAAAAGTCAAGTTAATACAATTTTGACTTGCAGCAAAAATTCAATTGTTTGTCACCCTTTTTAAAAGGTTTATGGTATTTTCACACTATCATTGTATATTGATATTTTGTTCTACTGAGAGAGTTAAGTTTGCTTGAATGTGAAAAGTTATATGACTTGGGGATATCCTTGTTCATATTTTTCTGAGACCTTGAAGAATTAAAGGAGAACATTGAATATTGAATATTATAGACAGCATTAGAAATGAGATCATTAGAGAGGAAGTGGGAGAATAACAACTCCTTGAGAGTGGACGTAATGGTTTGGGCGTGTCAAGAGGATGGGGGAGCACAGATGCAGGGATGTAGGGCAAGAGGAAGACTTAGATATAGATGGATTAAGGGAGTGAGAGAAGGAATGACAATAATAGGTGATGAGTGGATTAGAGTAATGGAAGAAAGAAGACAGATGGTGGAGAGGACTCTGTGCAAAGCAGGCCCAACGAAAGAACTGTTTATCCCAACGATAAGTAATATTATCGATAACAAACAAAAATTGTAGAAGATTACTGGGATTACATTACGACGTCCTGATGGGACCGTGGGATAATGCTCATAGGCGCCAACATACATCACTGGTTGTTAGGGTGGTACACCACCATGAACAAAGACATGAGCACAAGACCCCTAACAACAATGAAATATAATACAAAGAAGAAGCCCTTTGTTGGGTCCAACTCACCAGTCTTGGACACAGTAAATAAATATCGCCTTCCAAAAGTAAATGTTGATTCTCGTCTTACATGTTTATAACGTAATTTTACGATGTTACTGAGACAAGGAATTTTTAGAACTTATTCCTAAACGGTTTTTTTAAACTTGACTTAAAAAAAATCACAACAGAAATCAGAATTGAAGGATTTATATATTTATTTATTAAAGATTCAAAAATAAATATGGATTAAAATCACAAAGGACAATATGCATTAAAATATCAAAGTTAAAAGGTTCGTGTAGCTAAATAGTGACACATTAGTGAGTGTATTCTACCAAATCTAAATGGGAAATAGAATTAAATGTAAATGATCACAACACCAAAGTTGGAGTGTTTGTATAGACATTTATCTTATCAAATAAAAAGTAATGTATTATCACTATAACAACAAAATTGAGGAACTAGTGAAATTACTTAAGTAGCACAGCCAATTAAACGTAAAGTAAAATCACTAAATAACAAAGTTGAAAGGATTATGAAGTTACTTAGGAATGCAAAATTACAATAGCAACAAAGTTGAAACATTTGATTTGTACTTTTATGTGATGTCCTAATATTGAATTAAATGTGATGAATTTGTTTCGCTACTTTATTAGTCATGGTCATTCTTTATTTGCACATACGTATAAAAAAGCACAAAGGCACATAATACAAGTACATAGTCAAAATATAAATGAACTAAATATAAAGTAAAACAGACACAAATATGTTCTATTTTAGTTTACTATATTAAATAAAATTCACAGAGAGCAACTCATCATATTCAACAAACAAAATGAACCTACAACCGCAGCATGATTTACGCAACTATCTTTAGCTTAAATCTAAAGGCTTATAATAGTTTCAGATATATAAGAAAGGAACATCAGGTTATGTTTAAAAAATGTTATTTCCGCTGGTATCTCGATGTTGTTGTGTCTAGATAAGTATTACTTTTTAAGAGTCTACAACATTTAGGGAAAAACTTCAATAAAATGATTTAATGGTCAATGGATTTATTAGAAATAAAGTCCATAGTCAGCATTATCGCTGAGAAATTTTCTCTAACATAATATTTATTTACAACAAAAGCAGAGCATTATTGTTATCTGATTTCCGATCTAATTATTTCATCCTACCCTTCGTATTTTGTCCATATATGGTGGTATTCACCACTTATGTTTATGTGCAGAGTACCATTCAGTCTGTTAATAAAACAAAATTATCGTATTCCTCCCGGCGTCTGACTCAATCTGCATTACGCTCTTACTAGTGTAAGGAACCATTTAATGGAACTAAACTATCGTATTACCCACAATTGTTGGGCTTCACAGCGAAACACTGATCGATCCATCAGTTCAATTTCATTTCAAGATTCACTCTGTTGTGTTGCAGTTGTCTTGTTTTTAAGAGCTTTATTTTTATTGTTAATCTTCTGACAACTGGCTTGGTTAACCTGAAGGCTCTGTTGATAGGGACTCGGATAACCAAGGCTTTATTGTATGTGCAAGAATAAGCAGATCTACGAAAGCAATTAGATGAACTCGCAAATTTATATAAAATATTTTAAATGTGTAATATTAATTAACTAATGTGATTTAATTACATTGTTAATTGGTTTAACTAATAATGTAAAACAGTTTTATTTTATAGGATAATGGACTGCTTTGCATTATTTGTACCAACACAGTATATGTGTCCTAATGAAAATCAACTACCTCATTTGAAGAGGAAAACTCAATTGGCTTTTACACTTTCGTATCCGTTTGGATCTGAAACCTAAATTTTCTGTGAATGCATGTCTGACCAAGGCCATGCCTAAAGTTGGGAAGTAGGTTGTTAAGACCTAACCTCCTCGTCAAATAGCACTTTTTAAGATATTGTGAAGGATATTGATACACACTTTCTGCATCTGTTTAAATCTTCCTAGATCTGCCGTTTAAAGCATGTGAACAAATAATCATTAATCGATACATATTTACAATAAATTTATGTTGGAATGCTTGAATCATTTAGATGACTAGAATTGGTGGTTCATAGTTATTTAATTAAAACACTGCCATATAACAGTTTTACAACCAATTACAATATAGCAACAACTGGCAGACAGATAAGGAGACTGATTTTTTTGACAGAGCAATGGATTAATATTTTCCTTTATATGCTGAAACATTTCATGTCAGCGACACCAAACATAAATTTGACTGCCGAAATTAAACTGTATTGCACTTGATGGTACCCACACAGAGAATCAACTCTTGTTTGAAAGTATTTGTTGGCGTTTGATGTTAAGGATTATGATTGTTAGTTGTTGAACATTTCCCACACTATATGTCAACTGTTTTGCTACTAAATTTTATATTGACGTACAAATACCACCTAATCTTAGAGGTACACGAGTACTGATGGACCTCCCACCCACCTTACAGAGGTAAGAAAAACCAGACTGCAATCTCAATACAAGATTTTAACCACCGTTTTAACAATACCATCATCTGGTTTAGTCCTTAGAATTTTTATTTATTCATTACTACGTGGCCGATCGTAGAGATATGGGCGAATATGAGGGGTGAATGAGTTAGAAGTATAAATAAATGAGTGTAGCCTTTGGTAGTAACTAAGGTCACCTGTTCATTAGAAAATTACATTTATTAACCCTCCAGGTGCTGACATCGCGTAGTGCGATGTCAGCGCTCGCCGTTGTAGTGCTGACATCGCGTAGCGCGATGTTAGGTACGCGATCTATTTAAAACGCACTAGCGGCTTTAAACGACTGAATATTACAAAGTATGTTATATAGTATTGAAGTAGAAGAAACGCGGAACATATTATACTCTATGGAATACGTCTGCATCAAAACAGCCGATATACAACAATTGTTTAGAAGCGTATGTTTTGTTTTCAACACACACAAATCAGATGCTCAGTGTATAGCCGCTTGGTGTTTGTTTACATTGTAAGTTTATTATTGTAATCAATTATTATTGTTTTATTTTGTGTTTTATTGTATTTTATCTTAAAAAATGAGTGAATTAAGTAAGTCTAGTGCAATAATAAATGTGTTAGATGAACTAAATGAACAATCAGACATTGAGAGTGAAGTTGACTCTGAGTAAATCATCTTGTCATTGCTCCAGAATGTAAATTTTTGTACATAAGATATATTTTTTAATTAATTATTTTAGTTTTTTATTGATTGTCATTGTTACATTTTGTGAGCTGAAAACATTTTGAGTTGTAAAAGTGAAATAACACTACATGTTACAATGAAATGTGTAACTTGTCATGTATTAGTGATTTTTTACATAGGACAATTTTCCATTTTTTACTCTAACTGAATGTGTCTAAGAAGATAACCCATAACATGTATATATTTTTGTGTTTATTATTACGTTTTTTACAATATGTCTATCTTGGATTTTCATTTTATGTCTTTTGTGAACTGATACATGAACTCAAATTTAAAAAATTGAAAAAAAATTTCTTCTTTGTAAAGTATAACATCCAGCAATAGTTTACCATGAAAAGATAAGTCTTGTATAAGTATATTTTCTTATTCTATGGTTTTTTCTAAAAATAATGATATTTAATATGTACCATTTTCATTAGGTTTACAGTATTTAAAAATATATTTTATATACAGTTGCAAACATGATGAAAAACGCCTAGCACTTAAGAAAGTTCAACCCAGCACCTGGAGGGTTAAGAGCCCTATAGCCAGGGCAACTAAGGTACCTATATGGGATTTCATGAATCAAACATGGGAAGGCTAATGGCTGAGGTCTAGGGTATCAGGACATTGAGCTTGAATTAAAGGTAACGTAGGTTTGAATCCCGGCCTTGACTAGAAGATTTTACAATAATATTCACCTTGTACTATACTGTTCTCTCCCATACTCTATCCAAAAAGGTTCTTCACAAAGATCAATGATCTATGGGAAGATGTTGTTTGTATTAATAAGTTTTCTTACTTACGTAGTTTTACAAGGGCATTTTTCTTCGTTCCATCTTCAATATAGCCAAAATTGACTTCCCATGAGCGCAAGCCTACGCTGTCATTGCAATGTTTCTCTCCACAGATAAATTGGCCTTTCCCAGAAACCAGCTCGGATTCTGTCTGCCATCTCATAGCAACCTTGTACACAATTGTATCTATATGTAACAACCAAATGTGTACACTTAATAGTAAGAAATGACTATTTACATTATTGACAGTTTAGCTGATTTAAATTTTCAAAAGAAATAAAACTCTGTGAGATACAAAATATCAGCCTAATAAAAATAGCAAGTGATTCAAATGTTTTTATCCATAAATATCAAATCAATACAAATAAATATATACTGAACAATTGGAAATGTACTTAAAAACATTCTCCTCACCAAAACAGATGATAATAACAACATACGTTGTCCCCTGCTCAAAAGCAAATGTGCTGAGCACAAAGGACAAAGTTTCTTGAAAAGTACCAACAATTATTTGAAAACATAAAAAGGTATAGTTTTCTTATGAAAGAGGAGCTTTTTATTTAAACGTTAGCTTTGACAAACATTTTTCAATTGTCAACATTCTGGGGTTGTTGAAAATGAGTTATCTTTTATGTTTATATTTTTTGCAAGTGTGGAAAATAGTCAAAACGTTACGAATAATGTCGGTGGGAGGGACATTACCACTGTACGTGTATGGGTAGGTAGGACGGACATTACCACTGTAAGTGAATAGCTAGGAGGGAGGGACATTACCACTGTACGTGTATGGGTAGGTGCGAGGGACATTACCACTGTACGTGTATGGGTAGGTGCGAGGGACATTACCACTGTACGTGTATGGGTAGGTAGAAGGGACATTACCATTGTAAGTGAATAGGTAGGTGCGAGGGACATTACCACTGTACGTGTATGGGTAGGTGCGAGGGACATTACCACTGTATGTGTATGGGTAGGTGCGAGGGACATTACCACTGTACGTGTATGGGTAGGTAGAAGAGACATTGCTACTGTAAGTGAATAGGTAGGTGCGAGGGACATTACCACTGTACGTGTATGGGTATGTGCGAGGGACATTACCACTGTAAGTATATGGGTAGGTAGAAGGGACATTACCACTGTAAGTGAATAGGTAGGTGCGAGGGACATTACCAGTGTACGTGTATGGGTAGGTAGAAGGGACATTACCACTGTAAGTGAATAGGTAGGTGCGAGAGACATTACCACTGTACGTGTATGGGTAGGTGCGAGGGACATTACCACTGTACCTTTATGGGTAGGTAGAAGGGACATTACCACTGTAAGTGAATAGGTAGGTGCGAGGGACATTACCACTGTACGTGTATGGGTAGATGGGAGGGACATTACCAGTGCACATGTAATCACCCATACACATACAATGGTAGCCCTACTGCCCAACCACACAAGATGGTAATGGCCCTGTCACCCAACCAAACACGTACAGTGGTAACCGGGAGGTACCTACTATTCTAAAGATAGTAGAAACTGCTGGCCGATTTCAAATTCTCATTCATATGCAGGTTTTTATTTTTACTTTTATAATTAAACTTCTCTTGCCATTTCACATGGGCCTTCAGGTCTGTACGTGCACTTCATTTGAGTGAAGTACTGACCAAAAGCTCAGTTAGGATTCAAACCTTGGACTTTGCACTCCGCAGTCCATAGCCTTAGGGTAAAAACACAACACAGCCTGGATGGTCGCTTACTAGCATATTCGCATACTCGCTGGTAACCTAGCGGGTTACCTGGTGGGAAGTTGGACATACACACAACAACGCTCAGTCAGTTGCCTGTCGCCCTTGACATTGTGAAGGCGTGTTCCAGTGATGAAGAGTCTTTTCTTTTAGAAAACTCTTCTGTCAGTTTTTTTTCAGTATGTCAAAATTAACGAAAATACATTTGACTACATTAAAGAACTAGTTTCTCCTATACTGCAAAAGAACTGGGTAAATTGGCACAAAGATCCGATAATGCAAGAAGTAAGGCTAATGCTTACGCTCCAATATTTAGCAACTGGAGTATCATTTAAGCACTTATCCTTTGCATTCATAATGGGAACGTCAACGGTAGGTAAAATTATAAAGGAAACAGTCAAAGTTTAGTGGGATGTTTTACAGCCACTTCACATGCCAGTTCCTACTGAAAAGAACTTTGAAAAAATTTCTGAAGATTTCAATGACATGTGGAACAACCTGAACTGTATCGGTTGCATCGACGGGAAGCATTTGAAAATCATATGCCCCCACACTCTGGCACTATGTATTACAATTATACATATTATCTGGTTTTACAGAGTGTTGCTGATAGTAATTACTGCTTCATTACCATTGATGTAGGCAGCTATGTTAAGCAAAGTGATAGAGGGACGTTTCGCATCTCTGGACTCTCATATGCTACAAGATGGAACTTTTAAAATGCAGGACGACAAATACCACCATTTAACAAACAAGGAAGTCTTATTTGTGTTTCTGGATGATGATACCTATCCATTGTTAGGGCATGTTATGAAGCCCTTCAGCAATGAAATTAATTTCAGCAATAATTAACGTCACTCAAGAGCGAGAAAGTCAACTGAATATACATTCAGAATGTAGTATTCCAAATTGAGTACATCACAGTATGTGTCTAAATTTGACATATTGTATGTTCTATAGTTGTATATATTTGTAATAACAGAATATATTCGGCAAAGTATGAGTAACTTCACATATTTTTTTGTAATTTCTGCTTTTGCAATGAAAGAAAAATGTATACTTAATTTTCAAAAAATCTTAACGGTATCAGTCCCTGAGCAATGTAACAACGCGTATATGTAACTTCTATTGGAATTCTTCTAAAAATCAACCTGACAATTCTTCTTGCTTTGAGCTTAGCTTACTGCTACCATCTCGGCTACCAGCCAGGCTCCATTGTGCGCACGCTCACCAGAATGCATGCTCTAATTCTACACAGCAATAAGCGAGTAAGCAACCAGCTAGGCTACCAGTGGCCTGCCCGGCTCTGGTGTGTCTTTACCCTTAGCCACCATGCCAGACCAGCTGTCGATCAGAGAGTGACAAGATCTTGTGGAAGAAAGTGAACTCATTACCTACGATTAACCAAGTTTGGGCTAGGTACCAAAGCAGCATTGAATTTGTGTGGTCCAATTTGGCCCATATATGAATAAAATAACACAGTGAGGTTATAAACTAAAATCATTACAAACAATAATTTACCTTATTTTCTTTAAACCTGCTCAGGTCACAAATACAATATTCTTTGAACAGCTTGTCATAGTATTTCTTAGCAAGTCTCTTTTCCCAAGAATCAGCTTCATCGCTCTCATCCCAGAGAAATTTGTGGTTTTCTCGTATAACATCAATGTCTCTCTTGTCCTTTGACCTGACAATAAAATTAGAAAAAGGTCAGGTTCATAATGTAATTTTCTAATTCAGCAGAGATATTGAGAGGAAACTCCTTTTACTAACAAAACCTTTAAGAGCTGAAAAGTCAAAGTCAAAATCTTTATTGCATATTACATTTACATACTATGGTTACATTAGTAACAGTAAACTGGTGCATGGTCACATTTTATGATACTTATTATACAATTTAAAAATTGTGTATATTACAGCTATACAGATAGTTCTCATAAAATAATAGAAAGTACATAGTATTTCATAATAGAAAAAGATGATATAAACAACCTTTAAGAGCTTGACTAAATACCAAAGCTATTATCTTCAAGCATTTCGCTAACACTATAATACGCTTTTTGTATTAAAATGGTTTCAATACTTTTTTTAAAACTATTTTCACTTAGGGTTTTTAAACATTCTGGAATCTTGTTATATAACTTAATACCTATATACAGCGGATTCTTTTCAAATAGTGATAGTCTGTGCATAGGGAAACTAAAAGATTCTTTATGTCTTGTGTTATACGAATGATTTAATTTAAAATGCTCAAACAATTCTGGGTTTTTATGTACTAATTTCAAAATTTCATAGATAAAAAGGCTTGGTAAGGTCAATAAGAGTTTTAAAAAGCTGGCGACACTTATACCTAAAAGAAACTTTACAGATTGTCCTGATTCTACTTTTTTATGAGATAAACAATCTGTTAAAATCGGTTGAGCTCCCCCAGACTGTTATCCCGTACCTGAAAATGGATTCTACGTACGCGAAATACACTATTTTGCATGTTTGGTGTGAAACATTTTCAACTACAAAATCATGTCAATTAACATAATAAATCACATTTACGATATTCTCTAACAACTGTCTCTATCTCTTGTAATTATAGTAAACTACTGAATGGCAAACAAATAAATGTCTGTACAACTTTTTGTTCATCTTTTAACTATAAACTATTATATTATAGTTTCTCATAATATAATAATTGAAAAACTAAGCTATTATTGTGTGAGAGGAGTAGCCTTAAGCTTAATCCAGTCTTACCTATTAGAAAGAGAACAATTTGTATCTCTAAATGGTAAAATGTCCACCTGTCTTACTGTTAAGAGTGGAGTGCCACAAGGATCTGGGCCTCTGCTGATTTTGATTATGGTTAATGATTTAAGTGCAAATGTACCAGGGACAATATCCATTATGCAGATGGTACCAATTTGATGAAAGCACTCGAACTGCAGTCAAGCACTAGACCTTGCAAAAGTAATCGAAAAGTTATTCAAAATTGGTTGACTGCAAACCAACTAATTCTGAATTAGGAAAAAACTATCACAGTTTTGTTTGGCATCAGAAATACAGACAATAATCTGCCTGTAAATCCTAAATTCCATGGGATAACTCTGGACCCAACCTTAAATTGGCTACCTCATGTAATTGGCCTAAAAAAAAACCTTAAGTAAACGTGTTTTTGCCCTGAAACGGTTATGTAGGGAATTGGATGTGGATGGTGTTTGACAGGCATATTTTGGCATTTTTCAGGCACATTTTTCATATGCAATTATTGTCTGGGGCAGCACTTTTCACATGACGGATATCTTTATGGTTAAAAAAAGCTCTAAGAGCTATGGCTGGTGTAGGTAGTAATGAACACTGCAAAACCAATTTTTGGCAAATTTCATATTTCAACAATTTTTTTCTTTATATACCGGTACTGCAGTGCCAACTCTACATCTAATCAGGAAGAAATTATCCTGAGGAATACTGTACACACTTATAGCACTAGACAGAATGTTAATATAGATATTCCCTGTAGTAGGAAGCTACATAAGTGTAACCAAAACCCTTTCATTACTGGTAGCAAGTTCTGGAACAAGCTACCAATAGAAGTCAGAGGCCTCGTAGTAAAGTTTTTAAGAGAACAGTGCAAACATTTCTTATGATGAAATTGTTTTATTCCATTCCAGAATTTACTGATGGACTATGGAGTTGGACAGATTTTAAATAAGTCATTATCGTTGTCAACTTTAGTTTTAATGACTTTTGCCATGTTTTTTTTTTGTAAAATATCTTACGGCAATAAAACATATTCTATTCTACATAAACCAAACTTCCGTAAATACAGAACCTGAAAAGTAGTGATGGATTCACTAGAAAATTTATACAACATTGCATTTATATACAAGAGGGTTTTAATATATTTAGTTCCTAAAATTGTAAACGGGAACAGTCATTTCAAGCATTTCCCACCAATTCAAATTATCTTTATTCATCAATGTAAGTTTGTTTACATGAATAGTGTCTAGAAGAGTATTATAATTACATTATTTAAACTAAATGATTTATAGTTATCTTCTAAAAAATAAATACAGATTGAACACAGTATAAATTCATGTTACAGATTAGACTATAAAATAGTAAAAGTATTCAGTAACGTACTAAAATTGAGTTGTCATTACTAACACTTATCATTTATTAATGAGGTTAAGTGTAAGAGAGGATCTAATGGTCCTAACTTTGCCTCACTAAATAAAACTTTTTTAATTTCATCATTTATCATGCATTTAATTTTATTATTTGTCACACACACAGAGAAAAGAATGAAATACAGTAGACACACGAAAATCTAAACGAGGCCGGAACCCTTACCAAGATGGTGCCCCCTCCACTGTCTGCTCAATTCTAGACGGAAGCTAAGTGTCAGCTGAATTTTAAAAACTTGTAATGCAGTATTGTGACTAGACCTTGGTCTTCCTACCTTCCAAACGCAATTGATCTACCGCAGCTGGTTGGAATAACAGCAATATAAATAAGCAGGATAGAATAACTATATACAGATAGATATTATAAAATGAAATAAATTGATTTGATTATTATTATTTCTTTATAATATTGTGCATTAGCCAACTTTTAGTTGTTTTACTTAGTTTAGTGTGGTGTTAAAATTAATTTTATTATTTTGATGATATCAAATGTTTATTTCAACAGTAGGTTTACATTTTTAGGTTACATCAGCTGTGCCCATCTCACATAGGCTTCTACTGTTTATTAGTCATGGAAGAAACGGTTTTTTTACACAGAATTCCTCAATGAAGAAATAAAAGTAGGCTAGTTGACATTCTTAGACAACTGAAAAACTTATGCTCATTTCCTTAAATCAAGGTTAAGAGTTACAAAAGCACCACGAGTTAACCTGTCACATGAAATCAGATGTTCCTAGTTCTTTCATTGTCTTCGTTCTTTATATCTACAGTACAAAACCCAAAACACATACAGCTTCTTCAACTTCCATGACTAAACTAACTGAAACCTGCTCAAAAACATTTCTGGGTAATTATGCACTTTCTTGCCACCTCTGAAAATACGATTTCAGGTAATTCTGAGCAATTATCCGGTCAACTCCGATATTTCTCAAACTTAACGATGATATATGTAGAATAGTAAATATCAATATTCAGACCGAAATAAGAGTCGGAAAAGGAAAATATATTGTGAAACTTACCTTAGTAGTCATCTGACTCGCTATCTGTATCAGCTTCACGAGTGATGTTAGGGTGTTCGTTTTCACCGTTATACAGATGGCCAATTGCTCTGAATACATGATGCACTCTTGTTTTGTAATCAGAGTGCTTTCTTTTAAACATAAACTCTGCTAAATGGCCGATAAAATGTTGTTTTCGGTTTCCGTATCGAGGCACGCTTCCCCGCACCTCCCTCCACAAACGTTCAATGTGTTGCGTATGCGCACCAGTCTCGAGGTCGACAAAGTTGTAGCTGTGATTAACTGTCAAATGGGTATATCCTTCAAACTGAAGACAGTTGTATGTTTTCCAGCAATCACTAATGACGGTCGTGCCCGGGAGAATGTGCTCTTTTATTATCGGTAACAACTCAGCGTGACCTCGTGTTGCTACGGGAATCAAAAAACATTTTTTAGATTCTCTTTCAAAACCTCCAAAAAACCATTCACCCTTTATGATTCTACCCCCGATTGTATTTACGTTTTCCTATTTTCGCTTCGTCGATTTCGACAGTCTTGCCTGGTCCACCGATCACCGTGGACCATAGTGGACCGTTCTTATAGTGAGATTCGTCACTACAAACCACTACGCACACTTCTCTTAAGTAGTTACTCCAGTCTACAACTGCATGGTCAGGCAGCTCAAGTTCGTGTTTCAACACATCATGACGGGGAGGCTTTAGTAACGCCCAGCAAACGACAAAGCGGCAAATAGTTTGCTTTGATAAATTATGATTTTCAAACCACGTGTTCTTAAACTGAGACACTGATTTCTTGCACTGTTTTTTTTATTTTTTTCTTATGCTTATCTACTGTTGTAATGTAGTTGTAGCAATTAAAATTGTGTTTATTAATGTTTAATGACATAACACTACTACATGATGGGCATATTTTATCTCGTGGCAAAACACCATGATTATACAAAAATGTATCTAAACGATCGGAATCATCTGACAACACAGCAAAACTCAAAATAGTATTTTCACATTCAACACATAGAAACGGGTTCGCACTACTAGCACTAGCCGACATCACGCACAGAACTGACCTGCAGCAACAGCGTTCAGAGTCACTAGGCTCGGCTTGGACTTTGACCCCGTTATCGCTTGTCGTTATCGCTTCCTGCCTTATCGCATTACGTTTGCGACGTCTAATTTTGCATTCTATTATTGTCTTTCCTTGTCTATAACATTATACGAAAGTTTGAGAAATATCGGAGTTGACCGGATAATTGCTCAGAATTACCCGATTTCATGTTAATAAAGTGGTGAAAAATGACTTTATATCTCTTGAGGAGATTGATTTCATCTGCGGAAAACTCGTTTTTTACCGAAAAATCGAAAAACTAGATTTTTATCTAATAATGAAAAAACTAACTTTTTAAAAATCGATATTTTTCGACAAATTTTTTTCATTTCTCGTGTTTTTTTATGCTGAACACAAATATATAACTGGTTTTGTAGTAAAATTATTTTTTCAGCTCGAAAAATGCATTTTTTCTGACAACCAAACATAACCTAACTTATCCTAATTATCTATTTTCTCAACAAAAATTCGTAATTTGCGTTAAATTCGGGCGTTTGGCCTCCCGTTTTTAGTTATAAATAATAGAATAAAAAATGTATAACCAAGCAGGTAGCAAAGGAATGACATTTAAATTGAGTATCTTACGTGTCTCTCTTTAGAAGCAAGGTTGATCCTTTGTTAGTCAATAGATAATGATTTATCAACTGTTTGTGAAGATCAAATGGAGTTAAAAATGTAAGCCTCCTTGACCCTGACATTATTATTCACTTAGTTTAACAACATCCAGTAGGGGTTACCAGAATAGGTTAGTCCTAGCTATGTTATCAAAAAACTATCACTTTCTATCCACTTTTGTTTTATTAACTATTTATAATAATTAATCCTTCCACGCGCAACGTACACTTTAGATAAGTAATTTTTCAATCATGATATGAAATAAATGAATCGTCATTCACAAAACAATTTATAATGGAACAAAACACTAATCATAAACACACATCACCTCACCTGATTCATCAATTCACCTGCTTACTGTTAAAAAAAAAATATTATACCATGCCTATGGTTCATTATACCATGGTCTATGCTTCTACTATACCAAGGTATAATAGAAGGTCTATGCTAATATCAAAGACTGGCATGGAGTATTGAGTAAGCGTACACAAAAAAATGTTTATTGAACTCAATCTTAACTCGTCTGATGATCAGTTTATTTCGTAATTGGTCGAGTCGAGCAGTTTTATTTATATAACTAGAGGACAGCCCTGCATGTTTTGCGTGCCAACCCCATCACTCGCTGCGTTCTTGAAGGAAGCTCTGCCTGCGGCCTCACCTGGGGACTCTGCATTTAACCCCTTTCAGAAACTCTTTCTGAGGCCTCGTGGGAGAGCTCCCCACGGCTTTGCTAAGACGCTCTGCTCTTTACGGGACTTGGCCTACGGTCTCGCGGGAGAAGTTCGTCTGTGGCCTTACAAGGGCACTCTGCTATATTTCCATTTATGGATCCAGGCATGCGGCCTCGTGAGAAAACTCAGCCTCCGGCCTCACCAGGATTCTTAAGCAGTATGACCATGAATTTCAGTTTTGGTACAGTGGAGCCCATAAACATAGTATTATAAAATCTGATGGCAAAATAGTACTTAAGAGAACAATACTTTTAATTTTATACCTCACTTGGATAATAAATTGGTTAATTAAAAATTGCCTATGTTTTTGATTAGGGGGAGGGGGTTAAAGCCCTTAAACGATATATTTACCAAAATATTTGGATTTATGAAATAAATACCTATAGTTTGATATCCCACTTGGGCGTTTTATTTTAATACTACCCCTTTTCCATTTTTCGAAAATTGTTTTTGTTTTTAGGGGCATATATCTCTTATTATTTGCCATTTCAAAATCTGATGGTACATTAAGATTCGGAAGAATAATTGCTTTAAATTGATACTCCACTGGCCACTTGAGTAGATAACATCAGTATTAACAAATATTACATTTTCAAAGATTTCAGTTTTTGTGCCCCCGATACCCCAAATTTTTTTATTTAACCTAAAATTTATATTTAATATGCGCGTTTATTACTTGTACTTGTACTTAAACTTTGAAGGTTTAAAACTTGTACTCAGGCTTTCTCTCAAGTTAGGTCATAAAAACTACTATTTTATGATTTTATTATAAGAAATACACTGGCGCAGTTTTGGGGTAAACAAATGCCACCATCTTGTTTACGAGTAAAAAAAGTAAACATTTGAGAATTTTCCTGTAGGTTTCAGACCTAGAGCATAAATTCAAGTATACCCTTTATGGGATATGACGTCGGGAAGTGCTTCAACATTTAATTTCAGTCAGTGAGTGATTGAGTGAGTCACTACATCGAATTTTTGTAGTATATAGATCTAGGCTGACAGTAAAAAAGGAAGGAAGTGATGACGTAGTTGAATATATAGTATGAATAGTAGTATCATAGATCTTCTATAATAGAAGGTGTATGATAGTATCCTCACCGGAATAATGGGACGTTTAAAGGATAGTAGACGTTGGTTGTTATGTGTGTTGTTAAAAACATGAATTAGTAGCAGAAAACACTACATAATTTAGCTCATTAGGTATTGCAAACTACTTGTTACATCATAACAATATACAGTTACACACATGAAAATGATCTTTATTCATAATATCTTGACAATTAAATGAACATAAAACTTAAGTGAATAATACTAACCACGTCTCCAGTAATGTGGTTAGTGAACAATAATAATAATAATAAAATAAATTAACAAATAACTCAGTCCAGTCTCTTTTAAGTATTTATTATAGTCTTATGTTTAATTAGATTCTGATCCCACGCATTCCATATGTCCCATTCCATATGTCCGATTAGAATTAGTTGAGCCTCTTGATGATTGAACATCAAGAAGCTGCAATAATTAGCGGATATGTTACCGTAACAAAACTTAAAGTTTTAAAAAACCTCATAACGGCAGTAGTTATTAATATATTAAAAAAGGAAATAATTTATAGCTGAGTTTGTAATGTGTTAAAATATATAAAATAGCATAGTTTACTTGTAAACCTAAATTGTTTACACCAAAATAAGCAAATTTTATTATTATAAATGTATACACTAAAAGTCAGTAGATTTAAAATAGAAAGAAATTTATATACTAATTTCAATACATTTGTTAGAGTATAAAAACATGCTAATCCTCCCTAGTGGCAATGTTGTGAACAGCTAGCAAGTAATTCACCTCTCTTTAATCAAATGTTCTCTGGCAGTACCTAAAGTTGTCAAAAGTAACGCTGCCTCTCACTCGCTAGTGGTTTATGTTATTACCACTAGGTAGCACTGTCTATCAACTATTAAATAGAAATCGGATAGGATTTGTTGATCAAATTTTATTATTGTAAATTTATACACTAAAAGTCCATAGGATTAAAAATAGAAACAGTAAATTTATGTCATTAAAATAAATTTAATTGTTTAAGTATAACAAAATGCTAGTCCTATATACAGGGTGAATGGTACGCGGTGTTAAAAAATTTAAGGGCTTAAACCACATGCTTGGGGCTACTTAAAAACGCAAATTTCAGTTTTATATGCCAAATGGTTAGTGTGGTATGTTCAAATTAAGATTTCTTTTCAAATCATGGACCATAAAAAAGCTTTATTACTTACTCAAAAGATCATATTTTTAAACTATGACACCATTTTTGAAATTTACATTAAATTTTTAACAAGAATAATGAGCTAATAGCTTGCATAAATTAAGGTTGGTACTTAAAATTATGCTTAAAAGCAAAAAAATCATGTTTTTGTAAAATGTTAAACAATGTTTTACGCGTAGTTACTAAATTATGGTAACGGATATAATGTGTAAAACCATACAGAAAACTGCATAATTTAATGTTCTTTCCATTGATATGCTTTCGTTTGTATTATCGTACAATGTTCTATTTTTTATTATTATTTGAATAGAAAGAAACACAGAGGGGTTAAAAAATTTTAAGACTATCTTACTAGCCAGCAACTAGAACTGGACATTCAAATAACGTTATGTGATTAAAAACACATGTAAATCAGGAACGAATGGGGTTTTACCACAATTCTTAGACACGGCATACACCCCAACCTTATCAATAGTTTTGTCTGTTGTCCTTAATGACTGGGAAATTCCACTACCTGCTTAGTTTAACAAAAGTTAGTTTCTTTTAAAGCAAACTTATCACGAGGAAAACTGGAATCCATTATTTGTTTACTCTTTAGACCGGGTCTGTGTATAAGCTATTCAGTTCTGTAGCATCATGGAGTTCACTACAAGAGAATATGCAGAAATGAATTTTGTTTATGGATTTTGCAATGGCAATGCACTTGCTGCGCAAAGAGAGTACAGTTTAAAGTACCCAGATCGAAAAACTCCCAGCCCACAGGTGTTCACTAGACTTCACCAGAGGTTAGGGGAAAGTGGAAAAGTTCAAAGAAAGTCTTCTGAGGTAGGTCCAGTTAATTATGATGTAGGTGTTGAAAATTGATTCTATATACCTTTCAAGAAAACCCAGAGAGTAGTAGTAGGGCAATTATGGCTCAACTAAATGTTTCACAGTGGAAAGTGTTGGATATTCTTCATAGAAACAAGTTTCATCCATACCACTTCACGCCTGTACAAGCAATTGAAGCTCAAGTCTTTGCTCATCGTGTTCAGTTCTGTAGATGGTTGCTCAATAGCGATATTGAGCAGTATCATTTCTTCAAAAAGATCCTTTGGACAGATGAGGCCATATTTACAAGACAAGGAATCTTTAATACATATAATATGCACATGTGGGTGGAAGATAACCCAAGAGCAACCAAAGAACGATCGTTTCAAAGGAGATTTCACATTATGGTATGGGTTGGGGTAGTAGGTGAAACACTTATTGGCCCATATTTTTTCGAGGGAAACCTTAACGGGAAACGCTTTTTGGACTTTTTACAGCACAGTCTCCCTTTGCTGCTAGACCATCTCAACCAAGAAAAAAGAGACAGTCTCATTTTCCAACAAGATGGAACTACACAGCATTTCACCGCAGGAGTGCGTCACTGGTTGACGCTCAATTATCCTACATGGATAGGACGAGGTGGGACCGTACCGTGGCCAGCTAGATCGCCGGACCTTAGTCCCATGGATTTCTGTGATGGGGATGGATGAAACACAAAATTTTATTCTGCACCTATCAACACAGAACAAGAACTGAGGGAGAGAATAACTGCGGCTGCTGAAGTAGTGCGCCAAGAAGTCTCTACAAAAGTGACAGTTCAACAAATGCGCAAGAGAGCACGGGCCTGCATCATAAATGGAGGAAGGCAGTTAGAACAACATTTGTAAATCTTATTCTCTTAAGTTAAGTTTAAGTTTAAACAAATAGATTTCCCATCCAATGTTAAATTTTGAGTCTCAAAATATCAGCTGTTTTTGTGGTCCATTGTGGAGCGCTAGTGTAGTCCCATGTAAATGTAATGCAGTTTAAACCAGCTGTGGTTGCGGGCCACACAAACTAACAAAATTACTGGCACAGATATTCCTATTAGATGGTTTATCTATTGTAGGTGTATATAATCAATGATAGTATCTTAGTACTAGGGATGGCCGAATGCAACTGGAACAGATGATTTGGAACAGTTGTGCCAACGCAACTGTTACGCCTTGAAAATAATGCGTCAGGATGGCTGTTGTCTGTTGCACCAGTTAAGAGAAATAAGAGAATACAATTGAATTACAACTCGCAATTGAAACAGGATGTTAAACAGGAAACAGCTGCAATATGTTTCATGTTGCGACAGGTTTTGTTCGTATGAATCACTTGCAAGTTGCAAGTTAGTCTCAGTGTGGCACTGGCACGTTGTAAGTTATATCTGTTGCAGTTGTGTATTTTAGTTCTGTGTGAATTATAGTTACATTCTCATTAATTTTTTGTATGTATATATATATATTTTATTTTATTTGTGTAATTTACGTAGCATTCACAATTATTTAACTACAATGTGTTCCGTGCGTCGTAAGCATAGCCCATTATGGCCTTATTTCAGTGTTATTGATGAAAATAGTAAAAAGTGTAGATGTGATGTGTGTGGTCTAATAATGTCTTATCGTGCTACGATTAGCAATTTACAACATCATCTTCACAGGCGACATCCTACAATCGACTTAAAATTAGATACTCGTCCTAAGGTAATTGATAAAAATAGTACTGAAAATAAAAATAATGTCAGTGACAGCTAGGTATTTAGTCAGCCTTCAACTTCAACACACAATAGTAACATAGTTTCTAGCGAATGTAATGTTGAAAGCTAGTTATCAACAAAATCACATCACAATCTAGTATCTCATCATTTCTGCAAAAAAAATTAATTTAAAACAAAAAAAGAAACTTGACAAACTATTATTAAAACTAATCACTGATGATTTGCAACCATTTTCTATTGTTAATGATAAGGGTTTCAGAAACTTTATTCATGAATTAAATCCCTCATATGATATCCCAAGCAGGAAAACATTATCTAACAACTTTTTACCAGCAGCATACGAGGAATATAAGTGAATTTTTCAAGATCAATTTAAAAATGTTACACAGATTTGCCTAACCACAGATTGCTGGTCATCAGCTTGCAATGACAGCTATTTGGCTCTAACTGCTCATTACATAACTAAAGAAGTTAAATTAGAATCAGCATTGTTAAATTGTGTTAAATTTGAAGGCTCGCATACTAGCATAAATTTAGCTAGTAAGATTAAGAGTATAACAGATAGTTTTGGCATATCTAACAAAATATTATAAGTAGTTACTGATAACGCAGCAAATGTTGTAGAAGCCATTTCCGAGCTAAAGTGGAAACAATTTGGATGTTTCAGCCATGCTCTAAATTTGGTTGTAAACTACACACTTCAATCCGTGCAACCAATTCTAAATCTTATACAAAAGGCCAGAAACATAGTAACATTTTTTAAAAGGAGTAATCTCGCAACTTCGAAACTTTTAAAATATCAAAAAGATATGGGTGATAATAACCCAAAAAAACTTATCCATGATGTGCTTACACGTTGGAACTCATGTTATTTTATGCTAGAAAGATTAACAAAACTTCAAGATGCAGTTAAAACTTCTCTAGCTTTATCCGAGAGAAGCGAATTGAATTTAAATGCTACAGAGTGGGAAATATGTGCAGAGTTGATTAAGGTACTACAGCCTTTTGAGGATGTCACAAGAAAAATGAGTGGGGAAGGATTTGTAACAGGTAGCCAGGTTATTGTACTTACCGCAGGCTTGATTAACGTGTGTTCTGTGCTTAAAAACAGAGAACTTAACACCTATGTGACTCAAATTGTATTAGCACTCAATCAAGGGTTAATATCTAGATTTAAAAATATCGAGTTTAGTAAAACTGCAGAGATATGTACTTTACTAGATCCAAGGTTCAAGCTTTGTGCTTTTACCTCAGAAGCAGCAAAAAGTAGCTTAAAGAAGCACGTGTAGGAATTATTGACAAAAAATGAAAAACAACCTGATCAAAATGACTCTCCACCAGAAAGGAAGAGAAAGAAGATGAGAAAACAGATGAACTCTCGGTATGGACCTTGTTTGATAGTACCATAGAAAAGGGGCCAAAAAAGAATACTACTTCTAGATCAATTATTGAATTAGACAGGTAAGAATAATTATTATTGCTATAAATATTTTTAACTTTATTAGTTTAATTTAATTCATATTTAATTAAAACCAAATTTACATTAAAAAAGTGTTTCGCAAAAGAACTTTCTTATGTTTTCTATTTTATATCCCTTATTTTTCAGGTACCTTGAGGAAAGCATAATACAAAAGAATGACAACCCTGTTCATTGGTGGGTACACAATAGCCATCTATACCCAAATTTGGCAAATTTATTGCGGATTTACTTTTCCATGGCGACTTCTGTACTATGTGAAAGGATCTTTTCAAAGACAGGCCAAATTATAAATGACAGAAGGACAAAATTAAAACCAGAAAAAGTCACATAAATAATATTTTTAAATTATAACTATAAATTTGTTAACTATTAAGTTGGTGATTCCATATTAAATATTAAAAAATACCATAATAATGGATAAAACTGCTTAAATGTAGTCATTTTTACTTTTATTACCTCTATAATTCATAATATATACAATCCAATTCCTTTCATTAGCCTAATGCAGTTCCGGTTGTCTTATATGATTGTAGAATTGCATTAGTTAGATAATTCCAGAATTAGTTTATATTTGTATCAGCTGCAAGGCTGCAACAGAAACAGATTCTCAGACAACATATAGTTTGCATTCAGTTGCAGTTTCAGAGCTTTTCCTACTAATATCAATATGGCAGTATCCTTACCTGTTCCACAGCAAACAACAACTAAGGCCACCAACTACAGGACCAATCACCAATCTCTATGTGCAGATTGAATGTATGAGAGATATAATTCACTACTACATACCAAATCATATAGCCTCTTGAAAAGTGAAAGTCTTCACTTCCTGAGGCTGCAAAAATTAACAACTTAACCAAATCAAATTGTTAAACTAATATACAGTAGATTACATATATAAGATTAAATATTATAAATTCTAGTTGAGGTTGTAAAGTGTTAAAATATATAAAATAATATATATTACTTGTACATCTACATATTTTGAACGAAAGTAAGCAGGTTTTTAATATTATAACAAAAAGCATAACAATTTTGTACAATAATAATACAAACAGTAAATTTATGTCATTTAATTAAAACTTTAAGCTGTTTTAGTATATCTAACTGCTAGTACTACCTAGTGGCAATGTTGTAAACATCCAGCAATTTAATACATCTCTCTTTAGTCAAATGTTCTCTAGCAGTACCATAAGTTCCCACATTAGCGCTGCCTTTCACTAGCTAGTGGTTTAGATTATTACCACTAGGTAGCACTATCTGATAATATTGTTAGACCATAATTTTGGCAATAATTGATGGTGGGCAAAAAATTGTAATAGTTCTGATGATATCCTGTTTTCATAGACTTGAACAACCTTTTATCTCAATTATAAAAACAATAAATTTATGGAAACCACAGATGATGATGATAATAATAGCGAACTAATTGTATGATGTTATCTCAAACCATAATGTGTAATTTGCTTTCGAAATTGTTGCTTGTTGGCCTAAACAATGTTTTCCCAAAGTATTTCACAAATAAATAAGACAAATTACGTTTCATTAAGTAAAATCATGGATTACTGAGAAAAATTGCAACAATCTAGAGATTTGCTCCTACTATAAATAACTAACACAACTATAATCTAGCTGCACTGTTAGTAAACGGTTATATTGAATTGGTAGCATAACAGAACAACTTGCTAAAATAAACTATGCAATAAATGTGAGAAACAAGAAAAAATAACATATTATTATATCTATTCATAATAGTATTACTTATATAATATTCAAAAAGAAAAAATATACAGGCAAATAGTTAGTTACTATTCTTACATATTCCACGAAGCGTAATATTTAGTTATGAGTACACAGGAAAGAGTTAACCTACAAATTTAAGATTACTGTACGTAATTTCTTGTCAGCTATAATTTAAATACATATATTGGCCTATAGAAATTATATAGATACTTGGATAGCATAAGTAACTTAAGGCCTACGCCTAACGTATGTAGTCTGGTGTAAATAACATGAATGCCAAGGCCTACTGCAGGATAGCGTGAGTAACTTCAAGGCCTAGGCCTACCGTATATAGTCTGGTGTAAATAACATAAATGCCAAGGCCTACTGCAGGATAGCGTGAGTAACTTAAGGCCTACGCCTAACGTATGTAGTCTGGTGTAAATAACATGAATGCCAAGGCCTACTGCAGGATAGCGTGAGTAACTTCAAGGCCTAGGTCTACCGTATATAGTCTGGTGTAAATAACATAAATGCCAAGGCCTACTGCAGGATAGCGTGAGTAACTTCAAGGCCTAGGCCTACCATATCTAGTCTGGTGTAAATAACATGTATGCCAAGGCCTACTGCAGGATAGCGTGAGTACCTTAAGGCCTAGGCCTACCGTATATAGTCTGGTGTAAATAACATGAATGCCAAGGCCTACTGCAGGATAGCGTGAGTACCTTAAGGCCTAGGCCTACCATATATAGTCTGGTGTAAATAACATGTATGCCAAGGCCTACTGCTGGATAGCGTGAGTAACTTCAAGGCCTAGGCCTACCGTATCTAGTCTGGTGTAAATAACATGAATGCCAAGGCCTACTGCAGGATAGCGTGAGTAACTTCAAGGCCTAGGCCTACCGTATATAGTCTGGTGTAAATAACATGAATGCCAAGGCCTACTGCTGGATAGCGTGAGTAACTTTAAGGCCTAGGCCTAAGTATCTAGTCTGGTGAGAATAACACGAACGAATGAAATAGTCGCTCTTGAACGAATGATATTATATTTATTGTATTGTTTGTAAATTTTTAATTTTGTGTTTTTTGGAAAATAAAGATTATTATTATATAGTCGCGCTTGAACGGATGCAACAGTCTTACTTTGAATTTATGAAACAGTCGCGCCTGAACGAATGAGATAGTCGCTCTTGAACGAATGAAATAGTCGCAATTTGGAAGAATGAAACAGTCGGACTTTAAATGTATGAAACAGTCGCACTTTGAACGAATGTAACAGTCGCACTTTGAACGAATGTCACAGTCGCACTTTGAACGAATGAAACAGTCACACTTGAACGAATGAAATAGTCAGTCGCTCTTTATTTAATGAAACAGTCGCACTTGAACGAATGAAATAGTCGCACTTTGAACGAATGCAACAGTCGCGCTTGAACGAATGAAACAGTCGCGCTTGTACGAATGAAACAGTCGGTATACGTTGCTTGACGTGTTTGTTGCGGCGAAATTTAGTTCCCACCTCCATAAGAAAATAGTCGACTGAAAGTATTCGACTGGTTTGTCGTTAGTGGTTAAATACTATCGTATTAACAATCGATAGTCAGTTTCAATTGATAATGCACATCACTATCAAGTATAGCATGACATATTTTTAATAGTCGATAACAGTTGCCAAAATAACAGGATACTGCAAAAACGTTACGACGCGTTGTGGGAAACGACTCTCCTTCATATCTACACATATATGTAGCCACATTTTCTATTTATAGCTGAGATTGCAAAAGTATTGCAATAAGAAAAAAATTAACTCTCTACTTTCATACTTTCAGTAATTTTAAAAAAATTAATAAATTATTACAATTATTTAATACATACCAAACTGTTGAATAACTAAGAAAAATATCAAACTTTTTTCAATTAGATAAATTTAAATGTTTAAGAACATTTAACTGCAGTACTGTCTACTGGCAATACTGTACACTGCCAGCGAGTGTGACATCAATTACAGTACAAAAGACTGAATAATTAGTCTATATATTTACATAGTAAAGGTCATAGAAATATGTCGCATTAATTAAAGAATTGATTTAAAATAAGAGATAAAATAACTAATAGATCTAGTCTGTTATACTATCAAAGGTATTAATTTCCACTCAGGATTAGAGGAGTTTAGATGGACATTTAAACAAAACGCTTCTTCTGCATTAGATTAAAGTATAACGATGAAACATTTAATTTTAGAAGTTCAAGAAAGTCATCTGAATATTTATAATGATATATGGAATAATCACATTTCTGTCTCCCAATTCTATAAACTCGTCCACACTATAAAATTCATGAGACTCTAAACAGCGTTTGAGACGAGTTTTTAACGCCTTGACCGTTGGGGGCTCCTTATTCCTGTCCTCTCCTTTATCCAAATTTAAAATTTATTTTGAAATTAAGTTGATACGTAATACAAGAAAATACTTTTCTGAAACTATTTAGACTGTTTAAATTTCTATACCTTAAAAATGACTACAGTTAAAATATCTATAGATCACTCCATAGCTGGATCGACCATGCGAGTGCATGGTATCAGGGCTGGCCTCTTACACCTTTCACCGTAGGTAAGGTGCCTTTATTGGATTAAAATCCTACAACTTGCTAGAAGTGTCTTTCGAAGATTCCCCACTGACCAAAAAACAAAATTAGCATTGGATGGAACATGAAACTAATTTCACTGTGTAGTATAATCAATAGTCGATCTTAAGCAGTTCAATTAGTAGAGCCTCGTATATGAGTGAAGGTATCACAACATCAAGTGCTGCCACAAATTTACGGTGTACACCGGGTACGTCGTATAGGAGACGATCTTAGATTTAGCATATTATGTAATGTATTAATTGATGTTATTCACTGAACTGAAAGCCACTTGGTGAATGAAGGTAATCAAAACACCAAGCAGCTGCAAGAGTTTACTGATTAAGCATTACTATCTGCTACCAGTACCATGTCTACCTACAGTCATGTGCAAATTAATCTGAACAAAACCAATTTAGTTAAAAACAAACATTTTGTTAGGCTAATTACATAATTTTCTACATTTAATACTTAATGTGGCCTCCTTTTGCTTGTATTCAAGTCTTTTTGGCATTGAATCGACCAGTTTCTTGCACATTTCTTGAATTTCAAGGTCATGAAACCAAACCTGAATCAGGGCTGAAAGCATCTTGTCTTTAGTTGTGCAGTCATTTTTTCTTAATCTTTTCTTACAAATGGACCAGAGATTTTCTATTGGATTGACATCAGGCGAGTTTCCAGGCCATTCCAAGCACAAAATACCCTCTTCATCCATGAATTTTTTAACTGCCTTGGATGCGTGACAGGGTGCAAGATCTTGTTGAAACACAGGATATTTTACGTGATAGTCAGCTTCTAGTTTTTTAAGTTCAGGAATCACTCTGCTTTGTAGAATAGGGATATATTTCTCACTGTTCATCATTCCAGATATTGGTACCAAAGGCCCTAAGCCGAAAAACGAAAAACAACCCCAAAAAATTTTTTTAACTGGGTGTTTTACTGTTTGTTGCAAATGTTTCGGTGACATATGTTCATTATCTGACCTTCTTACATGGGACAACTTCCTACCTTGGACTTCAAAATGACTCTCGTCAGAAAATAAAACCTTCCTCCAATTCTCAACTTTCCAAAATTTGTACTTTTTGGCCTAAGCCAACCGTTTTTTCATCATAGCGGCTGTTAACAGTTGTTTTTTCCTTGGCCTTCTGGCTTTTCTGTTAACGGCTAAAAGACGTCTTCTGACTGTTGTGTCATGAATATGAACCCCAGCATCTTCTAAGTCTTTTTAAAGATCAAAACTGTTTTTTTCAGGTGAAGTTTACTATTTCTTAACAAAATTTCATCATATTTGGTTGTAGTTTTTATTTTTCTTCCACAAAAACCTTTTCTCTTAGGAGATATTGATCCGGTTATGTTTTTAAATTAATAATATTATTTACAGAGCCCAAACTAACACGACATTGTTCAGCAATCTGTCTTTGAGTCAAAGAAGTGTGTTCATGCAGAGTTACAATCTTGCTTCTTTTCCTACTGTCCGTTCACACTTTAGTTGAGACTGTGTGGGCTATGGACGGTCGCCGTGCTACTGTCTATCCTAAATACCTCTCATATAAAAAAAACGACGTTTTATATCGCTCTCAGTGTAACTGTCATCGATAGTGGTAATCATAATTCATGTAAAATGAATTTAAAATTAATTAATATCAACAGCAGAGTATTTATTAAAGCTCAGTTAATATATATTACAGTAACTGTATTTAATAAAGGCAACATAATTTGTCATTAATTTATTAAAATTGAAAATACTAAAAAATATGAGCATAAAAAATCAAAACAAAACAATAGACACGTTATAAAATACTCGTAAGATTTCTTTTATTTGAAAATGACGAAGATTTTTTTTGAGTAAATATTTTTTGTAGTTATAATCAGCTTTGTAAATTAAAACAACATTACTGATTTATTTATGTATTTTTAATACACAACGCACAAATTATTAACAAAAACCTACTTAAAACTAAGTAGGTATGTTTGTCTGATATAAATTCAGAATCTGTGAATGTTTTGTACTTGGCTAGTAGCGCGGAAGCTCCATTACAATTGCATGGGCAATACAGCGCCCATAGTCTCAACTAAAGTGTGAACGGAGAGTAGGAGTTAGATCCATAATAAACTAATATCGAAAATAACCCAAGAACCCACCAAAATAATCGGAAGGTTAAAAAATGACGACACAAAGACAGTAATATCACTTAACCATGTGCAAACATAATCATAACCTCAAAAAGTGTTCTAGTGATGTAGAAACAATGAATCACATGTACAAAAGAAATAACACCACATCTGCAGGTTGGCCAACGCCGAAAATCCAAATTTACCTCTCTGTTCAGATTAATTTGCACATGACTGTATTTACAGGACGACGTTTAAATATCTTTATATTTTGTCATACTTACACTTTCATAATTAATTGAGAGTGTAAAAGAAGAAAATGAGTATTTATCTTCATATTTAAATTGATTGTTTAAAAATAAAAAAAAATCATTACAGTTATTTTATTTCTAACAAAAATGTTGAATAAGTAAGAAAAAATTACATTTTTATTAGTTTCAAACTTGTATTCTTTTTGGACACGAAACTGCTACTGCAACCTAGTGGCATTTTTTAAACTACCAGCAAAAGTGAAACCAATTACAGTACAAAATTACTGAATAAATCAACCGTGTGTCCCTGAACTCTTTGAGGATCTTTTTAGTTATCGATTGTCGGTCAAAAACAAGACATATTATCATATTTACAAATTCCAAATCACCTCCGGTACCCGTACAGCCACCATTTTTTATATTTTTCAATTTTTTAGCCTATAGAGTTCAAATTTGGTATACACATTAATAAAACCATTTTCTTACTCAATTAAAGAAAAAAAATCAAAAACCTTTATTGGTCATTTTAAAAATGGTGGCACCTTGAAATGTTTGATTCTTAATAACTTTTTAAACGGTTAGGAATACAAAAAAAATCACAAAATATAATATTTTCCAAATTTTAGTAGCAACACAAATAGTAACGTTACATGAAATCAGAAAACAAACAATCCAGAATTTTTGTATTTAATCATTTACACGTGAATGTGTGATACAGCCATGGTGTCGTGCCGCACAAGTCAACCACAACAATACATCAGCGATATATTCTGATTACTTTCATTCAAAATACTTCAATAAAGTGATTTGTAACATTAATGCGATGAAAATTCCCCTAACAGGCAACGGGGGAAACGAACAGATAACTTTAGTTGTTTTTAAATTAAAAATTAATATTAGCCTTAAGTAGTGCCCTAAAATCTAGATTTTTGTAAATTCTAAGTTGGTAGAATTGTTGAAGGTGCTGGAATTATTCAAGAACAAAAAAATGAATTTGCTGCTGTGCGCCAGTCACTTTCCAATCGTTTTCCCTTTGGAATAAAATGAGAGGATGATATTTTGAGCATCGTTTGTAACTGGAAAAAATTTAATTTAAGTTTCAATTTATAATCAAATACTTTTTCATTTTACTTGTTTATGTCTAAAACCTACTTTGCATCACAAATAGATTTTTTTCAATTCTGGTTTTGAGGGTTAAAAAACATGTTAATTTAAACGAAAATCATCTGCGACTTTTTTCCCGTTGAAGTATTTTCATCGCAATAATGTCACAAATCACATTATTGTAGTGTTTTTGATGAAAGTAATCAGAATATATCGCCGATGTATTGTTATGGTTGACTTGTGCGGCACACCATGACTGTAGTACACATTCACGTGTAAATGATTAAATAATAAATGCTCGAATCTCAGTTGTTATCATCCAATTTATTACACTTTCTGGATTGCAAATAACATTTAAAAAACATGTATTTTTGTGATTTTTTATTCCTTTCCTTTCAAAAGTTATTAAGGATCAAACATTTCAAAGTGCCGCAATTTTTAAAATAATCAAAAAAAGTGTTTGAATTTTTTATTTCAGGAATAAAATGATTTTATTAATTAGTATACCAAATTTTAACTCTATAGGCTAAATTGTAAAATAGTTAGATATAATTATCTCACGTTTCCCATGATGCGTGATAACTAAAAAACATAAGTACACAGGAAATGAGATAACCTAAAAATGTGGTTTATTTTCAATAATTTGATTTGAATGGCTACAAATAACGAAATATTCACAAACATACCTACGTTTTTATAAATAGAATTTTCGCCATTTGTTGTTTTAGTCAATAAAAAGTTGGAAACGGTCGATCTTTGGTTGATAAGTGTTGGGTTCGGGCGGTGTTCTTTTTATCTAATATTAAAGAACATAGAACAGGAATGAATCTGGAAGTTTTATCAATTACATTTTCTATAGGTCGATCTACTGAAAAAAAACCAGCCACTTCGAAATTCTTGGTTTTGTGTAGATTTTTATTAGCGAGTGGTTGATCTATAACTATAACCTATTTACGTGTGTACATAGAGACACTGTGTATAAGTATGTTCAGTAAAAATAACTTGTTATTGTTATGTAACGGTAACTGTATATAGTACCTTTGTCCTTATCAACAATCTCTATTCCAGTGTGCAGATTTAACATTTGAGTTTGTTCAATTATCAGCCTCTTGATGAGCGAAGATAATTACAACATGAAGCGGCTGACAGCAATTATTGATTTGATATACATAAGTGGAGTACAAAACATGGTGTCAGTTAATTAGCCTTGTTCATTTCAAAATATATATGTACACACATTTTCTATTTATAGCCCAGATTGTAAAAATATCGTCATAAAAATCGTAAAAAGAAAATTAATAGTCTACTTTTATATAAAAATTGAATTTTAAAAATGGTTAAACTATTACAAACATTTTATACATAGCAAATTGTTGAATGAATGAGAAAACATTAAACTTCTTTCAATTTTATATAGTTAAATGTTTAAGTACATGTATCTGGTAGTGCTACCTAGTGGCAATGCTATAAACTGCTAGCAAGTGTGAGACCAATTACAGTACAAAATACTGCATAAATAAATCTGTATTTACATAGTGGAGGTCATAGAAAGTTGTCGTATTAATTAAAGAATTTATTTAAAATCAGAGATAACATAACTAATAAATCTAGTCTGTTACACTATAATTGGTATTTATTTCCTTCAGGATTACAGGAGTTTAGATGGACATGTAAACAATACACTGCTCCTGGATTACATTACAGGACAACGATGAAGCATTTAATTTTTAGAAGTACAAGAAATTTTCTTGAATATTTATAATTAAATATGGAATGATCGAATTGTTTTTCTTATGAAATAGAAACAAATTAGAATCATAGTAATTTTAAACACCACAAGGATAAGGACTATAGACCCATGTATCATATACTCTATCTTATTTCAATATCGTATACCTTGATTGAAGACAATGTAATGGCAGATACTTTAGCAACAGACATCCAGGTAACAAAAAATGAAAAAAATTTATTCTTTATAACGTTTATAAACCAACACATTTTAATTAGATGGGAAGAAGGGAATATATTTCAAATCAATAAATCACTGCTATACATCATGTCAAACAGCCTACATCTTTTGACACCACAAAATATAAAACAAGAAACAGGTACCTACTTAAGGCATAGGCTTACCACAAGGAGTGTCAATAAATTAATCAAATATTTATTTGCAATATTCCACATCCATACCACATCCCCACTTCCGACGCCGGGTGTCAGTCTTCTGATTATGCGGTCTCCCAGTTGTATGCCATAAACTCGTGCACACTATAAAATGCATGAGACGCTAAACAGCGTTTGTTGAGTGCTGGAGCTCCCTAGTTTTGTACTCTCCTATATCAGAATTCAAAATTTATTTTGAAATTAAGTTGATACGCAATGCAATAAAATACTTTCCTGTAACTATTTAGATTGTTTAAATTTGTATACCTTAAAAATAAATACAGTTGAAATATCTGAAGTGATGTGATCTTTGAAGCACAAAAAATATGTTTTAATTAATGTTTATGTTCTTGACATTTAATTTTACTATGTAGTCTTTAGTTCAAATATTTTGTCTGGTTTATCGATAGTAAATGTTGGGCTGCAACGCTACTTGCGGACTATGTAATATGATGGTTTGTGAATTAAGAATTCTGCTGCGTCCGACAAACCAGTCAAGTACGAAATAGTACGGAAGGATGGGCCAAGATGACTTCCACCTAAGCCCTGCAGCCGTCTTGGACGACGACCCTCCATAGTTCCATAGCTAGATCGGCTATGCGAGTGCATGGTAGCAGGACTGGCCTCTCTCTCTCCCTCGGGAGGTGTGGCTGGGCCTGATGCTATGCAATTCTAGGTCGGAGTGTCAGGTGGTTTTATTGGATAAAAATCGCACTACTTGCTGAAAGTGTCTTTCGAAGATTTCCCACTGAAAAAAAAAAAAAAAAAAAATTAGCATTGGATGGAACATGAAACTATTCTCTCTGTAAAGTATAATCAATAGTTGAAGCTGATACGAAGAATTCCAACTATATTTAGTATAATGGAGCCTCTTAACGAGTGAAAAAACTCACTACATCAAGAGGCTGTCAAAAATTATTTTTAAAGGTTGGATGAAACAATATTGATGTTTTAGGGAAATTAATTATATATATATTACTAAAAGTAATAATTTATAGCTGAGCGTGTTGTGTGTTAAAAAGATATAAAATAACATAGTTTACATGTAAACCTAAATTGTTTGAACCAAATTAAGCACAATTTATTATTATAAAATTATACACTTAAAGTATGTAGAGTTAAAAATACAAACAGTAATTTTAAGTAATATAAATATATTTGTTTGAGTACATCTAACTGCTAGGCCTACCTAGTGGCAATGTTGTAAACAGCTAGCAAGTATTCACCACTCTTTAGTCTAACGTTCTCTGGTAGTACCTTGAATAACCACTAGTAGCGCTGCCACTCACTCGCTAGTGGTTTATGTTATTACCACTAGATAGCACTGCCTACCAACTATCAAAACGATATTGGATAAATAATTTGTTGATCTAAATTTTTGACAATTAACTTATTAGTTCCTTACTAACGAATTTATAAACGAATGGTAATTAACGAATGGTAGCTGACAATGAACCATTTTTTGGCAGTACCTTTAATAACCACTTGTAGGGATACCTGTCACGCTAGCGGTTGCCGCTAGGTAGTCTGTTGTCTGTTGTATCCTTGATTATATACGCACCTAGATGAGCAAGCCAATGCATTTCTGAGTGTACTGGATAAAATCGTTGTCATAACATGGTATAAATGAGTAGTTTGTAAATGAACGTTGTAATGAAGACTACTAATTTTATAAGATTATGAAATATACGAACAAGATTGTAGCTTTGATTATATGTATTATGGTGAAGGTATGTGAAAAAAGTAGTTACAACAAACATAAGGCTAGTAATATATGTATTTTATTTGTCAGTAAATAATTTATCTCATTGCTTATTGCCTGTGACTTCGTAACATTTCCATCGAGTAAGTCTTACACACTGTGTCTTGGTTTAAACACTATACAATTGTGAAAGTAAACAATACATTTATTAGTTAAAAAATGGAAAACATAATTTTTGTTCCAAATTTAATTAACATAAAAGTTTAATTTTACAAAAATACGTAAGTGCATAAACATTTTTAGGGGTTTTAGGTAATAATGTGAATTTAACTGGTCATCCTTAAAATGAATTGGGTGGAAAATTTAAGTATGGTAGGCATTGATATGTGAAAATCTCGACATTTTTTAAGACTACTATTACAACTTAACAGTATTGTCCTAAGTTTTTAATGTTTACTTGAAAACAAAAGAAACCCGTAGTAGATATATTACAAATAAATGAAAGAAAAATAGGAATACAATACTTTTTCCACACACTACGTGTACGGGGTCAAATTCTAATGATAATGTAAACATAAATTACAAAATTAACTAGAAAGAATAATGTAAACCTAACAAGAAGAAGATCAATTAAATGAACCATTTATAATTTGGTTGAAATTAAAATATTTTAAAAAATATCGAATTGATGCTTACAACTAGCGCCAAGTACAGCGGTTTGCCAAGTACCCCACAACGTACCTAAAAAAAAAAAAAAAACTCATAAGTTTCGCAAATACATACAAACGTAAAAAATCTTTATAAGTTGTACAAATGTGTCGAGCAAACACCGGTTCAGTATTTTAATTTTGTTACACATCAGTTAGAATGTTTATATGTTCACAACACGTGGACTAAATAATAATAGCAATTTAGGTATATATTTTTTCAAAATACTATGTAGGTGTTCAGTAGCTTATCAGTAGCCGATGCGAGTGGACGCGTTATCAGTGCTCCTGCTATAGCTCATGCGTCGGCCTGCCCACTAGTACTTGCCGTATGTAACGTGTAATATCTTCAGCTGAGTATTGGTTTTGGAATAGTTGTTATTGTGATTTATAATATTCAACATGAGTGACAAGTGTGTGAAGTGTGACAAGCCTATCACGTCGACATCTATATCGGCAAAATGTGTGAACTGTGCACGCGTGTTCCATCCTGCGTGCACTCGCGAACAGAACTTTACCAGGAACAAGGCGTGGAAGTGTGACGTGTGTGTTGGCGCAGCTGCTTCATCACCTTCGCAGAAAACAGAAGATCAAAAGCCTATCATCGAAGCAATTCAAAAGATGAAGGAAGAAATTAATAAAAATACTAACGATAAGATTGAAACTGTTCTTACATCTGTTTCCGCTCTATCAGAAGAAATAAAAAGCTTAAAGATCACTGTGGCTGGGCTCCAAGATTCTGATAAAGACCTTCATGAAAGGTGTAATCGTTTGGAGGAGGAAAATAAGGAACTTCGAGAAGAGTTGCGGGTATTGCAGCTGAACCTCCGGGACTCAGAACAGCATCAACGAGCCGCCAACATAGAAATTGTTGGTTTTCCATTCACCGAGGGAGAGAACGTTTACACCTGCCTCCAACACTTGGCAAGTGCTCTCGGCTTGGCCTTCAAACGAGAGGAGATTTCCATTGCACACAGACACAGACTGTTCTCGGGGAGGCACGCTCATCCACCGATCATCTGTCAGTTTGTGTCGAGGAGTGTCAAGGCGACGTGGATGTCAGCAGCACGCCTCAAGAAAAACATCAACTCCACTGACGTGAATCGCTCCTTGCCGCCTAGTCAACTCTACGTCAACGAGCACCTGACCAGAGACAACAAGGCACTCCTTTGGCGAGCTCGCCGTCTGCAGAGGGAGAGGAAGATTCACTTTGCCGGATACTTCAACGGGAAGGTGTTGATCAAGCCTGCTGACGGTGACAACTCCACCCGGGTGACAGATGTGGCACAGCTGGACCAGTACGACAAGCAGTAAAGTATGTTGACATTTACAGTGAACTTAAGGTACATATTTATTTTTTCTTTATTTTATCCATGGTAATCTAAGTTTCAACAATTTTTAAACGAGTACGAATTAGCAAACAACTTTTTTCACTTAATATTCAACCTTTTTTCAGCTTAAGAATCATACAACACTAAGAGGTATATTAAATAAGTATTGAGACCTCACTATAATACATAGATTTTCATTGCCTCGTTTCCCAACATTGTTGCGAACTTTAATTGTAATTTTAAATCATTTTGATATTTGTTTAGTTTCCCTCAGTTCAATTTATTGTGTTTTCGCATATATTTTAATGAACTAAAAGTCTATACATATATATATATTTTTTTTTGCATAGAGCTAAAATATATATTTTAAATTAGATCATATTCCTTGTTTCTTCCTGTACATTAGACATAAAGGACCATTCAAATGTTATAAATTTCAATATTACTACTAACTATTAATTTAGCTTAGATGTTGTCTTAATTAAAATACTTTCAATAATGTTGTTCATATAAATTCATTTAGACCATTTATTGAGTGAAAAACTATTATCTTTTAGAATATTTAAAGTTAAATATTAAAGAACACATTTAAGTAAAACCAAAGTTTAGATATTTATTAATTTATGTCTAGTATTATGTATAGTAGCAAACGCTTATCTAAATTTTCTTAAAACAAAAAGCCTTGTTTAGTTTTAAGCTTTATTATTAATATATATAAACAGTGCAAACCAATTATTAGTTGTATATAAGACGCAAGATTTTCTAGAACTTATATGTGTATCATACAACAGATTTTTTAGTTTTTTTTACGTATTTAATTATTATTATTGTTTTTTATTTATTTATTTTTTTTTTATTTATTTATTTTTTTATTTTTTTATTTTCTGATCAATTTTAACTAGACTGTCATGTTTAGTGTGCAAGTTAAAACCTTTGGATTTTTAATTTTTCATTGGTATTCTCAACATTTATAAAAGTATGGTTAAATGTTAATTATATTATTTGGTAACGGCTTTAATAACAACTAAAGTCTATATTTTTATTTATTTATTTATTTTTTTTCCTTCATAAAGCTAAAATATATATTTTAAATTAGATCATATTCCTTGTTTCCCCCTGTACATTAGACATAAAGGACCATTCAAATATTACAAAGTACAATATTACTTAACCTAGATATTTTTCTTCATTAAAAGATTTTCAATAATGTTGTTCATATAAATGCAATTAGACCATTTATTGAGTGAAAAACTGTAATCTGTTAAAATATTTAAAGTATAATATTAAAGTACACATTTAAGTAAAACCAGTATTTAGATATTTTATTAACCTCTTTATGCATGACGGCATCATACGTGTACGGCTAATTTAAGCTTCATAAAAATCTAACAATTGTTTCCTGGGACCCAAATCTGCATGGAGGCATCACTTGTGGCCAGTTGAGTTAGTTTAAGCAGTTCCCACTAGGTTGCGACACTTTCTCAGTTCAACACAGCAATTTGAGGTTAGTCGAACATGTGCAGTGCAGGTCTGTGATTTTGGCAAAGTTTCAAGTTTTTTGTTACGAATCAACCACGTGGTATGAAGGTAAGAAAAATATCCTACTATTTTGTAACACATAAGCTATAGAATAACCTGTAATACTTAAGTTTTGTGATGTAAACAAGGGTTATATTACAAAGAGGTCACCTGGCCTCACTTGTGCCTTCCATACAATGATGGACCTCCATTTTTGGGCCAAAGAGTTACCACCAATGCATGGATGCCACATCCGTGTACATCAGTAGCTGTCCTCATTCGTGTCTATTATGCAAAAGAGGAAATATGGACCGCTGCACCTGCAATTAATTCTAGAAGTGCCTATAAACAATGTCATTGTCACTTTACTCTTATCTACAGCTTTATTAACATCAATGATGAAAATATTAATTAATATGTTGAGATCAGTGCCGAACCCAAATATTAAGAGACATAGACATGTTTTGTTATTTGTAAAGTCAGTTTAAGCTTTTTCCCAATAAGGATGAGGAAGCAAAAATCCAAATTAAATATTGAAATACTGACGCAGATTGCTTTGTTTTCAGATACGATATGTCAGATAAAGGTTTGCACCCATCCCGCTTTTACTCGCGGTTCGGTGCTGATTTTCTCCTGGCTGATTTCCCATCCGGCTCGGAACAAGAAGAAGATGAGCTTTCAGAAGCAGACGATTCTGACTGTGATAAGACTTGGCTTCCTCCAAAAAAGGACACCAATAAAGTGATTGCTCCTAGTGATTCTGATTCCGATACCGAAGATAGCAAAAATGTATATAAGCGCAAGGTTCAAACCACAAGTAAGTCCACTAACAAATCTAAAACTAATTCAGCCAAACAGAGTACTAGCAAATCAGTTGGTAAAGTAAAGCATTCACTTAGGAAGTGGACTACTGCTAAAGACAGCAAATACACTAACAACCCACCAACATTTACGTCCCAAGAAGAAAACATGATTGAGGGACAGTCACTACTGATTTTTTCAGAGGAATTTTTCCTGGCAGTCTCATGGATCTCATTATCCTTGAGAGTAACTGCTACGCTAGATCTAGAGAAAAAGAACTAAGACTGACGGTACCTGAATTTAAATATTTTTAGGTATAAACATAATAATGACATACATAAAATACCCAAATACAAGACTTTACTGGTCTTCTGTGCAATCTTTAAGAATGTCTTATATTGCTGACAGTATGAGTATCAACCGTTTTGAAGAGATTAAAAGCCATTTACATTTCCATGATAATGAGTCTGTACCTCCTAACAATCGTGATAAGCTCATCAAGCTAAGACCAGTTTTGGACACTCTTCATGAAACCTTTCATAATGCTAAGATTGCTGGTGAATATCAGGCTATAGATGAAATGGTATGCCCATTTAAAGGTAGGTCAAACTTAAAACAGTACCTTAAGAATAAACCCCATAAGTGGGGTTTTAAGATTTGGGTAATGGCTGATATGACAGGATATGTCTCTTGTTTTGAGGTTTATCAGGGAGCAGCCTCAGCAGAGGCTGTACCATCCACCTTGGAATCTGAAACACCCTCTTTAGAGGCTACACCGGCCACCTCAGAAGCCTCTCTTACAACTGGACCTCCTACCTTAGGACCTGTCGGCGATATGGTCATGCGCTTATGCCATGCCATTTAATACCACAACCACAAATTATTTTTAGATAATTTTTTCGTTACATTGTCTTTAATTTCGGCACTTCGCAGAGTTGGTATTTTCAGTGTTGGTACTGTTCAATTATGTAGAGTGCATAGTGTCAAAAATTCTTTAACTGATGTTGATGTTTTAAAGAAAGAGGGGCGTGGAGCCTTTAGTTTTGCTACTTCTGATGATGACATAACAATAGTGCGTTGGATGGACTCTGGACCTGTGCATCTTGCATCGAATTTTATTGGTGTTGATCCTGTTGACAAAGTACAACGCTTTGACAAAAAGAGAAAGTGTTACGTGGAAGTCACTAGACCAGCAATAGTCGCGCTATATAACAAGTATATGGGCGGTGTGGATCTCATGGATCGGATGATCGCACACTACCCGCATAACACTAAAAATAAAAGATGGTACTTAAGATTGTTCTTCCATTTGTTGAACGTTGCTATTGTAAATAGTTGGATTCTATTCAAGGCCAAAGACCCCAAGTATCCTTTGGTCTCCTTCAAAGCTGACTTGGCTGGAGATCTTATTAATCATGGACTGCAAGGTATGGCATCCAAGAAAAGGGGAGGACCTTGCTCTAGCTCTTCTCAATCGACTCCTCCACCAAAAAAGAGGTCAGCAAAAGGCAGTGTTAATGTGTATATGAGGTATGACGGACTTGGACACTACCCACGTAAGATAGAGGCGAAGAATGCTCCTAGGTGTCATGACAAGGATTGCAGGAAAAGAACACGTTATATGTGTGCAAAATGCAACGAACCAGTTTGCCCCGAGTGTATGGAAAATTTCCATTTCATTGCTGAAAATTGTGAAGAAGCTTTATAAAACTTCAAAAAAAGACTCCAAACCTTGTTTTAGTAACTAAGAGCTCCTATAAACCATGTTTGTTTTACTAATTTGTGTAAATCCAGTTATAATGTTGCCCAGTTTAGTAGTAGTGTATCTTTAGATAATTTTGTTATATCCAGTTTTAGTTTTAGGGATGTAGTGAGTGCCATAAGAGAGTTGAAATCAAAAAGGTTGTCAGGTCCAGATGGTATTCCAGCGTACATTGTAAAAGGTTGTGGTGAAATCTTAGCAGAACCGCTGTGTTTTATTTTTAATCTTTCACTTTCTTCTTGCGTTTTTCCTGATAAATGGAAGGAGGCCAGAGTAACTCCTGTTTTTAAATCTGGAGAAAAAAATAAAAATAGTAAATTATCATCCTATCTCTTTAATAAATTCATTTGCCAAGATTTATGAGCTTCTTTTGTATAAGCAAGTAGTTGGCTCAATCAAGTCTAGGATTTCCCCAGAACAGCACGGGTTTTTACCCAAACGCTCTTCAGCAACAAATTTAATGGAGCTCTCTTTGAATATATCAGCTGAACTTGATAGTGGAGGTAGACTAGATGAAATATATACTGATTTCTCAAAAGCGTTTGACAGGGTAAACCATGATATTTTGCTTCGCAAATTATTTCTTTTAAGATTTTCTTATGACTTTTGTCTGTTGATGGCGTCTTACTTAAAAAACCGAACTCAGTTTGTGTCAATTTCAAATATAAATTCTTCTGTGTATGTAGGCTCTTCAGGTGTTCCTCAGGGATCAAATTTAGGACCTCTTCTGTTTTTAATATTTATTAATGACCTCCCCCGCTGTTTTTCGGACTGTAAATGTTTATTGTTTGCGGACGATCTCAAGCTATACAGATCTATAAAGGACGACTCTGATGTAAATTTATTACAAAATTCTATAAATCAGTTGTACTATTGGTGTTCTACTAATAGATTAGAATTGAATGTAAACAAGTGTTTTGCCATGTCCTACTCACGGAAAAAGATTCTTAATCCAAATGTTTATTTAATAAATAATGAACCTCTAAAAAGTCTTTCTAAAATTAAAGATTTAGGTGTAGTTTTTAACTCCTCTTTAAGTTTTAATGATCATGTTCTCATGCTGGAGGCAAATGCATATAAACTTCTGGGCTTTGTCAAAAGAAATTCAAAATTTCTTCATGGTACCGAAACAATTTTAACATTGTATAGAACCCTTATAAGAAGTAAATTAGAGTATTGTTCGGTTATCTGGAGCTCAATGAATTTAATGGAGTCTGGTAATTTGGAGAAAATACAGAACAAATTTCTTAAATTCCTATTTTATAAAAAGTTTAATTATGTATGCCCTTATGATACCCCTACTTCTAATTTAAGAGAGATGTTTTCAGTTAGAATGTTGTCCACAAGGAGAGAACTAGCTTCAATTAGTTTTGTATGCAAGTTGTTTAATAATTCCATTGATAGTCCGTATTTATTAAGTATCATAGGTTTACATGTACCACATCATATTTTTAGAGAGTATAATTTATTTGCCTAGCCTAGATGTAGAACAGTTTCACATTATGATTTTCCGTTACATAAGACTAAGATTTCTTAATGTAAATCAATTTGCGTTTGATATTTGTAATGATAAGTTGGAGAGTATTTTAACAAAATGTAGCAACCTTTTATTTTGAATTTACTTATGGAGAAGTATATGTATACTATGTGTAAATTTTGTATTTTACCTCAAATATAAAGAGTTCAATAATTTATATTGTGAATTGTAATAAAGTAAGTTTGATATTGTTTCTTTTTAGCTGCCAGCAGTTTAGTATAATTGTTTAATTTAAGAAGTTTAGGATTAAATTATGTTTAGTTAAGATGGCTGTTTTGGGAATATGTTAATTATTATGTACAAGAGTTTTATAAGTATCATGTCCTGTAGCTGTCATGTAAATATGAAAAAATAAATAAATAAATACAATATACATTTTTATTTATTGCATTTTTTACCTGGCATCATATGTGGACATATGCATTTACGGCAGCAAACATTTATTTGCAGCAGATGGCAACATTTGTGGACAGCATGCATTACAGGTAAGTTTTTAAGCTGTGCCATTGAGTCTACATTTGCATACAAGACACATTTGTGGACAAGTAAATATTTTGTTATACATATGTTATATGCTCACAACAACAAATTAAATATACTAATTTTAACATGCTGAATCCAAAAGAAAATTGAAAAATTTTCTTCTCCACGTTTTTATAATGCATGCATGAAGAGGTTAATCTATGTCTAGTATTATGTATAGTAGCAAACGCTTAAATATCTAAATTTTCTTAAAACAAAAAGCCTTGTTTAGTTTTAAGTTTTATTATTAATATATAAACAGTGCAAATCAATTATTAGTTGTATATAAGACGCAAGTTTTTCTAGAACTTATATGTGTATCATACAACAGATATTTTAGTTTTTTTACGTATTTAATTATTATTATTGTGTTTTTTATTTATTTATTTTTTTTTTTTCTTCTGAGCAACTTTAACTAGACTGTCATGCGTAGTGTGCAAGTTAAAACCTTTGGATTTTTAATTTTTCATTGTTATTCTCAACAATTATAAAAGTATGGTAAATTTAATTATATTATTTGGTAACGGCTTTAATAATAACTAAAGTATGAGGGCGGGTTGGTCTGTGCAGGTTATGAACGCGGAAGATGAAGATGACTTTTTTAGATTTAATTGTTTAGAGTTAAGTGATACCATCTCTTTTTCTAACTTTTATGGGAATAAAAACAGCACCTTAAAAATTTTTCATACTAATATTAGGAGTTATTCCAAGAACTTCGATGAAATGCTCAGTTATTTAAGTGAAATGCCACAATTAGATATTATTGTTTTAACCGAGTGTTGGCTTTCAGATAGTGGCGATGGGCAGGGGGTGGAGAGTATTGAAGGGTTTGATTTTGTAACTACTAACAAATATCAAAACCGTAACGATGGAGTTATTGTTTATTTTAACAAACGGCTAACTGTAACTACAGAACAAATAACATTGGGAGACGTTTTTGGCATTAAACTGTGTTTCCCATTTGCAAACCAAAACTTTGTTCTCACTGCCTGTTACCGAACGTTTGACTGTAATTTAATTGACTTCCTTGACAAGTTACAACTTTACTATTCTAGACTAAATAAAAAAGACGCTCACATTTGGCTTGGGGACATAAACGTCAACACTTTGATACACTCAATTCTCAGAACAATACTTAAACTGTTTGACTGCCGGTGGACTTGTACAGTGTATTGATAAGCCAACAAGGGTGACTGACAACAGTGCTACGTGTCTGGACCACATATTTCTACGTTACAATGACATGAACAGTGTACAAGCTGCCGTGCTCCAGACATACACCACTGACCACTACAGTACAGGCCTCACTATAGCAACACGCACAGACAGTGTGAGCATTCCAACTGTATACAACAGTACATACTTAGACCACACACTATTCACTTCTAACTTGCAAACTATAAGCTGGGAACCAATTTTAAACAATCAAAATGCTGATTCCTCTTTTTCAGATTTCAATAACATTATTCAGCAAACTATCCAATCCTCTTCCAAAATCAAACGCCATTCTACCAGGCTAAAAAAATTAAAACCTTGGATAACTTCTGACCTCGTGAAAAAAATACGGGTTAGAGACAAATTAAGCAAGAGAGTAAAACGCCAACCTTTTAATGACGTTCTAGTCAATTTCTACCGGAATCACAGGCTGTATTTGAGTAATGAGTTAAGAAGTGCCAAGCGTAATTATTATAGAAACAAGTTACGAGAATCCAGTGACAATCCAAAACTGTTTTGGGGGGTTATCAACGATCTGATTGGAATACGTTGTAAAAAAAACGCTTTCCCAATAAAAAAATTTCGACCAGGCATCGCTGATTATAACGATTTAGTATTTAAAGAAGTGGCAGAGGAATTCAATACTTTCTTTTCAACCGTAGGACAAAACCTTGCAAGCACGATACACGTTACAGGACCTTTACTAGTTACTGACTCAGACTATAGACTTGACTCAGAGCTCACCTTACACACTGTTACTGAACACGACATAAAACGACACATAAATGCACTACGAGGTGGCTCTGCTCCTGGCTATGATGGTGTTCCTGCTTCAATATTAAAAAAAAACATCGAATTATTAAGTCGACCACTTTTACACCTGGTCAATCTCAGTATATCCACCGGAATCTTTCCAGATATTTTCAAAATTGCTAAAGTTCTTCCCTTATATAAAGATAAAATTCATACAGATAAAAACAACTTCCGTCCGATCTCTTTACTCAGTGTTTTCTCTAAAATACTAGAGAGAATAGTCAAAGAACAGCTTGTTAAATACCTGCAAATAAACCAGATTCTAACAGAGTGTCAGTATGGGTTTAGGGAGAACATAACAATTTCAGACATACTTTTTGATGTAAACAAACAATTGCACGACTCTATTTCCAAAGACGAGCGAATTATGCTTATCTTTTTAGATCTGAAAAAAGCTTTCGACAGCATAGATAGAAATTTACTACTACCAAAGTTGGAGCAAATAGGAGTGCGTGGTATAGCACTTGATTGGTTTTCTAGCTATTTAACAGAAAGACGACAATTAGTTGCCTTGGGTGGGGTCAATAGTAATTTACTTCCAATAGATTATGGTGTAGTACAAGGTAGCACTCTTGGACCAATATTGTTCTTAATATATATCAATAATATCACAAGATTAAATTTAAATAGTAAATTGTTTCTTTTTGCCGACGACGCCTTGGCGCTCGTAAAGGGTCGGGACTGGGCAGAGGTGCGCTCATTTGCTTTAAGAGATCTCATGTCCTTAAAAACGTGGTTTGATCAGAATCTCCTTTGCTTGAACGTCAGTAAAACAAAATACTTACCTATCTCGTTAAGGAGTAATACCGATTATACCTTAGATAATTTAGTGATTCATTCTTGTGGAGACTACAATAGCCGGGTATGCGGCTGCGAGGCTATTGAGGGTGTGACGTATTATAAGTATTTGGGGGTAATTTTTTATAGACGATTAAACTGGGCTCAACACATAGACTGTTTGAAAAAGAAATTACGTAAATACGTATTTGCGTTCAAGCGGATTCGAGATATTCTCTGTGAAAAAGAAATCAAGTTAGCGTACTTTGCCTACGTTCAGTCCTTGTTGTCTTTTGGAATAATTTCATGGGGGGGAGCTTTTAAAAGTAATTTACAGTCTCTTAACATCATTCAAAAATCTATATTAAAAGTGGGATTTAACAAAGGTTTTAGATATCCAACTGACGCTCTGTTTTTTGAGACTGGTATTTTAAGTGTACGTCATCTATACATAAAAGCCCTTTTAATTCATATATTTAAAAAACATAACATAATCTTTTCTAGAATTTCCCACTCGCACAATACAAGATATTCACGTAATGTTGGAATTTCAGCTGTTCCCTTAGCTAAAACCTATCTATCAACAAATCCATTCTATACATGTCATACATTGTATAGAAATCTGTCCAACTATCGTCAGAATGTGGGCCTGGTATTGTTCTCTTCTCCATCATTAGCTTCTCTAAAGACAAATGCTAACCAGTGGTTGTCTCTTATCAGTACACAAGAGGCAGAGGCTCTTATCACTGCCGAATACAGACATGGCCACAACCTGAACATCCTTTACCACGCAACTACGGACTGATTCTATACTACTACTATAGTTTTTCAGCCACAGCGTTCTCTCTGCCTCCCTCCTTGACTCATGTAGGCATATATTAACTTTTTTTCCTTCTTTCTTTTTTTTTTTTTCTCTTGTGCTTGTGCTGTAATAAAGCATTTTTGAATATAGCAGAGTTACTTAACATTGCCAAATTTTCAAAACAAATAGTTAAAAAAGAAAATGAGATGGTATACAGAACTAAAAAAACATAAACAACATTCTTTTACAATTTTAAATACACTGGATAAATTAGTGAAAATATTATTCTACTGATAAGCAACTCAAGCCTACGCACAGGCAGCATTGCCTATGTAGGCTTATTTCCATACACTTTTTTTTTCTACTAAATTTAAACTAGCAATACTCTAACAATTTCAGCAATACAGCAAAACCCACGCATAACGGTCCTAGTTTCCACCTTTTTTCTTTTCTTTAACAGTATTAGTAGACCAGTTGTAAATCTAAATTCTAAAGTTAATCTTTAAGGAGTTGTGTGTTTTAGTTGTATTGGTATTTCACATGTTAAATGGTTAATTTAAGAGTATTTTTTCCTATGTATACAGTTCAATTTTTGTAACATTGTACATTTGCATAAAAGGAAATAAAGTTATTTTGAATTTTGAATTTTTGAATTCAGTAGCTCATTCCTGCAGTTAAATAAGTTACATAAAACTTTGATCATTTCACAGTGAATATATCGTATGGTTTTGGCAGCAACCGAACAGACTCTATAAATATTGAGTTGGGGCGATCTTCTTTTTATCTAATATTAAAGAGCATAGAACCAGGAACAGGAATGAAACCGGATGTTTCATCAATTACCTTTCCTATAGTTCGACCCATCGATGTATAGTACTCAAAGCCATATACAATACGACGCGAGACTCGGCGAGTCGCTGATCAAGGTTATCACCGACTAGGCGAATCCCGCGTCGTTTGGACTTGGACAGTGGTTCGCGATTTGGCGAGCTAGCTCGGAGTGGTTCGTACCAGACCAAGTCATCCCGTGTCAGTTCCCGCAAGTTGTCGGTAAAACACGAAACATCAAAGGGTATGGGCTCCAAAACACGAGCCTGGCTCGGCTCGTGCTACTGTCTACACGACCTGCTTAAGTCCGTAATGGTGACTCACAATTGGGAAGAATATAGGAAGGTACAAACTTATTTTTTAGTGCGAATTTGAAACTATTTAGCGTTTAACTGGGAAATGCTGATTTTACTGATTATAAATGTCAAAAAGTGAAGTCAATCGGACAATTTTAATTTATAAAAACTGTTAGTTTGAGTTGTACAATAAAGTTAAATCGTTTATAAACCGGAATGAAATGAAAATTACATATGTAGTAAAGTTTTATATCAAATGTACATTTTTAGCAAATATACCGAATACAAAAAAAATCTTAAAACATTAATGTATTAAAAATATAAGTCATTCATGATATTAAAAAGTAATTAACTAGCATATTATGTATTGGTAACATTTACATCCCAAAGAGATATCACTTAAGTTTATTTATACACGACAATGTAAACTCATGGATAGTTTCGGTGATCTATCCATCTGAACACGTCTCCCACGCTCTACACTCTTTTCACCCGGGAGTCTGCCGTCTTCCTGACCAATATCTTTCCATCCCTCGACCAAGCGTAGGCGAGATGGCCGTCCTTCACTAGAGACTTAGCGTAGCCCAATAGTCGTTTGTTGTGTGAGGTCAGGTGGTCGACGATGAATACTGGAGATGGACGCAGAGACAGTGCCAAGTCGGTAGACTGCAGTTTCTTCATCCTGGCTGCGGCGATCCAATCTGCTCTGGTTGTCCTACTCACGAACTGGCAGATTATGGACGGATGAAAACCCTTCCCCTTAGGAGTAGGAAGTCGGTGCGCGGTCGATATGATCTGGCGATCATATGCGATTCCCAATGCCTTAGCAGCACACTCGAGAACCTGGTAAGTGTTTTCGTTTTTAGTCAGAGGGACGCCCTTGATTTCCACGTTACGGTTCCGTGAGTACTGCTGCAGGTCTTCTACGTGGTTTTCTAAACTGGTAACTCTTGCCTCCATAGCAACCTTAACCTTGCGGAGTTTATTGCATTCGTCTTTCAGAGTTTTATTTTCATTTTCGACCGCTACCAACTGTTGCTTGAGATTCTCGATTTACGTCTGCATATTTCCAAGACTTAAATTAATAGCTTCGAAACCAGATTTATTTGATCGCTTGGAGTCGGCAATGTCACGTTGGATTGACCTTAATATATCAAGAATTTGCGGGTCGTCGGAGTCCGATTTTATACTGGACGTGTCGTTGGCGCACTCGTCACACTTCCAAGCGGCGATGGCCTACGGCAGGGATACTCACTACGCGGCCCGCGGGCCACTTGCGGCCAGTGGGCCGATTTCTTGCGGCTCACTAACGCGAGAATAATATTTGTTCGTCCCCCGAATTTCGTTATTTTAAAACGCATATTTAATGAATGTTTTTTTATTTTTAAAAGGTTTACAATTTTGTAATATTCTACATTTCTGCGACTATAACATGTAATAAAGAGCTTTACCGCTCAGGCGTTGGTGGGCAAGGGGTGGCAGCAGTGCTTCGTGTCTGTCGCTACACGAATGCACAGATGACTGGAGTGAGTCAGCTGCTCGGCCACTGACAGCCGACACCAACGCGCTACTCTCAACTCCGCCGCTTTCAGTCAGTAGTCTGTGTGATTGTGATGGATGTCTACTATAGTGTGTAGTGCAGTTTTACTTAGCTCAGTGCAGACTTGTATAAATTGCGCCAGTGTTATTGTGATTATAGTTCGGTTAACTATATTTTATTGAAATATCATATACTAGCAGTTACCCGCGGGCTTCGCACCGTTTGACTGGATACAATTAGAAATTGATAACATTTTCATTTTTATTAATCAGTGTGTTTTCTTTATTTATTACTATGTGTAATTACTAACTATACACAAAAATAAAAGAGTAAGTGTTTTGACATATAATTAATATGTACAGGTTGGTGGTAAATTATGACCACAGAGGAAGATAACTAACCTTGCATAATTGTTTATAGTTATTCAATCAATGTTCGGGTTTTAGTCAAATATTTCAAGAACTTCTTTATCGTTGGTCCTTTCTTCAGGCTGTTGAAAAAAAATAGCATTGTAAATTATTGGTGCTTGTGGTATTTGACACCCTAATAACAAAACATGATATAATATTTTATCGTTTTTTAAAATTCAATGTAAAAAATAATGTTAGTAAGTAAGTGTTTTTTAAAATAATTATCATTTTGCAGGAGATAAATGTTTCCCAAATTGGAAATGTGACTTAATTTTCTAGATTGAAAATTAAAAAGGTTTATGGTAAATAAAAGCTGCAAACAAAAAAGGTACTAACCTCAATATGTTCATTGGGTCGGTCACAAAATGAAATTTAAAATTAAGTTTTCTGGATTGCATTTTAATTTTTTTCTTTATTTCCTTAGAACTTCTTGGTAGACAACATTTTTGTTTTTTCTTCTGGTTGGAGGATGACCAGGCTTTCTGGTGAACTGACCCGCGAGCACGCCACATACAGCTGGCCATGGGAGAAGCAGTCATTTCTGAGATCCACGCCTGCCATCTTTAAACTCTGCCCCTGCGCCTTATTAATGGTCATAGCGTAACACACCTTTACAGGGAACTGCAGACGCTTGAATTGAAAGGGATGGTCTGACGGGATCATTGGTATGCGTGGAATGAAAACAGTCTCTCCCTGTCCAACGCCTGTAATTATTGTTGCTTCTAGGACATTTTTGTGAAGAACCTTCACCTGTAGCCTGGTCCCATTGCAAAGTTTAGGTGGGTTTAAATTCCAAAGAAGCATAATTGGGGCACCAACTTTTAAAAAGAGAACATGAGGAGGTATTCCTTGAGGATCAAGGGTATGTAGAAATTCCACTGGATAATGTACAGCATCTTCCACCTCGACAACTGAGTCCACTGACTCATATTTAGACATTTTTGAAGGTAGTTGTTCCAACAATAAGAGGTTAATGCCACTTGCAGATTCATTTGTGGGAGTAAGAATGGCTCTCTCCTGTAACCATGTAAGGTTACGGCTCCCTTCATCATTTATGCCAGGATATGTCTTAGTGAGTAGTGATTTTAAATCGTGAACTACAGAACAGAGGTTTTGAGGGATCACGGATTTTCCATCACTATCCTCCAACAGCTTCCCATCTCCTATCTGTAAGAGTAGGGCTGAAAACTCTTCACATTTTAAATTACCTTTTAGGTAAACCCTCATATTAACCCTCAATGTCAGGATTTTTATTTTAGGCCATAAATAAGATGACTTGAGACACGCTTTTACCTCATCAGAACGTGTCCCACGGGGCACTACAGGCAGAGTTTGCCTAAAATCGCCAGCCATAAGAACCGTGATACCACCCATCAGACGGTGGCAATTTCTTATGTCTTGAAGTGTTCTGTCCAGTGCTTCAATAGCTCCTTTATGGGCCATAGTACACTCATCCCACACTATTAACTGAGTTTCCCTCAGTACTTGAGCTAGGCTGCATTGCTTTGATATGTTACACATCGGTGTTTCAGTGTGATTCAGATTAAGGGGTATCTTAAATGCAGAGTGTGCGGTTTTTCCGCCATCAAGCAACGTTGCTGCAATGCCTGAGGAAGCAACTGCAATAGCAATTTTCCTTTCACTTCTCACTTTGGCCAACAGTAAATTAATTAAAAATGTTTTTCCTGTTCCACCAGGAGCGTCCAGGAAAAAGAGGTGACCTGATTCTGATATAATACTACTTGTGATTTCCTTGTAAACATTAGTTTGATCCTGATTCAGCTTTGCGGCATTAACAGCAACTGCATCTGATAGCTGGGCTATATCATAATTGAGCTCCCTTAGAAGTTCTCGGTTGGTTGTCACAGTCTCATGCTCACGTGATGGGGTAGGAAGGCCGTAATGTTGAAGTGAGTTTCCAGATATTGAATAGACCAAATCTTCAAGCAAAACCAAACACCTGTTGTAAACTATGTCCATTATTTGCTCCACATTATTAAAATCTTTTCCTACTGACCTCTTTATATCATCCGCCAAACTCTCTTTATGATTTTCCCATAGTTCCATGGGATTGCCTACTTGGCAAAACACCAGCATGGTAGCTAAAAGCTCGCGAATCTTGTGAGGGGAATCTGAAAGGGAAGCTTCCTCTAGTGCATGGTCCCAGTGAGAGTCATTCTCGAGCAATCCAAGCGCGCTGCAAGCAGCCTTGAAGGTTGGATGAACAACTCTTCTCACAGTTTTGAGATGTTCAAACGACGTGGGCCCTCTAACTTCGTGTAGTAAAAGCCGGAGGTAGTAGCATTCGAAATTGTTAGGGTGTATAGTGTATACTCTACCTAAGACATGGTCTTTTCTTATTCCAACGTAGCTCTGCACGGGAACTCCTTGCTTCCTTCTTACAAACTTGTTGGATTTCCATACGTAGTATGCTGGGACTTCACAGTAAAGAAGACCTTTAGCAAAGTCATCATGCTGGCACAATTCAAAAAATCCTGTAAGAGTGGTTTTAACTGGATTATTGACTCTATCAGTGACATTAGTTGATGTAAAGTACACTCTTTGACCATTTTCGAGATGAACAGCAAGGTGGAATACTGGAGGAAAGCGTTCATGTACAGGAAAACAAAATATTCTCCAAGCTGCTTCGGAGCTGCTTATGTATCGCCCTGATTCATACTGAGTCACCTCATCAAGCTGTTCACTTAAAGAAAACACTGCCTGATCACTCCCTTTATTTACATATTTACAAACATATTTAATCGATTTTACAGAATTACAAAATTCGACATTGATATGGGCATTAAATGTACGGGAGAGCACAGGGTTATAAGGTACCACCCATCTATTGTCCAAAGTCACATCGTTAATTTTGATAGTTTGCCCACCGTCATTTGAGGCTCGTCTGCGGTACTTTGGGTAACCATCATCCCCAGTCTGAGTCTCTTTAAGAAGCGGTCGAGGGTATTTTTTGCTACACGACCCCTTAACCATGCACGCTGATTTCTTGTTAAAGTCACCACAGGGGCCATGAATCATTGTTGATTTTACGATGTGGTGTAGTTTTGGATCTGCTTCTGGGTCTGGTATCTCAGCGCGTATGACTTGATCAATTTGTTCAGGTTTGATTTTGATTTTCAACCACAGAAGGATATGCGCATGGGGTAGTCCTCTCTTTTGCCACTCGATAGTGTACATGAAACATAAGCTGGGTCCGAAAATGCAAACTTTTGTTAATAAATTTATCATAGCTTTTACTTTGAGGTGAAACACACGACTAATCAAATCATGGCGGTCCTGAGGCTTTTGTCCATCAAACAGGTTTTCAGTGATTTCATTCCACTTAGGATTGCACGTAAATGTGATGAATAGATCTGGCCTCCCATAGTGCCGCACATAGGTCATTGCGTCTTGAGTCCGCTCGTGCATGTACCGAGCAGGCCCGGATTACCCATAAGGCCAACCTAGGCCATGGCCTAGGGCGCAAGCTTGCGGGGGGCGCAGGGCAAGGGATGGCAAAAAAATATTGTATATTTTTATTTTCCTAGACGAGCGTCAGAAGCGAGCGTCCGGCGCTGCCTTGAAATAGAAGTGAAGTGAGGGTTGGGTGGGGGGGGGGGTGGCCGCTGAATGGCTCACGATCACGTGTCACTGCTATCCCACCGAACCCACGCCCTCTGTGAACAGTAGTCAGTAACAAGCTATCAAGTGCGTGTGGTGTGAGGTTAGGTTATCGTGTGATTTTGTTGTGCATTACGAAGTATTCTTCTTGTTGGGTTTTACCCAAGGTAAGTTTTTAAAACAATTCATAATATACCTTATTTATATAATTTGGTTATTGAGTGATGAGAACGAAGTTTTCACCTGCACCTGCTGTGCCTAACCTCCTGCTTCTGGTACAGCGCCACTGTGTCTTGTGTCATTTATAAAAAAAGTTACAAATACATTTTGTGGCTAAAACTGCGAAAAACAATAGTTTGAAATTAAATATTGATGTACCGAGATTAATTGCTTTGCCTAAAAGGGTTTAAACGTTATTAGATGAGCGAACGAAGTGAGCGAAATCCTATCCCTCAAGTACAGTAGGGATAAAAAAGTTACATGTGAGTCTACCGTCTACGTTCAATTTGTTCATTGTTAAGCGTCTTCGCCTGTAGTTCGAAAATTCTAGGTTCGATCCCTGCCATGGACAGTTAGTTTTTTACAAATCATTAGGGATGGACACGAAACGAAACGAAACGAAACTTTGATAGTTTCGTTTCGGTTTCATAAAATGAATTAGATAAGTGCGTGTGACTTTATTGCATGTTTGTATGCGAGCATTTAAAAAAAAAAAAAAAAAAAACAATAAATATGTATAGTTTGACTTAGTTTTTGTGACACAAGTGTTTTAAGATTTAAAAAACAAAATAAAAAATCCCACTCGGACCAAGCCTAAGGTAGATTTCTCGAATCGACGAAACCGAAATAGTTTCGGTTTCGTGTCCATCCCTACAAATCATTAGGTTTTTTATATTTCTTTTAATAATTTATAATATTATATAGTATAATACTATTAAGTTATAATTATATAATAGCTATATAATATATAACTATTATTTAGAATTATTACATTTATATAATATTTATAATTATAATAGTTATAAAATCAGTCTTTGATGAATTTATCAAATTTGTGCCTCAGTTTTGCCAACTAAAAAATAATACTGTACTGTGCGTTTATTATGTATGAGTTAGGTAGTCGGTCAGTTTGGACAGGACGAAGCCAAATAGAGTACAGTAAATGAAAATATGAATACATTACATTTAAAGTCAAATCAGTTCCAATTTCTTGTTATATGTGGTACTAATAATGTCGTGGTTTTTATGCAGGTATTAAAATGAGCCAACCAAAAAAACGCCCATCTGGGGCTGAATTCAGAAAAAGAGCTAAATTGAAAACAGAGGAGAGCAAGAAGTTCTCTGCGACAATGAAAAATTGGCTGTCTAAAGAACAAGATAAGACCCAAACCAAAAAAGATGACGGTTTATTTTTGGACACCAGTACTCCTAGTACTGCTAGTACCTCTGTTCATATGCAGTCTTTTACTTCAGGGACAGAAACGGAACCGGACACAAGATCTTTAGCATTTGAATCCGAACCACAGAGAGACCCCGACCCTGAGAGCCCTTCCAATAGCATTGATAAGCCAACACCACTAGAACATGAACCTGAAATTGAACCATTTTGTTTTGATCCTAGTACTGCTAGTACCTCTGTTCATATGCAGTCTTTTACTTCAGGGACAGAAACGGAACCGGACACAAGATCTTTAGCATTTGAATCCGAACCACAGAGAGACCCCGACCCTGAGAGCCCTTCCAATAGCATTGATAAGCCAACACCACTAGAACATGAACCTGAAATTGAACCATTTTGTTTTGATCACGATCCAGCAAACTGGGTTGTAAATAATGAACTACGTGATTATGTGTCTCAACATGGGATAATTCAAAATAAAGGAGGGAATTTCTCAAAGGCAAAGAAGGAATATGGCAACCGTTTTTGGAGTTTTTCAAGTACACATTTTTATAGACATTTAGCAAATGGGGAAAAACAAAATAGAGCATGGCTCGTCTACTCTGAAAGCAAATGTTCAGTTTTTTGTGGCCCTTGCCGTCTTTTCCATTCAGAATCTCAGTCGGAATCATCTTTCGTGAAAAATGGCTTTAGTGACTGGAAAAATGTTACAGCAAGGCTAAAAGAGCATGAAAACTCAGTTTCACACAAAAACAATACAATCACTTTAAAAGAGAGAGGAGAGAAACTAGGAAAGGTTAATTCCCAATTGACTGAAATGATTGATCAAGAAATGAATTACTGGCAAATGCTACTTCAAAGAGTGGTTGTGGTCATAAAAGCTCTAGCTTCACGAGGATTGCCATTTAGGGGGTCAACAGAGTTATTTGGTTCCAACTCGAATGGAAACTACATGATGTTACTAGAAGTTCTTGCTGAATTTGATCCCTTTTTGCGTGAACATATCAGAAAGTATGGAAACCCTGGCAAAGGACATATTTCCTATCTTTCGTCCACTATTTGTGATGAGTTTATTGAACTCCTTGGCAAGAAAGTTACAGACTATATAATAGAGGAGGCTAAAAGCTCTCAGTATTTTTCATTGATTGTCGATTCAACGCCTGATATTTCCCACGTAGACCAACTATCATTTGTAATACGCTATGTGAAACAAAATGGAGAGCCTGTTGAAAGATTTCTCAAGTTTTTACCACATATTGGACATAAGGCTCTTGACATGTTTAACTCTGTGATTGACACTCTGCAGCGTTACGGTCTGGACATACAAAAGTGCCGCGGGCAATCCTACGATAACGCTTCGAACATGTCTGGAATATATTCAGGACTACAGGCTAGAATTCTTGATGTCAGTCCACTTGCATCATATATCCCGTGTGCAGGACACTCTCTAAACCTAGTTGGGACTCACGCCGTAGATTCTTGTATTGAGGCAGTGTCACTATTTACTCTGCTTCAAGAGCTGTATAATTTTTTTTCTAGCTCTACACATAGATGGGCGGTGTTAAATAATTGCAAAAACACGACACTAACAACCAAAAGCCTTTCCACAACAAGATGGTCTGCTAGACATGACGCTTTAAGAGCCTTACAAGAAGAATGGCCTGCAATTATCAGAGCTCTAGAAATATTGGAAAGTGACACAGATCAGAAGGCTAACACTCGAGCAGAAGCTAAAGGCCTCCTAAGCAGATTGAACCGCTTGGAAACAGCTATAATGGTCAAGTTATGGGGTACTATTCTTTTCAGGCTCAATAAGGTTAACAAATATGTGCAAAATGAAGACACTGATGCATTGGCCGTAACAGAAGTTTTCAACTCACTGATATCCTTCTTTGAAGAGCTCAGAAATCAGTTTGATATTTATGAAAACAAAGCACTTGATGTTAGTGAAACCAAAGTTTATGAGCTTGATAACAGACGTAAGAAAACAAGAAAACTTCAAGATGATGAGACTCGAGATGGGGAAGTTTCCTTTACTACTGGAAGAGACAGCTTTAGAGTTAACACATTTATTCCGATAATTGATAAAGTTAAACAAGAACTTACAGCAAGAATGCATGCCTATGAGGAATTTGTTACAAGGTTTGTTGCAATAATAAAACTCTCACATCTCACGACAGAAGAAATTGAAGTTGAGGTTAACAAACTTCTCAGTGTATTTGAAAATGATTTAGAGCCGGCAATCTTTGATGAACTTGTCCACCTGAGGTCGCACATGTCATCAAACAAAATGGAAAATAAAAAGCCGTTGTCTTTGTACAAGTGGATCATAGGAAACAAATTGGAAGATATCTATCCAAATGTAGAAATTTTGCTAAGAATGTTTATTTGTACTCCAGTAACAAACGCATCAGCCGAGAGGTAAGTCAAACAATAACAAACTTTTTACTTTGTATTACAATTTCAATGCTCAAGATTTTAATATAAACTAAAATAACGTAAACAAATACTAAACAAAGTCTACTTTGTCAGCTTCTTGGGATCACACACAGGTTTTCATGGGAAAGTAAGATTCCACAAATTACTCTAACTTTTTAATATACTACGTAATACGTGTTTTTATGAATCTTTAATCACTTCATAAAATTGAATAGTCTACTTTTTTATTGCTTTGTTTTCTGTATAATTTTTTTTATAAGTGTCACAATTTAATTGTATTTTTAGGTCATTTTCCTGCTTAAAAAGGATCAAGGAATACCATAGGTCAAACATGACCCAAACAAAGCTCAACTCTCTCGCTCTCCTCAATATTGAAAATGATGTAACGAAAACATTGGATTTCACCAACACCATCCAATCGTTTGCCTGGGCCAAAGCCAGAAAGAGGAAATTTTAAAACGATGTTAAAAGTCATTTCGTTAGTAAATACCGTGTTGTGTTAATAAATGTACTTACTTAATTATACAGTATTGTTTGTGTTATTTAAGTAGTGTTTTCAACATATCCTTTTCTGTATTTCCTTTTCACACATTTGGGAATATCGCTATTATTGACTGATTGATTTAAATTATTTTCTCGCAAATGAATGTGTAAGATGACTGATAATCTAGGCCTAAATAAATAAATAATAAACGAGATATTTGTAATCTCCAACACAATTTTTTTTCAGTTTTGCCGGAAAGGTAGGGCGCACCATTTAATATGCCGAAAATGCCCCCCCCCCCGAACGTCTGCCGGGAGGGGGCGTAATGTAGAACTCTGGCCTAGGGCGCAAATAGTTGCTAATCCGGGCCTGGTACCGAGCTCCACCTGTGAATGTTGAAGGCAAGATCACTGCTTGTCCTAGGTCCCCTGGATCAATGTCACCTTTGTTTACGGCATCTTTCAAGTGAATGTAGTTTTCAGCTCGAAGTTTTTTCTGATTGTTTCTAATGAAATTTAGTTTTTCCGTTTCGATTTTGGCGTACATGTCAACAATAAACTGATTTAATAAACCACGGAAATGAAGCAGATAATTTACCTCCTCACTAAAGACCATTAGGCGGAAACAGTAGTAGCTCGCGGCAGAAACGGTTTTTTGTAAAGGGGACTTGGTAACAGGGTCACATTGAGGAATGGAGATATAGTAGCCATCCTCACCATAACAAAACATTAAGGGATACTGCAGAGCATCATAAGCTCTATGAGTTTCACATATACGCTGCAGTTTCTCATCTCTGCCCTTTATTAAAATATCTCTTTTTCCAAACTCTTGGCCGAGAATGACTACACCAACTTCTCCTGGTACTGGTTCATTGTACCTTCCTCTGTGGGCATTAGAAGGCTTTTTATCAGCATGAATAAACACCTGAAACTTCCGACTATCTCTTGACATACTGTCAATTGCGCATTTAAAATCCATAACATAAGTATTGCAATTATGAAGCATTTTTTGTAACTCTTGGACTAAATCTGGTTTGATTCCTGGTACTTTATCACAGCGTGCGATTGTTTCTTTGTTGTCGTCACCAATAAAATACATCTGTAAAAACTGATGATCATCTTTTTTGGATGAAGGGAGCAAACTACCAATTAAATGATAAACTTGTCCTTGTACCTTGAATGTAGGCATAAAGCCTCTTTCAACTATTTGCTTGGCTCCAAAAGACGTCATCTGAAAAGCACTGTTGTACTTTCTGGAGTTGTTAAGGAAGTGTTCACTTTCGGGATGATCACCAACGATGAGACTGTGAAGAGGTTCAGGTCGCTTTTCAAGGCGGTTAGTGCAAACTTTTCCACTGCAGCAACACAATCCCTGTGATTCGCTTTTCCATTTTAATGCTTTACAATAATTACACAAAATATTCATGAGTCCAATCGTAATAATTTTATCTGTTTCATAAGAGATATCTGGGTCATATTGGAATCCAGAGTTAGCGTTTGCAGTCCACATCTTTTTTTTACGCTGCAAGCGTTTTTCATGATTTTTGTCATATTTAGCAACAGCAGCCCGGTTCACTTCTGGGTTTTTCTCATTATACTTGGCAGCAGCCGCACGATTGACTTCCGGGTTATTATGAGTATACTTTGCCACAGCAGCTTTGTTCACTTCTGGATGTGTCGTTTTGTACTTAGCTGCAGCCTCACGCAACTGTTTCAAACGTGGCAAATTCGAGAAACGCCCTTTCCGCTTGGTTCTTTTCGTTTTCGATTTTTCTTTTTTAGCTGAATTTTCTGGTTGTTTAATATTTTCAAAGTCATTTTCATAAGATTGGAAATTTGTGTTTTGATTTATATCCTCAAATAGCTGTTTTTCCTCCTGTAAAACGTCTCTAATACGATTCATACTTGTTTCAATAAGTTGTGAAGCCGCTTTTTGCTTAAAACGTTTAGCTTTTGGTTGTTCTGTGCCGTGTTCAAAGTTTACCACTCCACTTTCAATACATTGTGACAATGTCTTCCGATCCGGTTTAGATTGTATTTCTGGTATATTTTCATGGTTTCTTTTATTGACAATATTGGATTTCATTAATGAGTTTTGATTATTTTCGGTATTGTGCCTTGCCTCAAGAACATCAAAGTGTCCACTACTAAGGTTACCAGTGAACAGTATGTGATACTCTGATGATGCCCCCTCTACACCAAAGCTCTGAAGTAAATTACCATCATTGTACACTCTCAATATGCATTGAAAGAGCTCAGATGCGGCAATCAACTCACATGCTCATCCGTAAGTTGATGGTTTCAACATCTCACGATGGTAGTGTTCAGGGGAGATGTAATTATCCCCTTTAACATCATGAGTTAAAATTTGGAATCTTGCCCAATTAGTTAAAACATAGTTAACAATTTTCTCTCTTACTTGATCGCTGTACAAAGTATTTCCGTAAACTAAATAGCATATAGAATGAAAGAGGCACGAACCATCTTGAGGCATGTGAATAACTCTAAACTGTGAGACTTTTTGTCCTAATAGTGTCAACTTGGTATCCATGTCAAAAAATCAAATAAAAAACTATTAGAATACAACTATTAAAATAAAACTATTAGGATGTATTTGTTTAAAGTTCAGAACAGTTTCTTGCAAACACTAAATTACCACCTGTTTTTTGTTTATTTTGAATAAGAACAACATAGTTTGTTGTATTTCCATTTTAGTTTTGCTGTGTTTGGTTTACACATGTTTTATTTATTCAAATGAATCATGGCAATGATTGCACCCAAGTACCAGGTGAACCAAGCTTTTGCTCAGTAAATAATTATTGTAATTTACAGTATTTATATTTTCTTTAGTCAATGTTTACCTCTATCCCTGACATTTGTTCAAACACAGCTGCCAAGAGGACACCCCTACACGCTTCGCATGCCAACCCCGATGCTCGTTGCAATTGATACACCTCGGCCTTCGGCCTCGGCATGTAACTATTCAATACAAAAAATAGGAGATTAACTATATAACATAAAATCACAATATTAAATTTAGTTACAGTATCTCACTCACACTAATTGCTTTGCCACCTATTTAGCCTATTTCAAGAGTGTTCATTTCATTTATTTTTTTTTAACAGCTGAAGATTAAACTCATAGTAAAATATTAAATAGTATAATGTCAAACATTCAAAATAGACATGTTTATTTATTTACAAAACAGCTGTTATTAATTTACTAAAATCAACCCAATGTTATCCTTATGGACCAATCTTTTAAGGGTGTTTTATACCCCTTAGGAGTACTTTATCAAGATGAAAATACTTTAGTTGTCCTATTTAAGTTCTAAAGAAACAGTGTACAAAATTTCAGCTCTCTACCTACATGGGAAGTTGGAGAATTAGTGATGAGTGAGTGAGTGAGGGCTTTGCCTTTTATATCTATATATATAAAAGGCAAAGCCCTTTATATATATATAGATATAAAAAGTCATTAACTCATATCTAGTTATGGTGTATATTCAATAAACTACAAACATATTGGTCGTTTTTTATATATATTATACTGTCTAACCCAACCGCCCACCCATACACGTACAGTGGTACAATCCCACCCGCCCACCCATACACGTACAGTGGTACTTACACACCCGCCCACCCACACACGTACAGTGGTACTGACCCACCCGCCTACCCCTACACGTACAGTGGTACTCGGCCTTCGGCCTCGGCATGTAACTATTCAATACAAAAAATAGGAGATTAACTATATAACATAAAATCACAATATTAAATTTAGTTACAGTATCTCACTCACACTAATTGCTTTGCCACCTATTTAGCCTATTTCAAGAGTGTTCATTTCATTTATTTTTGTTTAACAGCTGAAGATTAAACTCATAGTAAAATATTAAATAGTATAATGTCAAACATTCAAAATAGACATGTTTATTTATTTACAAAACAGCTGTTATTAATTTACTAAAATCAACCCAATGTTATCCTTATGGACCAATCTTTTAAGGGTGTTTTATACCCCTTAGGAGTACTTTATCAAGATGAAAATACTTTAGTTGTCCTATTTAAGTTCTAAAGAAACAGTGTACAAAATTTCAGCTCTCTACCTACATGGGAAGTTGGAGAATTAGTGATGAGTGAGTGAGTGAGGGCTTTGCCTTTTATATATATAGATTTAAGTGCTTGAATCCCCATTTTAAATATGGCAGGAGTTTGCTCAAAAGGTCGGAAACGAAAAATTGAGGATGAAAACCGTGAGTTCCAACCTGAATGGGAGAGTGAATTCTTTTTTACAAAAGGTAAGAAAGACGGGACATATCTATGTTTGATATGTCGTGAAACGGTAAATATGATCATAAATCATCATTCCCTTCAAATTACGTAATGAAATTTTAGAGAAAATACATGAAGGACATGGTGGTCAAAAGAAGTCATTGTGGAGAGCTAAGGGCACCGTATGGTGGCCTGGTATAAATCAAGATGTAATAAATAAAGTTTCAAAGTGCAGAGCTTGCATAGAACAGAGAACAACACGACCGGAACCCCTGATGCCTTCTCCGGTTCCTCAGAGACCTTGGCAGGTACTGGGTCTTGATTACTGTAAGGTTAATGGATCCTGGTATCTGATTGTAGGAGATTATTTTTCTAGATATATTGATGTACAAAATATGAAGTGTGATTTAAAATTAAATGCAGCCATAAAATACTTAAAAAGATTGTTTGCATTGTTTGGCATTCCCGATGTTTTACGATGTGACCAAGGAACTAATGTCTACAGTTTCGAAATGAAGGAGTTCGCTAAAGCTTGGGGATTTCACATAGTGCATAGTAGTGCAAAGTATCCCCAAAGTAATGGGTTTGCGGAGGCTTTCGTGAAAATAGCAAAAAGAATAATCTTAAAATGAGATATGGAGTTGGGTTTACTTGCTTACCGTACCACTAAAACAGAGATGGGATACAGCCATTGTGAATTATTGATGGGACGACAAATTAGGGGAACTTTACCAATACATCCAATAAACTTAGAACCGAAATCGAAATGGCCTGACCTGGGGGAGTTCAAAAAGAATGACGAGCTAAGAAAGAACAGGTGTAAAAAATTATGATTTAAGACATAAAACCAAAGACTTGCCAGAACTTCAAGAGGGAGACGTTGTATGGGTGAAAGATAGAGGAGAGTATGGAACAATTGTTCGGAAAATAAAAGGAGTACCACGTTGCTATAAGATAAGAATGGGGAATGGTGGAGTAGTTGACCGAAATAGACGCATGCTGATTATTAGGTGAAAATTGAACTTATTTGAAAAAGAAGGAGAGATGTGTTGTTAATTAATATTTATTTAAACATATGTTGAAACCATATGTATAATAATTGTTATATTGTTTTGGTGGGGAGTTTTTAGATAGAGATTAAAGGTGCGGTTATATTTGTTTCTGAGGACTTATTTTATTAATATAATTAAGATGCCTAGACGGCATCAATCCACAATTCGTATATAAAATAATTTTAATGTTTTATAAATGAATATATGTTCGATTAGTAATATTTCTAATAAATAAAATTATGTTACCCATCATACATATCCTCTTGCATTTGCTTTCAGGATTATTCGAATAAATTTATTTTGAATTATTCTAATAGTATTTATTGTTGTTTTACAAGTTCCCCCCAACGTTTAATGCCGTATTGTATCCTTAAACGAATCAGACCATAGTACATAGATCACAGTAAATTTAAATCAAAAAAGTTTCTAGGAAAGTAAAATTTTCTTAAATTAAATCTAGTTTTCTTTATCAAATCACAAATATGCTTTTTCCAGGACATTTTGCTGTCTAAAACTAACCCTAAATATTTAAAGGTGGTGATTTGCTCAACACCACTACAGCCACACGGCTTACCTTCACAATCAAATTTATGATAAACTATAGGGTTTGAGAATCTAAAGCCGATCATATTTAGTTAACATTCTTCAAACTCTTTTCTTACTGGATGGATATATAATTTAATGTTATAAGATTAACAAACACTCCAGTAAATAAATTTTAATTGTGTAAGGCCTTTCGGTAACAAAGTTACCATCATCAGACAACCAAACTATAACCAAATTTTGGTTATAGTTAGTAGTATAAATATAATAATTTTAGGCTCACTTTTACCTTTGGACCCAAGATGGCGGCGCAGTGGTACCAACCCCCCTTCCCCCAAAAATTTCCCTCAAATTCCCACATTTCCCTCCAAATTCCCACATCATACTATATAAAATGCACTGTTTACCTTGTTATACTATATAAAATACACTCTTAACCTAACTTTTTCCATGTTATACTATATAAAAATGCACTGTTAACCTTGTTATACTATATAAAATACACTCTTAACCTAACTTTTTCCATGTTATACTATATAAAATGAACTTTTTTTGTCCAATATGGCGTCTTTTCCCTCCCGCGCCAACTCACACCCCGTAGGAAAATTCCCTCCCAAAATTCCCTCATCCAAGATGGCGGTCTTTCCCTTGTTATACTATATAAAATGTACCTATATAAAATGAAAAAAGATGACGACCGGTTCCAATATGGCGTCTTTCCCTCCCGCGCCAACTCCCTCCTCAAAATTCCCTCCCAAAATTCCCTCATCCAATATGGCGTCTTTCCCTTGTTATACTATATAAAATACACTATAATAAATTACTAATGCGTCGTCTGCTGGTCGGGCGCGCATGCGCGTTGTTACTCTACTCATATATACACTATAACAAATTTAATATTTCATATACTATAACAAATGCAATACTCTATGTGGCTGACGCAAACGTAGCACCCCTAGCGGCAACGTCGATCGATCGCAGCGCACCTAGCGGCATCAGCTGTGCGCGGGTGTCGCATGTGCATCTAGACGCTACGCTCTGATTGGTTGTCTCCCCTACTTAACCGACCAACACAATCAATCTTTCTCACTTCTGTTCTTGCGCTCGTACTGACCAGACGTGTCCTCACTTTGCTCCTACTCGATATTAAATAATTTAACTTTATTATATTTTGGACACCGTTCTCTGTACGGTATTTCGAAGTAAAAATCAATAATTTGAATATCCTTGTTTTTTTTACTTTAATTTAATAATTAACTTTTAATCAATTTTTTATCGAAGTAAATTTAATTGTATCCTAACCTAACCATGGAATCCTTTACCATTAACGATAACCTGGTCACCATCTCCCGTCGATTCGACACTTCCAGTCCCGATCTCCTTAACGTACTTACTAGTCATAAAAATAAAATCATGGTCGAAATAAATAAACACCTAAACAGGCTTGAGGGAGTAAAATGGTACATTGCGGTCCAAATTAAATTTTCCAAAATTGTTAACAACGAAGAAATCACAACAACACCTTTTTTTCACGGTAAAACCCGTCCCTTGTTACCTTCTGATTCTCTAGATATTCAGTATTCCGAGGCTACAGACAAAATTTTAGAAAGCGTGGCTAAATGGGTAAGTCAAGGTAGCGGGTGGGTACTTGAACATGTTTTACGTCTCGATTTGTTTATTGTAAAATTTCAACCTTTGTACGCCTCTTCTTATATACCCACCCCGAAAAAAATTCTCACCCTTCTAAAGGAATTGTAAATATTAAAAATGACGATCAAAAATGTTTCCTATACTCTGTACTTGCCCATTTTTACCCTGACCAAAATAGACGAGTAAGTTATTTCAAAAAACGTGAAAATAATATAGACATGTCTGGGATTAGCTATCCTGTTAAAATTACCGATTTAGATAAATTTGAAAAACTGAACCCTGCTATCTCTGTAAATGTCTTTGGTTTTGAAAAAGACGAAGTTTACCCACTAAGAATAACCAAAGAAAAATTTAGAGTTCACCACGTAAACTTGTTACTACTAACTACTGACACGACCACTCACTACTGTTTGATCACTAACATGTCTCGACTGCTATCTCACTTGACTAAATACGGAAATGCATCACACTACTGCGACTACTGCCTACACAGATTTTATACGTACGACGCACTTACTAACCACTTACCTTTGTGTTCACCACACGGTGCACAAAAGACCAGACTTAATACTGATGACGAAAAATACATGTACTTTAAAAACTGTACACTTACTCATAAAGTCCCATTTACTATCTACTGTGACTTTGAGTCCTTTGTTGTACCTATCCCTACTACAATTAACGACCCATCTACGTCACACACGACCAACACTGCCCATCACGTCCCCTCTGGTTTTTGCTATGTAATTATTGATAGTGATGGCAAACCAGTAAAACAACCTAAAGTCTATACCGGCCCCGACGTTGTAGATACGTTTCTAAATTGTTTGATTGCAGAGTCTGAGGAACTCTTACCTATTATTTATAAAAAAATTCCTATTAAAATGTCTCCACAAGACAAAATTGTTTTCCAAAATGCTACCACCTGTCATCTTTGTCAAAAACCTTTAGATGGAGACAAAGTAGCTAACCATAACCATTTAACGGGCGAGTTCTTGGGACCCGCCCACAATTCATGTAACCTAAATTATAAAGTTCCCGATCATATTCCAGTCTTTTTCCATAACCTCAGAGGTTATGACTGCCACCATTTGATCCAAGGGTTAGGTAAATTCAAAAAGGAAAAACTGTCACGTATCGCTACTACTAGCGAACGGTACATTTCAGTCACTCTTGATTCTTTACGATTTTTGGACTCACTCCAATTCTTAAATGCTTCTTTGGACACACTCGTGTCCAACTTAGTTACTGACGGGGCATCAAAATTCAAAATTTTAGGGCAGTGTATGACCAACACAGACTTACTACTACGAAAAGGCGTCTTTCCCTATACTTACATGACAGACGAATCTAAATTCAATGATACTGAACTTCCTCCCAAGGAGGCGTTCTACAACGACTTGACACAAACACATATTTCAGACGAAGACTATACCCATGCACAGACTGTATGGACAACCTTTGAAATGACAAGTATGAAAGAGTACCACGACTTATACCTACTTACAGACGTACTATTACTGGCAGACGTGTTTGAAAATTTTAGAACGACCAATATGACTTACTACGGGATTGACCCCTGTAACGTCTACTCTGCCCCCGGACTTGCATGGAATTCCATGCTAAAAATGACAGACGTACATCTTGAACTACTTACTGACATAGACCAACACCTCTTTGTCAAGTCTGGTATCCGGGGCGGTGTCTCCATGATACCTAACCGGTACGCCCAGGCCAACAATCCTTACTTACCACACTTTGACAGCACAAAACCAACCAACTACCTCCTTTACCTAGACTGTAACAATTTGTACGGGACCAGTATATCTGATAGACTCCCAGAGTCTGGCTTTAACTGGATTGACCCACAAGACATTGACTTTACAAAAGTACCCGACGACTCTGACACTGGATATATTTTAGAAGTTGATTTACAATACCCTGACCATTTACACGACTTAAATTCTGACTTTCCACTGGCCCCCGAACGAAAAGTAGTGACAGACGATATGCTTTCCCCATACTACAAGGACTTACTTCAGGAACTCGACTACATACCGCCCAAGACTGAAAAATTACTAACCACACTGTGTGACAAAACAAAATACGTTGTACACTACAGGACTCTAAAACTTTACATTCAACTAGGACTTGTACTTACGAAAGTCCACAGAGCTCTAAGTTTTAAACAGTCTGCCTGGTTAGCCCCATTTATCAACTTTAATACAGAAAAAAGAAAAGAAGCGAAAAATAACTTTGAAAAAGATTTTTTTAAACTAATGAATAATGCGACATATGGAAAGAGTTTGGAAAATGTAAGATCTCGGATTGATTTTAAACTCGTAAATAACGAAAAACAATTGGTTAAATGGACAGCTAGTCCCAGACTTAAAACATTTTTTGCTTACAGTAAAGACATTGCGGGGTTGGCTTTGAAAAAACAAACAATCTTTTTAAACAGACCCATTTATGTTGGATTTACAGTATTGGAAATTTCAAAATTAATAATGTATAACTTTCATTATAATTGGGCAATTGCAAAGTATGGGGAAAACGTAAAGCTTTGCATGACTGACACAGACTCACTATTTTACAATGTATATACTCCGGATGTCTACGCAGACATGAAAAATGAATTACACCTTTTTGATACGTCTGACTATCCACCTAGCCACCCATGCTACAGTGTAGAAAACAAAAAAGTGTTAGGAAAATTTAAAGACGAGTTAAACTCAAATCCGGCTAGGGAAATAATTGGCTTGAGAGCAAAATGCTACTCCGTTCTAAATTCAGATCTAGAGGAAAAGAAGGTGGCTAAAGGCGTCCCCCGAGTAGCGATAAAAAAACAACTAAAACATGAAATGTATAAAGACTGTCTTTTAAATCATTCGTTAAAAACTACATCCGCTTTAAACATTCGTAGTGAAAAACATAACATTTACACACAACACATTTCCAAATTATCACTTTCCCCCTTTGACGACAAACGCTACATCTTGGAAAACGGCATAGATACACTAGCATACGGACATCACATTATTAGCAAAAAACGAGCTTTAGAACATGACCATGATTACATTAACAAAAAAACCAAAAATAAAATAAAAACTTACCTTACAAAATAAATCACTCCTATGTAAATAACAATCATAATAATTAATAAAAGCAAACTCGTCTTGACGTAAGTCATTTACGCCCTCCTCAATCGCTATCTTCTCCATGACTGACTGCCACTCCCTTTCCTCCTTCCTTTCTTATCACTCGCACTAATGGCGCCAATCGGTTCACTTGCCTCTCTCGCTGCAATGGAACTTTGTAAAACCTTTAACAACCTTTTCGAAATTAAACAATTAAACCTTCCAAAATCCATTCAACAATACTTGATGCAAATTTACTTTTCTAAAAAAGACGGTCCACCACAGTATCACTTTGAAAACGCGAGGCTGGACACTTTTTTAAATTGGCCAGTCCCATTCCTCGACCCACATGTAATGGTAAAAGCTGGCTTTTATTATTTAAATTATAGCGACGCAGTTCGCTGTTTCTCATGTGGTATATATATTGGATGTTGGGAAGAAGGTGATGTTCCATTTGATGATCTTAAAAAATTCTCCCCAAACTGTAGGAATGTTAATGGTCTACCTTTAATTCAATTTGCAATTTGAAATAATTAGCTGAATTTTGCAACTAACAGTGCCTGTACCTTTCGAGCAACTGTATGAATGTGGCTCTGGGTTGTAAAAACCCATATCCAAAAGCGAATATGGCTCTGGGGCGTAAAAACCCGTATGCAAAAGCGAATGTGCCCCCAAAAAAAGACGCTCAAGATAAAAACTATATATATGTACCATATCAATTTATCTTAACTAAACTAAAAACTACCAAAACTGCTGCAGGGAAATATACTGTCATGCAAGGGGATCAGAAATGTCCCCTGTCTGCATGCAGGAGCTCAGTTGGACTTAGACTGTAAAAATATAATATTATTTAAAGGAAAACAAAAATAACTTGCATGCAGTCATTGCCAGGTAAGCCTACATACACATACACGAGCGCACACGCACACCCACACGCACACACACGCTCGCACACACCCACACACACATCCCCCCACATACAAACATTCTCACACGCGCGCACGCCCACACATACTCTCGCGCACCTACACACACTCGCACGCCTACACTCACGCGCGCTCATGTACATCCACACACATATGCACACTCACTATCTCGCGCACCTACACACATTGATGTCAAACCTACACTTATATGATGTCAGTCTCTGATCCTTGTCCTAATCTCCGCCCACTCATACACATAGTGGTAATGACCCACCCATACACGTACAGTGGTAATGAAATAAACGTACAGTGGTAATGACCCACCCGCCCACCCATACACGTACAGTGGCAATGAAATACACGTACAGTGGTAATGACCCACCCGCCCACCCATACACGTACAGTGGTAATGGCCCACCCATACACCTACAGTGGTAATGAAATACACGTACAGTGGTAATGACCCACCCGCCCATGTACGTGATACAGATACAGTAACCACCCGTCCATCCATACACGTACAGTGGTATTGACCCACCCGCCCATCCATACACGTACAGTGGTATTGACCCACCCACCCACCCATACACATACAGTGGTATTGACCCACCCGCCCATCCATACACGTACAGTGGTATTGACCCACCCACCCACCCATACACATACAGTGGTATTAAAATAACCATTAAAATAACCACTGTACGTGTATGGGAAGGTGGGCATGTCAACACCACTGTTCGTGTATGGGCGAACGGGTGGGTCAATACCACTGTTCGTGTATGATTGGGCAGGTGGGTCAATACCACTGTTCGTGTATGGGCGGGCGGGTGGGTGATATCACTTGAAGTCTGGGGCGTAAAAACCCGTATCCAAAAGCGAATGTGGCTCTGGGGCGTAAAAACCCGTATCCAAAAGCGAATGTGTGTTCCTCGTTAGGTACGTAAGGCTTTACAATTAGCAGGGAGGCAGTAAACTTTATTTCTATTTTTTTTTTTTTTTTTTAGAGCGAGGTTGGGGCTTTATATATATATATATAAAAAAGAATTTAAAAAAAATAAATAAATTGTTTAATCTTTACTTGAATCCTTCCATTCTTCCACTATGAGTGTAAGAGAGCAGATAGCAAGGAAGCTACATGCTCCAGTAAGAAAAAAATTCCCTACTAGACCTGTAGAAGTTAAGGGAATACAAGACTTGTTCCAAGCTGACTTGGTCGAAATGATACCTTATTCTAAACAAAACCAAGGGTACAAGTACATCTGAACAATAATGAACTGTTTTAGCAAATACGCCTTTGCTGTCCCATTAAAAGATAAGACTGGTCCAGAAATCGTTAAAGCCATAACACCCGTATTAAAGTACAATAAAATGAAACATTTACAAACAGATGCGGGTAAAGAATTCTATAACGTAGGATTTACAAAGCTAATGAATAAATATGGTATAAACCATTACTCTAGCTATAGTGATAAGAAGGCCTCCTTCATAGAACGATTCAACCGTAGTCTCAAATCATTAATGTGCGAAAGTTTACGGAGCAAGGTATGTATCAATGGGTCAAGATACTACCTTCTTTGTTGGAAGAATACAACACAAGAAAACATAAAACTATTGGCATGGCTCCAAGTCATGTAAACAAAAGAAATGAAAACATAGTCAGAAAAAACATCAATAAAAATAGGCAAAAATACAAGAAAGTGGATAAAAAGGTCCGTTTTAAAGTAGGTGACAAGATGAGAATAAGTAAGTATAAAAAAGTCTTTGACAAAGGATACCTACCCAACTGGACTAACGAGATATTCACTGTGTACAAAGTCCAAACTACTATTCCTACAACCTATCTCCTCAAAGACCATACTGGTGACGTCATCAAAGGAAGTTTCTACGAAAAAGAGCTACAGAAATCCAAAACAGACGAGTTATACCTGGTTGAAAAAGTACTTAGAAAAAAAGGAAACAAAGTATTAGTTAAATGGGCAGGATACGACGGTAAACACAATACATGGGTGAACAAGAAAGACTTGGTATAAATATGGGTTTCCCTTACACTTTCATTCATAACTCAACAATGCGTGTTATTGAACAGGACACAAAGCTTCCTGTCGAAAACTTTGACATGTACACTATACACACAGTTAGTGGCATTAAACACGGACCATTATTTCCATCCACCATAAGGTGCATAGTAGCTGGACCTAGTAATTGTGGTAAAACGAACGTTGTTTTCAACATGTTGTTCGATCCAAACGGATTAAGGTTCGAAAATGTTTACATTTTCTCAAAGTCCCTACATCAACCCAAGTATCAATTTTTGAAAAGTGTTTTACCCAAGGAAATTGGATACTTTATATTTGATGAAAATACTAAAGTCTTACCTCCTAAAGAAGCTAAAAATAACTCCATTATGATTTTTGACGATATTGCGTGTGAAAAACACGATAACATACGCAACTACTTTACCATGGCTCGGCATAACAACATTGATTGCTTTTATATAGGACAAACATACAGTAGGATACCAAAACAGTTAGTAAGAGATAATACAAACTTGATTATTTTATTCAAACAGGACGAAACAAATCTCAAACATGTTTACAATGATCATGTAAATACGGACATGACTTTTGAAAAGTTTAAAGAAATGTGCGCTTTAGCTTGGATAGATAAGTACAGTTTTATCTGTATTAGTAAGGACTGTGAATTAGATAAAGGGAGATACAGAGTTGGCTTTGACAAGTTTCTAGTCTCGTAGTATAAATACGGTCTACTTTAATTTTCAACAACAGTTAGCGACAAGCCTCTGTGTGGTCCACAACTCCCTCAAAAGAACAAACTTTGTAAATTTTTATTTATAAAAAATGCCACAAAACAGTAAACATCAATCTCTTACGAGAAGAATTATACAGCTGCAAGATGCTGTCCGTCGCAAATATCGCGCCTTCAAGTTGGGGAATATGTTTACCGAGCAAACATTAGAAAAACGATACAAACCAATTTTGACTGAACTTAGAAACAGAACAGAAATGAAAACTGAACCAAAGGAGGAGCCTATGGACCTCAGTGGGGACGAGCAGGTTAACTTCAAGCCAGACTACATGTCAACTCCTAGAGGACTGTCATTTATCCAAGATACACAAGTGTTTGAAACCTCATCTCCGCCCCCCCACCCTCAGTTAGTCAATTGATACAAAGCCCTGCAAAGTATCACGAGGCTTCACAGTACGTTTCAGAGACATTTAACGCACCCATTACACAAAAATACATGTTAAAACTTTTAAAAGACGAAGCCGGTGTTAAAAATAAAATGGACAACATATACGGGCCACATATAGACGGTGATAAATTAATGGTGGGTAATCAACTGCTTACATTCGACAACGAAGGAAACATTCATTTGAACAATGTACAGTACCGAGGAACCAAAGGCCTTTACGAATTATTATTTAAAAGACAACGCGATGAAAAGGTATACACACAAGATGATTTGGACGCTTATAAAGATGTACTGATAAAAACAAATGCGCATAGAAAAGGTTATTTATCTCATAATCACATTAATCGACCGACAAAGTCCATAAAATATAAAAACATAATTTCCGTATTATTCCCCAAACAAATGTACGGTAAAGGGCTAAAAGACTTTGGATCACGTGACATTTCCTATTGGGACAATCCAAACGAATTATGTGATAGATTAAAACTAATTATATCTTTGACAGAGGCCGGAAATGGTAACCATAGGAACGAAATTCAAAACATAATCGAGGAATTAAAAGAAGCTAAAATTATATCAGGAGCTGGCAATAGCCGATACAAAACATTAATCGCTTATGTGTAAACATGGATACTTTACCAATTGAGGTTAAAATGCAGATCTTACCTATTGAACAAGTTAGTTTCATTACAGTTGGCAATCTTTGTGATATCAGCCACGGGTTGACCTCTGAGGTCAGTTATTTCCTTTACACGTTGAACAAATACAATTTAATAAAGTCTTTTGTTTCAAATAATTCAATAAACAAGTATACTTATTTTCTAAATACAGACTTGTGTATAAAAAGTATTTTCGTTATTTTTATACGTATAAATAAACAGACACAGTCTGTTTTCATCAGTTAGATTATGTCTGTGGACAAGTTTGGACGTGTCTTGCCCTCAGAGGGCAATGTAAGTGGCAAAGGACCACCGGGCGAAGGTTTTAAACTAACACCCGAAGGAAACTATGATATTGAAAATAAACGAATGGTTAACGTTGGTGTGCCCATGGCAGACAACGATGTTGTTACGAGAACATACTTTGAGACTAACACAATGCCAAACTTACAAAACAGCTATTCTGCCCGTAACAAAAGAATAGAAAATTTAGCATCGCCAAAGGAGCTCGGAGATGCCGTGAATTTGAGAACTATAGGTGAACAATGTGTATTGTACCACCTAAAAACAGTCAACGTAGGAGATAGGCTTATAACAAGGGTAAAGCACCCTACAGGTCCGAATCATGCGGCGACCAAACGTTACGTAGATGCTGCCGTTCCTGTTAAAACTAGTAGTTATTGGAGTTTTGAAAAGCGACGTTTAGTTTCTGTAGCTGACCCAGTTGATAATCAAGATGCTGTAACCAAGTCATATCTACTTGCAAACTGTCCAAAGAAACGCAAGGACAACTGGGACTTTGATAATATGGGAATTAAATCTGTTAGAGATGCGAAAGAAATGGACGAGGCGATAAACCTAAAAGTGTTAACCGAAGCAAAATCACATATTTTGGAAATATTAGGTCAACAAACAACAACGATAGGTACAGTGCTGACATCACTTACTGAGGGACTTAAAGACGTTAAAGAGACGGTTAATGCACTGGAGGGGCGGATTTATGAAAACAACGTTAAATCTGAAAAACAACTTAGAAAATTCGGTCAGGTACTTTTTTCCCATATTCATGGCGCTAAAGGGCGGAGTAGAGAAACACTGACCGCCGATAACTACATAAACTGGACTGAAATTTTCGGTGAATAAGGTGAGCCATACGATGGGGGGTAATATAAAGTGAAATATAGCTAAGTCCCTTCATTCTTTAACTAACCTTCTTAAGAGACACATCTAATGAAGAAGAAAACGTCACGTTGTGGAAGAGGACTTGTATCTAGTGCACTCGAAGGAATTGGAAATTTAGCTGGAACAGCCTTAAACAGGGGTATTGATCTACTGCCAGTGGAACTTCATCTGCCAGGATATAGGTACTGTGGGGGTGGCACCAAGTTAAAGAAGAGATTAGCTCGTGGTGATCAGGGAATAAATGGTGTGGACGAAGCCTGCAAGGCCCACGACATAGCCTACTCACAGTATTCAGACACAGCGCGAAGAGCACAAGCTGACAGAGACTTGGCCGAACGAGCTTGGCAAAGGTTTAAGGCATCAGATTCGTCTGTGGGTGAGAAAGCCGCAGCTTGGGTAGTTACAACAGCCATGAAGGCGAAAGCAAAGTTGGGTGGTTCTCATAAGCGAAAAAAACAAAAGAAGGGTAAGGGCTTGTATCTAAGACCCTGGATAAGCCGAGGTGTTAAGAAAGCACCTAAAAACAAGAAGAAATGAACTTGTAAGAAGAAAAAAAAAACTTCAAATTAGTCTATGTTCCTGGACATGCCCTATCAAACCACGAACTCGTTAACTACGCTAAGAAATTAAACATTCCACACTTTCGAGGTGTTTACATGAGGGACACACTTCCGAATAAACCTAGATTGAACGAAAGCGCAATTATTAATTTGGACAGAATACAGGGGGAAGGTACACATTAGGTTTGTTATAAAAAACTAGGTAACGAGGTTTTGTACTATGACAGTTTTTGTAACTTACGTCCACCCATGGAATTGATTATGTACTGGAGTCCCAGTGTTAAAATAAAGTATAACAATGAAAGACAACAGGATTTTGACTCAGTACTTTGCGAACACTTGTGCTTAGAGTTCCTCGTTGATAATGTTTTGCCTTAGTGGACAGAGTTCAACGCTAAGTTGTGACATATTTCCTTCGATCGGTTTATCGACAGGTGATTGGGAAATTGGTTTGATCGATCTCACAACGTACAACTCAATACCGAATGTAGAAGAAAATGTGAATGACACATTCCACTACGGGGACACTGTAATGAAAATTCCGACTGGCTCCTACGAGATTAGCGATTTAGAGAATTACATTAACAATAACATAAAAACTGGTGTAAAATTCAGTTTAAAATCAAACAATAGTACTTTGAAAGTTGAAATTACTTGTAGCGAGCCCATTCACTTTGAAACAGGAAACAGCCTGGCTACCTTGCTCGGCTTTAATAAAGCTGTATACGAAGCCAATAAAACTCACATGTTGAGAATGAAGTTAACATTAACTCAGTAAATGTCGTTCGAGTCACATGTAACGTGGCAAGAGGCTCGTATCAGAACGGTCAGGAAAGCCATATAATACACGAATTTTATCCGTCAGTTCCACCTGGCTACAAAATAATTGAAACGCCTCATAACGTGATATATTTACCTGTGAGTGTGCAAGCTTTGAATTACATTACTTGTGAGCTGAGAGATCAACAAGGGAAGTTGATAAACTTTAGAAACGAAACAATTTCGTTACGCTTACACTTAAGGCGAAGCAATGGGATTAGTATTTAGGGAAAAAACTGTGTCGAAACAGGTCATTAGACCTAAATCACTCAATGTGTTAACATCGAGCAATACAAAGTTTTTAAGATCCTTAGGATTTAAAATAAAAGTGCAAAATGTTGGAAATTGAGGGAGAAGTCGAATACAGCGATGTTATTACAAGCTGTGAGTATCACACACACAAACCGTACGCCTCTTCAACATTTAAAAACAATAATGAAATATGTATCGCCGTCAGTCAACAGGACATTATTACTGCTCCGTTTGGAAGTTCTCTGCATATTTCTGGTAAAATTACAGCCAAAAAGGTTGGCGGTGTAGTCGCAGACGTGTCTCTGATTAATAACGCTATGGCGTACTTGTTTGAAGATATTAGATACGAAATTTCTGGTATAACAGTGGACCGTACTAAAAACTTGGGTGTTGTATCAACTATTAAAAGTTTACTGTCACTGGGGCAGAATGAAACAAATGCATTGGAAAATGCTTGTTGGTTCGGTCCAGAGTCATAAAAAAAAACAACCGAGTTTACTTTTGCCGTTTCATTAAAATTACTCTTTGGTTTCATGGAAGATTACAGGAAAATTATTGTAAATATAAAACAAGAATTGATTCTGCTGCGGTCAGCCAACAACACGGATGTGTTGTTATCAGAGGATGCGCTATCACACAGTCTGGAAATAACCGAATTGTACTGGCGTGTACCACACTTGACTGTTTCCGATAGTTACAAAGAAAAACTTTTAAAACTCGTTAATAAAGACACACCAATTCATCTTCCCTTTAGGTCGTGGGAGTGTCATGAATATCCCACGCTCCCACAAACAAAGAGACATAATTGGACTGTAAAAACGTCATCGCAGATAGAGAAACCCCGCTATGTGATACAAGCGTTTCAAACTGATAGGAAAAATAACATAAAAATGAACATGTCAGGTTTTGACCATTGTGATTTAATGAATATCAAGTTATACCTCAATTCAAGTTATTACCCGTACAATAATATACGAGGTGATTGGAGTTTATTCTATGAAATGTACGCCAAATTTCAGTCCTCCTACTACGGTTTTTCCAATTCACCTATCATGGACTTGGATAATTTTAAATCGAAATGTCCAATCTTTGTAATTGACTGCTCCAAGCAGAATGATTCAATCAAGTCTGGACCTATCGATGTACGCGTCGAATTTAAATTTAAAAATAATGTACCGGACAAGACTACAGCTTACTGTTTAATAATTCACGATGCACATTTAATGTACAATCTTTTAACAAGTACAGTAAGAATGGTTATGTAATGAAAGGGGGTGGGGGTAAGTGAAGGGAGGGGGAATAATATTTAGTAATCAAACTAAATTAATTTATTCAGTTGAGAGGATGGAGCCGTCAAGACAAAGCCCACAGTAGGTTGATCATAAACATGTCGACACCGGCTGTGGTGGAGTTTCATGGGTTCAAAGACAATCGCAATAGATTTATCGTTAAAGAATTTGTCGTTGTGGGTCCTTTTGTAAATGTAAATGTAGTTTTCAAGTCTCCTTATCCTGAAAGTAAGTTGAATAGTGCTGCTCGGAAAGCTAACAATTGGTGTGAGCGTAAGTTTCACAAAATACTTTGGGAGGAGGGATGTGTACCTTTTAACTATAAACTAGTTCGTAGTTTACTCATATCTTTTGATATAGTATATACCAAAGGGTTGGAGAAAAAGCTATTTCTTTCCAAATTTCACGGGAATGTTCAGGAACTCGACGAGTCTTGGACAGTTCCCGACATCTATACGTTTTTACCTTGTTGTTTACCGCAACATGCTAGTGATGGCAAGTGCACCTTAGTAAGTGCTCAGTTTTACTATAAAAAGTTGGATAAAAATTGTTACTATCGTATCCCTAGCTCTGTGTGAATGTGTGCGTATTTGCACAGATTGCAATAACCGTAACGTCGAAGTGAGGGCGGCCCAAATTCAATAAAAAATCGCCCGACTGTTCTCTAAGGCAGCCGTAAAACGCATAAGTCCTGAGGTGGTCCTGCAACTTGGGACTGGGCTAAACTCCGTAAGACCTTGAGTTGCAGTCCGGGCCCTCGTACGTGTATGATTGAATGTTACACTCTATGGCTGGCCTAAACTCTGTAAGTCCAGGGAGTGAGTAAGGGATATTCTAATAACAAGAAAAAAAATACATAAAGTAAAATCCCTTGTATGACTTTATTGAGTAAAGTATTAAAGTTGGCTTTTAAGGGACCTAAAAAAAAAAAAAAAAAAACTGGGAGGTAGCAATTTTGTTATGGAGTGGCTATCACCGTAGCTTGCGATGGTTGGGGCAAGTTACATTAAAGTAAGTGGGATTATGCCTACTGGGGACACCCACTATAATAAAAAACGTGCCGAGACCCTGCCCCTTGGGTGGTGTGGAAACTTGGGTCAAGGTCACAGACTTGTCTGGACAGACATTGACTTGATAGTCATAGTCTTGTCTGGGAATGCAAGGACAAGCGTTACGACTCGTGCATAGGCCTACGGGGAAGGAGGCACAATACTCCTAACAAGCCGTGACTCTCAAGGTCAACTGAGAGTATAAAAGGACTCGTATTTTCACTTTTCTTATCAGTCTATCATGGTATCTTTTGTCGAAAGTTTCAACGCTGCTACTCCGATGAATTATATTACTGTCAAGGTTGGAGATTTGTCATCCAACATCCAGTATCCAGTCAAAAGTATTACACGCATAAATACGAAATACAGTGATACTCTCGTTGCGATACTGTTTGATCCACATTTGGAGGAGGACATCAAGGTGTTTCTACCTAGAAGATACGTCGACACATTGCACGAGGGAGAATCAATACCGGACAACTTGGTACTGATCAAAGAAGTTGGATCCACGTCTGCTGTACACATTTTCCAGGTACGTATGTTAACTTGAGAGAAAAGTAACAAAATTCTTTTGTTATGAGTTGTTTTCTTATGTGTGCTGTTATTGTTTCAGAAAGATGGAGCATTGCTGCAAGATGTTTAAGTGTTTCAATACACCAGAAGATCGAGTACACGAGTGCAGATACTGCAAAGCATTTTTACTGCAAGAAGAAAAAAAGGAAAAGATGCTGCATCCCATTGATCTTCATACCGTGTATTTTGTTCGCAAGTTACATAGTCTACGAGATTTACTATAAACACCTAGAGTAAATCTCTATGGAAAGGTGGCAGGATGGCTACCAACGTAATGAGCGATGGTTGGGGCAAGTTACAATAAACAGCCGTTCTCACGGCTAGTGAGACTAGGCCTACTGGGGAAACTCACTATAATAAAAAACGCGCCGAGATCCTACCTCTTGGGTGGTGTGGAAACTCGATCAGAGCACACGCTAGGACAGTAGTTACAAGTTTTGCCACCAGGTGCGCTGTGACATTTGTTATTTTTTTATTGTGGAAATTTAAGTCATTTAGTTGCATGAATTAAAAAACAACCCTGTGTCCGAGTGGTTCCGCATCCGACTCACATATATCTGATGACGACTACTTACATTACATTCCAAGGATTTATAATAAGTTATTCGTCTATTTCGGTCAGGATACAAATGGACAAGTACAGAGTACGGTCGGGTACGCTAACCACTGGACCACGGAGGGTTGATAGCTTTTTGTCTAATTTGTTTAATATATATTTATGTTTTGGAAATTGCCGCTAGGAGCGCTGTTGACACATCTGGACCCTGCGCATGCGTCACCCGCGCACAGCTGATGCCGCTAGGTGCGCTGCGATTGATCAACGTTGCCGCTAGGGGCGCTACGATCGCGTCAGCCACATAGAGTATTGCATTTGTTATAGTATATGAAATTTGTTATAGTGTATATATGAGTAGAGTAACAACGCGCATGTGCGCCCGACCAGCAGACGACGCGTTAGTCATTTATTATAGTGTATTTTATATAGTATAACAAGGGAAAGACGCCATATTGGATGAGGGAATTTTGGGAGGGAATTTTGAGGAGGGAGTTGGCGCGGGAGGGAAAGACGCCATATTGGAACCGGTCGTCATCTTTTTTCATTTTATATAGGTACATTTTATATAGTATAACAAGGGAAAGACCGCCATCTTGGATGAGGGAATTTTGGGAGGGAATTTTCCTACGGGGTGTGAGTTGGCGCGGGAGGGAAAAGACACCATATTGGACAAAAAAAAGTTCATTTTATATAGTATAACATGGAAAAAGTTAGGTTAAGAGTGTATTTTATATAGTATAACAAGGTTAACAGTACATTTTATATAGTATGATGTGGGAATTTGGAGGGAAATGTGGGAATTTGAGGGAAACTTTTGGGGGAGGGGGGTTGGTACCACTGCGCCGCCATCTTGGGTCCAAAGGTAAAAGTGAGCCTAAAATCATTATATTTATACTACTAACTATAACCAAAATTTGGTTATAGTTCGGTTGTCTGATGATGGTAACTTTGTTACCGAAAGGCCTTAAACAATCAAAATTTATTTACTGGAGTGTTTGTTAATCTTATAACATTAAATTTTTGGTTAACATATTTAGTTTGTTTTACATTGACATACATTTTATTTGTGAAGCACTATGACCGCAAAATATTCAAATCATCGTTAATACTCATTTTAATTCATTTTTGTTTGGACAAAATATATGAAAAAAAGAAAAAATAAATAAATAAACTGAAACCTGGAAGTTTATTTAATATCAATTTGCAGATATCCTGTGTCGTGTGATTAGTGAATTTGTGGAAAACTACCATTTTTATAACTCGTTTGTTGAGGCTAGAAATCCCTAAGACATTTCTATTGGTTTGGGGGGAGCGGCATTGCATTAGGTGATAACGATAAGTTGGACCGTTTAAATCCAACTTCATTGTGTTCAATTACAGCATTGAAGGGGATTTACTTCCCATAGTGATCAATATGAAGGACCTTGGAATCATCATGTAACCATCTTTTAATCCTTTTGAACATCTTTTCTACATAACGGCTAGAGCATGCAAACTTTTTGGATTTATCCTTAGATTCAACAGTGGATTTCGCATGCATCAGATCTAAGTCAGACGTAGGTCGCGCTTTTTAAGGCACTTGTACGTCCCATTCTGGAGTACGGTTCCGTTGTATGGACTCCCTACCAACTAGGTCACATTGAAGTACTTTTAAATACTCAAAAACGTTTCATAAGGATGCTGGGATGCAGGCTGTGGTTTGCATATAGAGATACCCCTACTGAAAATATACAACAGCTCTTTGAAATTCAACCTCTTCATCTAAGACGTAAACTTGCGAACATTCTGTTTTTGTACAAGCTGGTGAATGGAGTCCTTGATTGCCGGGGTTATTTGGAGGCATTGACTTTGCGATCCCAAAAGAGACTCGATCCTTGGCCATCTTCCAGCGTAGGTTCCATCCCACATCGTACGCCTACAACAGTGGAGTATCTAGACTAATGAGGGTTGGTTGTGAGAATGCCAATAGTGTTGATTTCTTCGGCACATCTGAAGAAACTTTTATAAGACAGATTATGAATGTTTTATATGTCAACACTGCTGTTAATATTTTGTTGTTATTTATTATATGGTTGTTATCTTTTGATTGTTGATTAGTATTGTTATTCTATGTTTGTTGTTTTATATGTATATTTTATATTTACAATATATGAACCTGATATTACCTTAATAGTTTATCCTGTTATTATTTTTATGCATTGTCTAGCTGTTGCTATCATTATTATATTATAGTTATTATTTTTATTTATTTTTTGTTTTGTTTATTTTTTGATAACTATTGTTATTCTCTATTTTAATTTTATGTATGAATACATTATGTACTGGTATGCAAATTACCATTATTAGTTGGGTTTTCATTGAACTTGTTAGTGTAATTAAACCTGATAGTAAAATGTAGTGCATTATAAGATTGTTGTTTATAATGTAGTCCTTCTTGAATTTAAATATGTTGAATCTTTGTATTGTATTTTTCAATGTACAAAATGGTGTAATCGGTAGAAAGAATAAAATAAATAAATAAAACTGCCTTATATGACATTGAGGGTTGATTGATAAAACCGACACCTCAGGGATAGGAGGCTAGGCGGAAACTACTCCGTTAGACCCAAATAAATAAATCAACCTTTCTAAATCACAAGTGTTGTGCTATATTTTCTAGTTGATTCATGGGCAGCTGGATTTAACGATTCATCGGATGTCCAACTGCCACGCCCGAACGTTGGTTAGCAATATTTCCACAAATAATATTGTAAAGAACCAACATTAGGTGAGCCGCATCCTGGAAATAATTCTATTGTATGCTTGGAGATATAGAGGAAAAAGGGTAATAGTTTGCTTTCTTGGTAGTACATTTAGGATCAAGGCGTCAATGTGGCAACCAATGGCATAAAGTTAATGGGGACTACTGTATAATTATATAAATTAAATAATTAATAGTTGTTGAAGTTGAGAGTTGATATTGGTCACTTAATAATATGTTCAAATTATATAATTTACAATAAAACCAATATATTTTTAACTAGGCCTTTCGCCAGCAAAGCTGCCATTATCAGGCAACACAACTTTATTTGTAAACAAACAAGACAATAATTAGTTCTGAAAACATTTGTAAATAATTTAAAGAATATAAGTATAATATAATTCATCTTTAATGAACAATGAAAATGGACCTATTCAAAATTCTTGTTTATTATCAACTTATTTTATTAAAAATTATACACTCTGATATATATACACACTATAAATTATTTACAATATATTTATATATTATATTATAGACTAACATGCTAATTTCTGGTCCCTACATAATTTTTGACAAAAACCCTTTACCAAAATTTATCACTTCTACAATGAATTCTTTGAAACAATGCAAAACTCTAATAAATCCAGATCTTATAAAACATTTACATGTTTCAAATCCTTCAATCCCAAGACTCTATTGTTTACCTAAAATCCACAAACCAGGAAAAAGTATGCGTCCTATTGTAAATTCGATAAATGCTCCAAATTATAACTTATCAAAATGGTTAGCACAAAAACTACAACAACTAGATCCTTTCCCATCTTTAGCAATAAAAAATCGATATGAGTTCATAAACTTTGTCAAAAATTTAAAAATACAAGAAGATGAAATAATGGTTTCTTTTGACGTTACTTCTCTATATCCAAATGTTCCTTTAAAAGAAACAATGAAATTATTTGAAAAATGGTTCACTTCAATAAATTTATGCAAAGAACAAAAAGAAGAATATTTGATATTAATTAACACTTGTATGAATCAAAATATATTTCAATTTAACAACAAATTCTATCAACAAACAGAAGGTACTGCTATGGGAAATCCATTATCATGTTTTGTGGCAAATCTATTTATGAGTAATTTTGAAATAAAAGCCAAAGAAACTTTACCATATTTTCCCCAATATTGGTTTAGATATGTGGATGATATATTTGCAATATTTAACACAAATCAAAATTTAAATAACTTTCTTAGTCAATTGAACTCTTTTTACACAACAATAAAATTTAAGTATGAATCTGAATCGAATTCAAAATTACCATTTTTAGATATTTTAGTTTCAAGAAATCAAATTTCTCAAAATCTTGATTTTAACATATATAGAAAACCAACTCACACCAACAGATTCATCACCAATGACTCATATCATCCACCAACTCAAAAAAGAGCAGCATTCAACAACATGATTTATAGATTACTAAACACGCCTTTGAATGAGGACAATTTTGAAAAAGAACTTTCCTATATCAAAAATATTGCTGGATATGATCCTATACTAATTGATAATATTTTAAAAAAGTCTGTTAAAAAACAAATCAAAAGATCAAGGACTACATTAAAAGAAATAAAAGAAAGAGAAGAAAATTATTGGGCAAGTTTTACATTTAACACAAAATTGTCAAGAACCATTCAACACTCATTCAAGAAAAATTCAAATATCAAACCTACATTCAAAACTACAAACAAATTAAAAAACAAACTGAATAATCCTAAAGACAAAATTAAAAATGAAAATCTATCAGGAATCTATGAAATTAACTGTGATAACTGCGAAGAAAAATACATAGGACAAACCAAAAGAAATTTAAAAATAAGATTCAAAGAACATTTTTCACACATTAAATTTAACAGAGAAGAAAAGTCAGCAGTTGCTAGACATTGTTTGACAACAAATCACAATATTAGCAAAGAAAATTCAAAAATAATCAAATCAGTTTCATCTTCTAAATACTTAAATGCCTGGGAAACATATTTTATAAACAAAAGTAATTCATCTTTAATGAACAATGAAAATGGACCTATTCAAAATTCTTGTTTATTATCAACTTATTTTATTAAAAATTATACACTCTGATATATATACACACTATAAATTATTTACAATATATTTATACTTATATTCTTTAAATTATTTACATCTGTTTTCAGAACTAATTATTGTCTTGTTTGTTTACAAAGTTGTGTTGCCTGATGATGCCAGCTTTGCTGGCGAAAGGCCTAGTTAAAAATTAAAAATATATTGGTTTTATTGTAAATTATATAATTTGAACATATTAAATAGTTGTTGACATTGTCTATTTTTGTTGTTAAACGACTATTACATTTAATTTATTTCTCAAAGTGGATAAACAGAGAGGCAAAATATGTTAATCTTGTAGTTGTGAGTGTATTCAAAGTGCATCAGGCAACATTGAGAAACTCTTAAACGAAACAACGAAAAATTGAGGTAACGGAACGGACCGGGATCAGAGCGCCGGAGCGGAACGGTGAACGGTTTAGACTTAGTATTGTTGTTGTATTAATTAATCATTGCTTGGGAAGTCCGGATTCTGAAAAGAAGATTGTTTTATTCGTAATGTTATTCTGTGTTAACAATAAACAGATTATTATACTGTGCTGTAAACATCTAATGCAATGTATGTGTCTTGTGTGATATCTCTGTTCGTTTTTTATAGTTTATGAAATAATATTAGATAGTAAAAGTTTCCTCCGCTTTATGGATACGATCTTAACTCTACACTGGAAATTAATTACTTGTTCCCTACTGTGTAGTTCTTTCAACAGCACTTAACAATGTTTATAAAACAAGTAAGTTGATATGTATCGACTAAAAATTGTTGAAAGTAAACATATTAAGCCTAGCCTACTAGGAACTACATTTTAAATTTAGCCCTATTTGTTACATGATCCCAATCTTCAAGATATGGGCCAATTTGGATGTTTGAAAGCCAGTCAATGATTGAATGTACTCCTTCACAACTAAAGGGCCATTTCTTGAAAAGTGCCATTGGGTAATTATTTGATATTTACAATGGGGAAAATATTTACATTATGGGATAATTTTGAAAGTACTGAACCTACTTGCAAATAAATTGGGGGGGGGGGGGGAAGCAGAGAAAACTATGAAAATGAGGATAGATGTTAGGCCCACAATTTTTGGTAATTATGCACTTTCTTGTCACCTCTGAAAATATATTTTGTTGAAAAATTATGTAATATGAGTTTACGTATCCTGTGGATGTTGTTTTCGGTAAAACTGGAAATGTTTTGACACAAGCGATTTCGGCCAAAAAAAATTTTTTTTTTTACTAATTTCGACCTGCTGAACACGAATCTGCAAACCATTTTCCGCGGAAACCACCCCTTCCCCCAAAAAAATAGGAAAAACGTGAAAAACCTTTTTCGGTCGAATACAACATGTGGCATATCTAAATTGGCTGTTTTTTTACGCTGAACACGAATATGCAATCGGATTTTCTCTATGATCAATATCACGCGAGAAAATAACGATGTTATCAAGAACTACTTTGTGCGCGGAGGATGGCGGCTCGATGCGCATGAATACACCGCGTCGCGTTCACCACTCGCGGCCGGCCGTTTGCCAGTAGGGCTGTGAAGTTAACTATTTCATTCACTGACAGTATAGGAGGGCTGAAAAGGTTAGGTTAGTTTAGTTTGATTTTGTCTTAACCCTTTTACCGCCATACAATTATTGCCGGTCGAGCGCTTGACCGCCATAGTAGGTGAGGGTCAATGTGTCACTCAGCCGCCAGACGCTAGGATCATAGCGTGTCGCCCGGCCGCCAGAGCATTTTGCCGCTTTTTACAACCGTTCACAAAAACGATTGTGGTTACATCAATTTGAAAGATAGAAGAATTCTGTTTTCACCATTTTATTCATTAAGAAATTATCTTTAATGTGATATGACTTACTAGTCTATTACTAACATATAACGTTTTCGTAGGAGCAAAAATAAAATGCAAAATAAAGTTTAGAAAATTTTTTTAATTTTAAAGTTAATAAGAAAAATAAAAATGTCATTTTAAAATTCTTTGTATATATAATTTGGTTTGAAATTTAATAGAGAACAATTGAGTAAGTTTTCATTTAAAAAAATTAAGAATTGTTTTTTTTATAAATATATGACTAAAATAGTACAACAACTCATTTTAATCAGAATTAGGAATAGAAAAGCCTATAGGCGTACATACATAACATACTAGACGAACTAGAATCATCCATACTATCATAAACATTATCATCAATTACAATGTTTGTCCCTGATTGAATAACATTGTTTATCAGTGTTCCTTCACTTACTGGTGAACGTCGCTTATCACACATTTTGGCACTGTACTAGTATAAATATAAAACAAAAATATACTTACATAATAATAAAATTCATATAAACACGATTGAATAAACTATACATACTTGTATCATAACCTAAAAACACCAATCTCAGGAACACAACAGACAGAAACTGATTTCTTCACCATTCAATCAGCTGGGCACTGACAAAAATAATTGACGTTTTTCACATATTTTGTGTTTACTATGCAAAAGTATTGTATTCAATTAAAGTAGATTATATTCTTGTTGTAAATATTGTTCTGAATATAGTGATTTATATTTATGCTGAAAAAATTAAATAATTCATTGTATAAACAACAAAAATGCAGAGGGCCTATATATAGGCTCTTGGCGGTCGAGCGTCACTACTCCCAGGGCCTATATATAGGCTCTTGGCGGTCGAGCGTCACTACTCCCAGGGCCTATATATAGGCCCTTGGCGGTCGACTGCCCAACTTATTAGAGCCTATATATAGGCCCTTGGCGGTAAAAGGGTTAACTAACCTAACATAACCTAACCTTAAACTAACCTAACCTAACCTTGTCAGCCACGGGTAGGTTCGGATACCGCCGAGATGAACCACGCGCGATTTCGGCCAAAACCTTAAACATTAACCCACTTAACATTGATCGCAGAGAAAATCCGATTGCATTTTTGTGTTCAGCGTAAAAAACAGTCAATTTTGATATGCCACATGATATTTTCAGCCAAAAAAATTATTTGAACATTTTCCGGGTTTTTCCGTTTTTTCTGGGGGAAGGGGCAGTTTCCGCGGAAAACGGTTTGCGGATTCTTGATCAGCAGGTCGAAATCAAGGGAAAAAACATTTTTTTTGGCTGAAATCGCTTGTGTCAAAACATTTCCAGTTTTACCTTGTTGGAAAACTTGTTTTTTAACGAAAAATCGAAAAACTAGATTTTTATACAATGGTTGATAAAACCAAATTGGTATTTAATTATGCAGTTTCTTGCCACCATACAAATTTGGAACATTTTGCTTGAAATGGGTCTAGAATTGGCTGTATTTTCACGAGATATGCTTTTTATTCTGCGGAAATAACGTTTTATACCGAACAATTAAAAAAAAAACCAATTTCACAACTTTTAGTATTTTTGTCATATTTCCGTTACCGTAATTTAAATGGTATTTTAATCATATTTTTTTATTTTGATGTGTTTCTTTGCGCTGAATGTAAATTTGAAAACTATTTTGATCTATTACAAATATTTCTTGAGATTTCAAGAAGACTGTCGCGGCGAATCGCGATTAGCGGCCATTACGCGATCATTATATACAACAACTATTAATCACAAAAACCGAATTCACCTATTTTCCCACCGCAGTGATTGCTGGCACGCCGTCATGGAGGCCAAACACTCGCAGATTTTAACACAAATTACGAATTTTTTTGAGAAAATAGACAATTAAGATAAGTTAGGTTATGTCAGTAGCATTTCCCGAGTTAAAAAAATAATTTTACTACAAAACCAGTTATATATATGATGTGTTCAGCATAAAAAAAACACGAGAAATGTAAAAAAAGTTGTCGAAAAATAACGCTTTTTAAAAAAAGTTGGTTTTTTCACTCTCAGATAAAAAACTAGTTTTTCGATTTTTGGGTATAAAACGAGTTTTCTGCAGATGAAATCAAACTCCTCAAGAGATATAATCTAATATTTCACCACTTTTTCGACATGAAATAGTATTTTCAGAGGTGGAAGGAAAGTGCATAGTTACCACCAAATTTTTTTAAAATCGTTCTAGGCCAGGTTGTCCTATTTTTCAAAATATTTTTTCATTTAACATGGTTTTTTATGCTTAACACTAATATTTAACTGGATTTTCAGTAATATTGGTATTTAGGCCTATGCAATTCCTTGCCACCAAACAAATTTGGAAAATGGGTCTAGAATTGGCTATATTTTACAAAGGATATATTTTTTATTTAGCGGAAATCACATACTTTACCGAAAAATTTGAAAAAAACCGATGTCAAAACTTAATGTTTTTTTAGCATATTTCCTATAATTTAAATGGTATTTTAATTATCTTTTATTTTATTGATGTGTGTTTAGTCCTTTATACAAATTTGAAAACTATTTTGTTCTATTACAGCTATTTCTTGAGATAGCCTATAACGGGAAAACTACTTTCACGGCGACTCACAATTAATGTCCATTACACGATCATTATATACAACAACTATTAATCACAAAAACTGAATTCACCAATATTCCTGCAGGAGAGACTTTCACGGAGGCAAAAAATTTGAATTTAACGCAAATTACGATTTTTTGTTGAGTAAATAGACAATCAGGATAAGTTAGGTTATGTTTGGTTAGGTCATTGAAAAATGTGTTTTTCGGCCTGAAAAAATAATTTAACTACAATACCAGTTATATTTGTGTTCAGCATAAAAAAAACATGCAAAATGAAAACAAAAATTGTCGAAAAAGAATGATTTTTAAAATAATTGTTTTTTTTAACTATTAGATAAAAAACTAGTTTTTCGATTTTTCGGTAAAAACAAGTTTTCCACGTATGAAATCAACCTCCTCAAGAGATACAAACTCATATTTCACCACTTTTTCAAATAGAAATCATATTTTTAGAGGTGGCAAGGAAGTGCATAGTTATAGTAAAATTATTTTTTCTGCACAGATCAGATTTGGAGTCAATAGACATTAAATTTTTATTTTTTATTTTTATTTAGTTCAAATTGTTATATAGCCAAAATATCACTTATCTGGCACATTTGAACAATATTATTGGTGGTAAAATACATGTTCCATATACTTGGAATGAAACAAATCATTACAAGAAGCCTATTATTTGTTCTGATTTGATTGAGAGAAATGTGCTTATTTTTATGGCAGTGATTGATTTTGATTGAGTCTAGGAATGTTTATTGGTATCTGGAAATGAGACTGTTCACTAAGCCATTCAACAAAGCAACAATAGCTGGGACATAAAAATCCTGAAGGGTACTTTAAAATAAAATTACCAAGTATTTTTAATTTTTAAGAAAAGCACTTCATCATTATGTTAAAATACCTTGTATCATTATTATCCAGTGTTTCATAAATTCAAAACATCTAGATAATAATCATAACTAAAATATTGCAATTTTCGACTAGTATTGGAAAATACGCCTACCCCTATACTTACAGTGGTATTAACCCACCTGCCCACCCTTACACATAAAGTGGTATTGACCGACCCACCCACCCCTACACATGCGGTGGTTTTATTTAAGAGGGCTCCGGAGTCAGATTGAAAATCGCATTTTAGTTTGGCGAACGACCACGGGGAGCGGTGTTTAGTGCAGTACGTTGTCTGTGTTGGTAGTTGGTGTTTTAGGTCCTAGGAGCGCTCTGTGGCTGGGTCGTCAAGGCATTTATTGCTCGGCCGTTCGCTCCTCGCACCATCACTTCACTTTCTTTCTAAATTTTTATAGAACAACAGAAGGGAAGGGACGGGTGACTGTTCACCAAAGACGTGACTAGGGATATTCAATATGTCCTGTCTCAGGTTGCTTATCCTCTCTGACAGTTCCGTATTTTCCTCATTTTTCCTGTAATCTGTTGCTTTGGTAACAGCTATTCTACAACGTAGAATTCTTTCGCCCACTTTTTTACGCAAACAGACAGTGTTCCGGCCACGAGTACTTGTGGATGCAACTTGCTTTAGTTTATTGGAAAAGTTGCGCAGAAGGTGGTTTTTATACTCTACTTTTTCAACCGTAGTTGACTTGTATGGCCTCTTTTCCAATATATTTTTATAAACGCTGCTATCCCCATCAGCAATAAGTCTGGAGTACCTTATTCCATACATTTCCTCGCTTCGAAGAAATCCCTCCACCACGATAGCTGCTTCCATACTAGATGAGCTCTGGCCTTGACTCCAGTTCTTGTAGCAAGGATGTTCTTTTGCACTTTCGCCAGCACTCTCAGCACGGACGCAAGATGTACAGTACTTGTTCTTCACACCAATGAAGAGCACTTTCTTCGTGCGATGTCCAACTATTGCTGCCTGTAATGAATATAAACATAATAAGAGGATATACACAATGAACACTTGGCAACATTATTTGCTTAGTAAAACTTGTCCCTTTTAAATTAGTTGGATTTATAATTACAGTATTTCAAATACATATATGACAACTACTGATCAGTTTTTCTGTGTAAAGTATGTGTTTGGTTTAAATTAAGAAACGTCCTTATTAATGACGTAAAATTAATCATTGCCACTGTACATGTATGGGTGGGCAGGTGGGTCATTACCACTGTACATGTATGGGTGGGCGTGTGGGTCATTACCACTGTACATGTATGGGTGGGCGTGTGGGTCATTACCACTGTACATGTATGGGTGGGCGTGTGGGTCATTTCCACTGTACATGTATGGGTGGGCAGGTGGGTCATTACCACTGTACATGTATGGGTGGGCTGGTGGGTCATTACCACTGTACGTGTATGAGTGGGCGGGTGGGTCATTACCACTGTACGTGTATGGGTGGGCGGGTAGGTCATTACCACTGTAGGTGTATGGGTAGGCGGGTGGGTCAGTACCAATGTACGTGTAAGGGCGGGCGGGTGTGTCAGTACCACTCTACGTGTATGGGTGGGCGGGTGGGTAAGTACCACTGTACGTGTATGGGTGGGCGGGTGGGTTATCTAGAATAGGTACAATGACATTGTATGTCTAGGGGTGGGTGGGTAAATCAATGACATTGTATGTCTAGGGGTGGACGGGTGGGACGTACCACTATGTGTGTAGGGGTGGGTAGGTGGGTCAATAACACTGTTTGCGTAGGGGTGGGTCAATAATATTGTATGTGAATGAGTGGGTGGGCGGGTGGAACAATACCACTGGATGTGTAGTGGTGGGTAGGTGCGTCAACAACACCGAATGTGTAGCGGTGGGCCAATACAAAGTAATGGCTCAATGAGGAAGTGGAGCACTGTTCACTACTCACAAACATACCCTTGGTTTACCGGACTTGCTCGATTAACCGGAAGTTTTGATAAGTTTGATAAGTTTTGATACCTAATACCAAAGACATATCATAGTTTTTAAATGTAAATGTGTACTACTTATTTATACAAGGTGTTTGAAAAGTGTGGGGCTAAATTTCAAGAAATGATTAAGAAGGTAAAAATAAACAAACAATTCCAATGAAGATGTGCCTTACCTCACTTAGTTTGGCGTCTGTCTGTATGTATGTAAAAAATACTACATCTCCTAAACAGTATTGGCTATAGTTTTGAAACTTGACACAAATATTGAAATTTACACACCTAATATACCCCGAAAATATAAACTAATATTTTTACCCGTTTCGAAATGGCAGCCGTTTAAAGATGTTAATGCTAAATTTCATGGAAACCAAAGAAAAAAAAATTATCACGATACTTAATATTTAGCTTAAAAGGAGGTAAATCTTTTGTTACCTCAGTTGTTACAATCGGACATTAAATAACTGAGCGGTCGCCATTTTGAAACGGGTCAAAATATTAATTTACACCACAGTATTTTTAGAGTATGGTGTAAAGTTTCAAAACTACACTCCTTTATAAATAAAAAAAGAACTTGTTTGTTTATTTTTACCTATTTAATCATTTCCTGAAGTTTTACCTATTTAATCAAGTTCCTGTAATTTTTGTTGTTACAGTACTATAATTTTTTAAGATACAATTTTGTTGTTATTTTTAAATTTTTTTTCTGTGTTTTGTTTAAAGTCAGATTAGAATTGTACATTACATCTACGAATATAAGTGTTTTACACTTGTAAAAGGCATGGCACACAGATTCTCCAGCTTCCCGATAGCCTAGAGAGGTTAAATTTGATATTCGTTTTGTTAATGATGAAATTGTTCAGAATATAATTTTCATCCACAAATAAATGTTGTAAACCCAAGGTCTCCGAGAGACCTAGTAGCTAGTAGTCAGTAAATACAAACAATTGTTCATATGGAATACAACTGCTTCGCCTGAATAAAGATAATTTTTTGCATTTAATTAATTTAATGAATTGAAAAATAAACTAAACTAAAAAATCAAATTCTACTGTACTATAATGTCTTAGTACAATAAGATCTAAACATAAAACTCGACATCCATACCACAGTCACCCAAAAAGACAGACACTCCAATTACAATAGGGATAAACATTATTGCTCAGTAGCAAATAAAAGCCTACAGTTTTTCTCTCAGTACTCAAAAGTGTAAAATATAGGACTGTGATATTTAAGTTGTTAAATTTAATTTAGCTTATTACAAAAAAGGCATTTTTACTACGAAAAATATATCTACCATTCAATAGTAAGTATTTATGATTACGTGTTGTTTTGTAATGGAAGAACGGTTGCATGTCAACATGTGGCATGTATTTACAAGCAATTCGATATTGAACTTACCGCGCCTGATAACGAAGAGTAGTTGTTTCTGTAGGACCTCTTACACCAACTGCCATCCGTGACTACGGTGATCAACGGGGTTCCGTCCTCGTCTACTTCTCCGTGTTCTACAGCAAGGCGTGCCTCTTCTTCAGCAGCCTCACTCATCACTGCTTGCGCTGTAGCCATCCATCCTTTGGACACGACGCTCTCATACTTCTGGAATGTCTTGTCACTCATGGGAGGAATATCCATAGTCGAAAGCATCTCTTCCAGTTGTGCATGACCGCCACCAGTGGTAACAGTACCACTCACTGCTGCTGTATTGACGTCCATTTTGTTGTTAGATTTGTCTGTCCTTACAGTTTGCTTGAAGTGGCACATTTCACATTTAAAAATAAGGCCACTATTTAGCCCATTTCGCTTCTCCCCAATGGCTGTCATGTCTTTGAAAGAACAGCCACAGGGACTGTGATTATCCAACTCTTTTATCTGATTGATGAATTCTCGAATATTTACAATCCTCCTGCCAGAGAGAGAATTGCTGATTTCTCCTTTTTCTCTTTTCTCTTTCTGTCCCGCAAGCTTCTCGGCCTTTTGCTTTCTAAAAATGATACAAACCAGTGCATTAGTTTACCACAGATCAACACGGTTGAAATACTCGTACATTTGTGATATTTTTCATATGAAGTTAAAGTAGTCCTGGCTATATTCTGCCAAAAACTATATTTTCATTATGTATTAGGCTATAACATAAATGTTAGTAAAAATGTATCTCTATCAGTAACAACTTATTCAGTATGTCTTACTCTTTATACCAATACTTGTTTAATGTCCTTATCTCTATTAACAACTGTTTAAAGTACTATTATTTTCAGCGCCCCAATGGGACTCTGAAATCAAGTTGGACGTTTTGTCCGTGCAAATGTTTACAAAAACAATTATTGTAAAACTACAGATACAAATTCGAAAGTCTAAATGACATATTTCGTTGCAACGAACATTTAATTTTGCATTCATGTATAGGTAGCTCACTTATTTACGTCTTACGGCTCGTCTGCTATAATTCATCAATCTAACGATTTCCGTATTTTGTAACGCGTTTTCCTGTTTGTCGCGCCCAGAAACACGTACAGTGGTATTGACCCACCCACCAACCCATACACGTACAGTGATATTGCCCACCCGCCTACCCATACACGTACAGTGGTATTTATAAAAAAATATAGGCGTTTTTTTCCAGATTACGGTGTTTGAGCACTCTGTACATGGTTTGACTTTTATTTTCTGTGATCACTATATCACTCAGTAACTAATTAAAAGATAAAAAAATCTAGAGCAAACAATCTTCTTTGGCGATATAATTAAAATCGCGAAATCTTGATTATTAATATGTTTTATAAGAAAAATGGTCAGTAACAGACTCATAACAAATCTTTATTGGTTGCAGGGACAGTAACTACAAATTCGTAGTCTAAACTGTTTCAGAACATAATCGAACCTCGCTCACGATGAGTTGGTCAAGGCTAGCAACATTAGTGACTGGAATCTTTGGTATGCCGCCGCACTACCCTCTTTGCTTTGTTTCGTACATCCGGCATGGGTTGTAAATCTGTGAAAGTCTGTCGCCATATGTTGTTGCGATGCCAGGGTTCACACAGTTTATGTTATACAACGGTACATATACACCTCCAGATAAAAATTCTCATACTCCTACACATGTAACATTATTAATAATTTTAACTTCCCTAGCACCACAGACATTTTAGCCTAATTATTAATTTCAAATGTTAATAATTTGGGAATAAGTTTGTCAAATACAATTGTAACATATACTAACACAAAGAATTGTTATATAGTTATCCGCCAGCCTCATTAATTACAGGTAGAAATTTAAGTAAATAACTTCTAGGACTGTTTTATTTTTACTTTAATATTTTAAAAAAATAACTAATATTGTAATATATCATAATGATCTTGCTACTTTCAACATTAAAAAACTATATGAGTCAAATGTATAATTATTACATTTTTATACTACTTAATAAAAAAACAATGCACATAAGGAAATATTTTTACTATAGAGAACTAAATCTTTATTTTTTTCCCAATATGACACGATAATATTTCCTTACACCCAACAAAGTTACTTACTAATTAGTAATTATGACCAATTTTAGTAAATACATTTTTTCTTCTTTTTTCATATATTTATGATACTGTTCTTAAAAAATGTCTTTGACATTAATTTTGTGTAAAAGATTGAATATTTATTAGTAAATAATTAGACTGAAGTATTATTGTTCTTAGTTTCTAAGTGTATTATTTTATAAAACAAGACGAAGCCCGTTAAGATGTTGTACATTGTCTAATCGGTAATGAATGATTTAGAAAATTATTTAAATACAAACATGATGTATATAATACAAATTATAGCTTTATTTTTGAACTAACTTACCTATGTTCTTCTTGGTGTCGCTTGAGACCAATCCCAAGTCTCCTCTTCTTCCTTTTCGTGGATAGTCTTAAATGTTTTTTATCTTGCATGGCTTTAAAAAACTATAAACTTAGCACAACCTATATATATATAAAACTATAATAACTAGAAAAAACACAACAAAAAACTATAAACTAATCACGATAGACAAACTAATAAAATATAGTACTAGATTTAAACACAATTAATTATTATGTTCACGTAAAAATGTATTCACATAAAATAGAAATTAAGCAATATGTTTTGAAATATATCAATGACAATCTGACTCCTCGCGTGGAATAGACAGGACTGCAGAGTGCAGACTACAAACGAAGGTGCAGCACTCAGTGAGGACCTCTGAACTTCTATCGCCCGATGAGTAACGTCTACATGCAAGCATTTTTTAGAACTGCCTAAAATATCGACTAACAAATTATTATTTTTTAAAAATCTAAGTCTCCCCATACTAAAAATAATAAGGATTCTTAGGATGCAAAAATTATATTTTTATCACAGTAAATAACGTTTTAACTAGTCATTTCAAATTAGTCAAATATACGTAGGTTTAAATGGGAAAAACGTCCTCTTAAAACTCAATTTGTAACAAATATAAATTATTATTTTTAAAATTATTTACCTCTAATAATAGTTAATGACCCGTAGATTCGGGCTACTTCTTTATTTTTCTCAAATAACCGTCGGTTAGGCGGTAATTAAGAAACTAAATATTTCTCCCATGTTAAACGGGCTGGAGTCAGAGCGCGGTGGCCGGCTTCTATCCGGCCCCCTCTTAATATGCATCACCGTTTATGTATTGGGTGGGTGGGGGTATCTATACCGTTGTACGTTTTTGGGTTGGTAAGAGAATAAATATCACAGTATGTGTATAGGTTGGCATAGTGGTCAATACCGCTTTATATGTATGGGTGTATGAAGTACAGAATTTATGTTCATACCAATATTCTTGTATTACTATTGTTAATAGGAAATAAAATATTTGGAATTGATTTGAATTAAATGCATTGTCTCAAGATTCATTTAGCCCTAAATGTTCAGCTAGTGATTCAGGTACCTAATTCATAACTCAAAGTACCTAAAATGATTTCAGGTAATTATTCATGGATTCAAAAGTTACAGAGAACAAACTGTGGTTGAGCCATTTGATCCACGCCACAATGTTGTCGGTAATATAAGCATTTTATTCAAAATTAGTTTTAATATTTAGAATGAATAATTTGTTATTTTTTTAAGTCAATATTTTTAGTAGGATTTTTTCAGTTTACTTGTTTTAACATTTTTAGCAGAATAAACACGTATTTATAAACATATTCTATACTGGAATAAGTAATTTGGGTTAGGTTTTAGATGTTTACATAAATATAGTTGAACTCAGTTTAAAATTTTGATGCAGACTTGTACGGTAGAAAAAGCACAAATATTTATTGAATAGTTTTTATTTCATTGTTATTTTAATTGAATTAATGAGAAATTAAAAATGTTACCTGGAAAGACGAATTCACTAACCACAAGCTTCAAAACATCTGTTAAAGAGAAAAAACTTGTTTTATCAGGTGACGTTTTAGGCTGTAAAAGCTTTCCCATCCTACTTTTTAATCCGAAATCTTCTGACGGCCTACAAACTTGTAGCCTTTCCTATGTTTTCTGATTTTACTCCTAACCTTGTAAACCTACCATAAGCCATTTTTAAAATTAGAATTAAATTTTTTTCTTTACTTAGTGTGGTTTCTTTCATCACCTTCAAGTATGGTAGGCCTTTTTTTTCTTTAAAGGCCTCTTCACACCAAACGTATTAATACTCCCGACGACGTCACTGTTAGACGTCTTAAACGTATCTTGTAATGATATTCATTCAATGGGTGCAGTTCACACAGATTATTAATACGTTTGCAACGTCGCTGAAGTATTAATACGGATTGGGAAAATACCTTGGTTGCTACCTGCTCGCGTATTACAACTGGCGTGCGCAAAAGCCGATCTCGCCATGTTTTTTCATTTCTGCGTCCTTCATAGTATATTAATTGTGAGCATCGTCTTTGATGTAGCTTTTGGTGTAAACGGAGCTTGAAAGACATAGCCGAGGTATTAATATGGCTGAAAACGTATTAGTACTTCAGCTACTTTGGTGTGAAGAGGTCTTTAAACTGTCTCTGCCAGTGATATTTTTAACATGTATTCAGACCTTGTTGCGGGAAAAGGGTCCAAACCCATATGGCTAATTCAAGTTGACTTCCCGGGGTTTGAAATTGTGATAAACCTTTGCATTGGGAGCAGTTTCCATTTAAGAAATATATATTTTCAGATTTGTTGCTTGTCTTTAGTGGATTTAGATTTAACCTACTTATAAATTTGCTACTTTTCTATTCCTCCCATTGAAAAAAATATTAGACATTTTAATTATTACCATTGCCTTTATATGAGTGGGATTTTACATAATTTGAGTAGAACAATAATAATAATAATAATAACATCTCTAACAGAAATCTTTAATATACATTTTTAAGATCATTTTCATAATGGCCTTCTGTCTAGCACTGTAAGAGTTCTCAACAAATTGTGTTCTTGTAATATTTTATTTTAAGGAAATTATTTTAATTTATGATATTTTTCCAGTTGGACGAAACGGATCTGGCAAAAGTAATTTCTTCTATGGTATGTAAACAGTAGTTTGTAAAATATTAACTACTCAATTTTAATCTGTGTAATTATGATTGCATTAGATAGTAACAGGATTGTTGTGTACTTTCTAAGAAAGAGAAAAGTCAACGTTAATTCTTAATATTTCTCTTTCTGTTTCTGTATTTCTCTTTCTTTCTGTACAGATTTTTTAGCTCCTCAAAATAGCTTGTAAACAATTTATTGCAGTCCCTGTTACTCCCAGCTTCCCTTGTTGTCAGTATCAGTGCATGCTTATACAGTCAAATGCTTTGTTATCAATATTGCCAATTACAACATTTATTACACTACAGTACACTCTTGATACTCCGACATTTACTAGTCCGACACGTTTGGTAGTCCGACGCCACATCAGATGACGTACTGTACACTTCATACTGTATGTAATAAACCTTACTGTGTTACTGTACAAATGTTGTATAATTTCTTTGCTTACATTTATTCAATTGTGTTGTCAGCCTCATTTTATCACGGCTGATCGCGCGGAAATTCTAAGAAGGGTGTACGTAGTGCATTCAGTTTATCTTAGAAATCATAATTCTCGTGAATTACAATGGACATTTGGTAATCCGATGTTTCTGTTAATCCGACACACCGTCGGTCCCTTAACTGTCGGATTATCAAGATTAAACTGTAATTAAGAGTGCAGGCCTTCCACTTGTCCTACTTTTCCTACTTTTCCTACTTTTTCAAAAAATGTCCTACTTTGTCCTACTTTTTCAGCAATGTCCTACTTTTCCTACTTTTTTTGAAATTTCAGGAATA